>JAJOZX010002354.1:185000-400000 GCA_023014485.1 Bathynomus jamesi | reverse complement strand
ACACATAGAAATGTTAAATGTTTGGGTGATAACTTTTGATAAAATTCATAAAACAAGTCTCTCGTCGCTTTTGTTAACGCTTTACAATTTTTTTTCCATATCAGGTGTGGCGAGAGCCTACTAACCACGAGACCGATTGCTACCTTTGCTTTGTCAAGACTTCGGGCTTCACTAAGAAAAATAAACATTGTATCGAGTACCCAAATTTCAACACCGCGATACGACCTGTGCTACATTCAAATGAGATCCCCATTCCAAAATTTAAGGGTCTGCCAACTCAAGAATTAGTTGAAGATGTTCCTGAAAATATTGTTATGCACTTTGAGGAGTCAGACACCGATTTTGACCCCAGCGTATTTGAAAGTCAAAACGATCCGCAAAAGTTTAACCAGGCCGAGTTGAATGATCTTGTAAGGGATCTAAATTTGCCAAAAAGGCTGCGGAAATTTTAGCTTCAAGACTTAAAGAGAAAAACTTGCTTACTTCAAACACATACATTTCATTTTACAGAAAAAGAGAAGAAGAACTTGTTAAATATTTTAGAACAGAGGATAGTTTAGTATATTGCTGCGACATAGTTGGTTTGTTAAAGAAGATGGGGGTTGAGTCTTACGATGCAAATGATTGGCGCTTGTTTTTAGACAGTTCGAAAAGAAGTCTTAAGTGTGTGTTGTTGCATAATGGCAATCTATACGGCTCGATACCGATTGGGCACTCAACAAAATTAAAAGAAAAGTATAAACATATAGAAAAGGTTTTAAATCTTATCAAATATAGGGAGCACGAGTGGATCATATGTGTTGACTTAAAAATGGTTAATTTTCTGCTAGGACAACAAGGAGGGTATACTAAATATCCCTGCTTCCTTTGCTTATGGGACAGCAGAGCCAAGGAAGAACATTATTTCAAACAAATCTGGCCAGCACGAACATCACTTACTGTCGGAGAAAAAAACGTAATTAATCCACCTTTAGTGAGCAGAGATAAAATCATATTTCCTCCTCTGCATATAAAACTAGGCCTCATTAAACAATATGCAAAAGCTTTAGATACGAACGGCGAGTGTTTCAAATACATAACTTCAAAATTTCCAAGTTTAAGTTATGAAAAAATCAAGGCGGGAATTTTCGACGGTCCACAAATAAGAACAATGATTAAAGACAGCAATTTTCCTAATGTCATGAATGAACGCGAAAAAAATGGCTGGTTCTCATTCGTGGACTTGATAGAAAACTTTTTAGGCAATTATAGGGCAGATAACTACGAAGAAATCGTAAAAAAACTTTTAAGGGACTACAAAGAGTTAGGTTGCAATATGAGCATAAAAATGCATTTTTTGAATAGCCATCTTGACCAATTTCCAAGTAATTTAGGTGATGTAAGTGACGAACAAGGGGAGAGATTCCACCAAGATATAAAAATTATGGAGGAACGGTACCAAGGCCGCTGGGATTCCCACATGATGGCTGATTACTGCTGGTGCTTGAAAAGAGACCTGCCATCAACAAGCAATACGCTAGAAAGTCTTACAAAAGAAAATTTTTGCCACAGTGAAAGCTTCATATCTGTTTGTTTTTTTATTTTGTCATTTCTATCGTTATAATGTAATTTTACTGTAGTTTGAACTGCTTGTATTCATGAAACTTGAAAAAAAATTTAACACATGACTTAATTTTTTAGTCCTAATTTGAAAAATCTGGAAAATGGCACATAGGCTGTCGACAAGAATCAGGACCTGATAGAGCCAAACCGAGTTGAAATTCGTATTCAGCGCACCCAAATTACCTAGAATCAAGTGTCAGATATCATTCAATAAAATACGTGTTGCCCAGTGATATAATCAATCATAATTAATCTGAATCACTTACGTACTTCGTGGTTACATGTCCAGTGGATCCGTATGTGCACCTTGATGCTGGACATACAAGCGGATGCGCCTCCATGTCCTCTGTGACATGCGTCGGAGCATTTGTGAAGTAATGGTGCGAAAGGCGTCTTCCACAGCTCTGCGCAACTCTTCGTTGGTGTTGTAGCGTCGCGCAGCCACTACTCCCTTGATAATACCCACAACGAATTGTCCGGGGTGGTAAGGTCAGGACTACGTGGCCATGGTAATGGTGCCGGAGATGTCGGTGAACCACGGACAATCCAGCGGCCTGCAAAATGTTCATTCAAAACGTCGCGCACAGAAAGAGCAAAGTGTGCAGGTGCCCCATCGTGCTGCAGCCACACGTCATCCATGAGTCCCCTATCTCTGAGCTGAGGTATGAGCCACGTCTCCAACATTGCCGAATAAGATGCCGCGTTCACGGATCCATCGAAAAAGTAAGGTCCAATCAAATGACCTGATGTCATACCCTCCCATATCATCACATGCGGTGGATTATGTTCCAGCTCTTGCGTGAAATAGGGATTCTCTTTTGACCAGAACACCACATTTCTGTCGCGCGAACTGCGATAGATGGCACATTCATCACTGAAAAGAACCTTTGAGCGGGATACGGCACTTGGGAATGTGTCCAACAGAGCACGGCATGATTTATAACGCCGATCGATGTCAGCATCTGACAGTTCATTCACGAAAGTTGAGCGATACGGCCTCACTTTCAGGTCTTTCTTCATGTGGTCTCGCATCGTTGACCGTGGCACACCAAGCTCTGATGATCGTTTCCGCGTCGACTTAATTGGGGAATGTTCAATGGAAGCGGCAATCGCTGCACATGTTTCCAAGCGCGTTGTCTTTCTCCCACTCCGCGGACTGTCTTTAACGCTTCCAAGAGCGAACGCACGTTTTTCCCAATCCAGCAGTGTCGTTCTTCGTGGTGGAGCTTTATTAAACCGTTCCCGAAACACAGCCATCACCTGCGTCATTGTTTGTCCCGTGTGCGGTCTCTCATGCACCCACACACTTGCCACCAACCGCTCCTCAACAGAGTAACTGCTTGTGTCAACCATACCGACAACACCACAACTAAATTCCATGGGTACGGTTGTCACGTATGCACTATCTTCGACACTGTTGCCAGATTGCCATTCGACACTGTTGCCAGACTGCCATTGTACATAGTAGTGTGTGCTGTGCTGTACTGTGTAAACTCAAATTGATTTCGGGTGCGTATCGTGCGGGTGTACGGTGACTTCTCGCCTACCTTGTACATGAATTTCATGCCATATATAGAATAAATGATTGTCTACAGGTTGATATAAAGTTCAAAGTTCCCCGTAGTGCATTTCATATTTTATAAGAATTTAAATATTATAACTATTAAACCTTTAGAAAATAAAAATTATAATTTTTAACTAACTATATCTTATAGCAAAGTCACCAGACTTTTTCTAATGTTATATATGGAAGATGTGACATATTTAGTTAACTCTATAAGCATTTGTATCCTACGAAATTTTCAAAATGTAACCAAAGATGATATTCATTGCATACTCATTTTTCCTTTTTGTGTAACAGACGTTACTCGTCTCTAAAGTCTGTTAAAAACTTCTCTATCTATTCGTTAAATAACAATTATTCAGTTACTCTGTTTTACGAACACTTCATTTTTAGAATGGGTTTTGGCTATCTACGTAGGAATTAGACAATATTTAAAAAAAATTTCAACGTTAGGTTAGGCTAGTTTACGCACGGTTAGGACGGGTTAGGTTAAGCTAGGTTAGTTTACACCCAGTTAGGTTTGGCTAAGTTAGGCAAGGTTAGGTTAGGTTAGGTTAAAACAGCTAGATTATAATTGAAAATATTTCGCAGTTATTGCGAGAGAAAATTTCATCTTTAATTTGACGAGAAACACGCACAATACAACACAGAAAAATAGAGAAACGTGTTCTAACATTAAAAACTGCCGAGGGCTGATATATATATATATATATATATATATATATATATATATATATATATATATATACTGAATATATGGGCACACACATTAATTAAACATGATTTTTCAAAACACTTATTATGACATTACAAATTACTTACATTTCAACTGAATTGGCTGTAGAATCTTGCAGCCCGTCACAATTTTCGGTAACAGCTTGGGAGGCTAAAAGTTCGCCACGATCTGCGGCGCTGAACAGATAAAGAGCCACATGGCTGTAACGGTCTTGTTAAAAAAAAAGTTCAGAACAGTTATAGATTTCGTCCATCATTTGTGTGTATGTTGCTATAAATTGCATGAGAAACTGGCCCTAGACGACGAAACTCCCCATTTTATAGGGGTCTATGTGACCAACCCACAAGCATAATCTTAACTTCCTATTGGTTTACGGCTCATGCTTTTTCGACCAATCCGTGAGCAGCGCTCCCTTTTCACGAGCAATGCATGGGAGGAGCCACGAAAGGTGGGGCGGAGTTTAGCTATAGGCTTCTTGAGAACGAGTTCATTCAGGTATTCCGCGCGGTGATTGGCAGATCGCCATCAAATCTGGGTGGAGCATCATACCCGTTTGTTGGTAAAACCAGTTCGTTTTCGTATTGTTGAATTTCAAAAAGTTTTTTATATTTAGATTTGCTCTCACAGACACCTGCATATTTCTCTTGTCCTGAAGGCCTTTCGTCTGCTTCGCAGACAATGCCACAGTTAGTATCTGCGAAAGGTGGATCTGTGACCTTTGCGGGGTTGAACAAAGCCTTAGCCGCATTTGCCGATATAAAACGTGCCTTTTCCCATTGGCGGAGGCTTTTCTACAAGTATTAACAAAGCAAATCAAATTTCGGAAAAATCTCTATTTCAATTTTCGCTAAATCAGAAAATGTAAACACAAAAACTAAATACAGAAAGGTGAGCTGTGAAGGATAAAGCCGCGTATATATATATATATATATATATATATATATATATATATATATATGCATATTGTTTGACCGTGTGTGTATATATATATGACCACCATTGTGTCCTCATTTCGGAACAAAAATAAAATTTAGGACGTGTCATGTCTTAAAGTTTATTTCTTCGGGTAAGGTCATACTTTTCAAAGGAAATATATATACAAGGTTCCAGATTTTTGTATTGTGCTGTGACACCTTGCCATAAATTTAGATTACTTTTCGGACAAAATGCTAATAAACGATGTGGACATCCATAGGCCTAAAACTTGCTTAAAAATAGAATAAATACAATTTATATTTACTTGGGAACTCTTGCTTATATATACTGTAAGTTTGGGCGTAAAAATGAAACCCTTTACCTGGAACAATCTTTTGTTAAGCGGAGAAAGGTAGCTTCACCTTTTGTCTTCAAGGACTGCGAT
Source organism: Bathynomus jamesi (assembly GCA_023014485.1). Taxonomy (NCBI): domain Eukaryota; kingdom Metazoa; phylum Arthropoda; class Malacostraca; order Isopoda; family Cirolanidae; genus Bathynomus; species Bathynomus jamesi. The sequence continues at coordinate 394,738 of JAJOZX010002354.1, read as the reverse complement.
AGTTTAATCTGTAGATGTGCCACAAATATAATTTTACCTTCCTCCCCGTATACCGAACCCGAAAGATACGACATAAAACGCGTCTTTACCTGTACATTTACAAAATCATAACATGTTTATATATATATATATTATATATATATATATATATATATATATATATTGGTAGTGATAATAATGATAATAATGATAATAATAATTATTATTATTTCACGGGTGGGACCACTAGCCTATTGTATTACCGCACGATTTGTTTCGTATTGAAGCAGCGGTGTTTTATCTAATTCAGTTGAGTGTATTTCTTTTAAAATAAATAATGAATTCTTCTCTATCTAACTTGAATTTTGTTAACGAAAAAATTGCAAAATAAATAAATAACTTTGTTGAATAAACATAAATTTGTTATACGATGTTAATAACTTCTAGAGAACTTCAAATTACAATGATTTATGATGGAGGAAAGAAAATAAAGAAATAATGAATTTAAATAAATTATAATAAATAATAAAAGACTACTTCCTCAGCCCAACCTCTCTACAACGCTTGGTTGAGGCGCAGGGCTTCCAGCAAACGGACCGAGTCCGTATTTTTCCTGTACTAATATTTGATCGAAAATTGTGCTATTAATAATAATAAAAATAGGAATTAAGTAGTAAAATTATTTATTTATTCCTTGTACACAATTATATCATTTGTTTGGTTTTCTGAATAATTAATTAATTGCTATTTCTCAAATCGGTCTTCTAAGCTTGTTAATGGATGAATATATGGGATAATTTAGTCATTCGGTCGTATGTATAGGAATGTGTGTGTTTAAATTCTAATTATTTATTTAATAAACAGAATTTCCTTTAAAATAAGTAGTCCTCTTTAAGGAGAAAATTCATCTGTTTTGGCAGCGATTTAAAATAAATGGTGGTATTTAGCAACTCTCCCTAATATAAATTAAAATATATGGCGGTATTTAGCAACCAAATGGCTGAATAATATAAGGAATAATTAAATAAATATTGCTATCTGGCAACTCAGCAGCAGATTGGCTGAATAATATATGAATTAATTTCATAAATAACGAATCTGGCAACTCAGCTTCTATTGGCTGATGAATTAAATACATGGTGCTATCTGGCAACTCAGTCTTCTATTGGCTGATTAATATAGGGTTTAATTAAATATATAGCGCAAACTGGCAACTCAGTATTCTATTGGCTGATGAATTAAATACATGGCGCTATCTGGCAACTCAGCCAACTGGCTGTTTGGGACCCAATAAGAGGGCGGCGGGCGGCTGAAGACTCCCATATTTGCTCGGCATTCGCCGAGCAAGGATCCCTACTCTAGATCCTTTCTCTTTCTGGTCCTTTGCGGGGTGAGGCGTTCCCTTCTCCCCCATAGAGGCCTCTTAGGTTAGGTATGCCCCTTTGGGGGAGTTCAGCTTGGGGGAGAACTCCGCCTCCAAGTTGCATACCCCTTGCAATCCCATTTTGGGGTTGGCAACTCCAGGTTGCATACCCCTTGCAGTCCCATTTCGGGGCTGGCAACAAAGGGGGGGTGGGGAATTTTTTCTTTTTTTTCAACAGAGGGGGGTTGGCACTCTTGCAACATTACGTAACATTTCTGCACTCTGGCACTTTGCGGCTATACTACTAGGGCACCTTCCCTTCCCGGTGAAAGGTAATCCCCATCCCCAAACCCGACAAAGATTCCCTCGATCCCACAAACTACAGACCTATCGCCCTAACGTGTTGTGCCTGTAAAATCTTATAAAAAATGGTCGCTACGCGAGAGTTTAGGATGTAATGATCATCAAATTCTTAGGTTTAAGTTATTGATGGAAAACACTAAGGATAGTAACGTAATAGAAGTCCCTGATTTTCATAGGGCCAATTTTGATAGTTTTGCGAGTAGGATGAGAGTAGTGGACTGGGGTGACTTATTTATGGGTAATGACGCAAATTTGCATTGGGAGGCATTTAAAGATAGTTTCTTGAATATCGAAAGGGAGTTTATTCCTTGTAAGCCCAAGCGCGCTAGAAATCATGGTAGGCCTAAGTGGTGGACTAGGGAAATAGGCGAGTTCATAAATGAGCGTAACAGAGCGTATAGACTTAATAAGCGCAATGGCACGGTAGCTAACCTAATAGATATATCGAGCTTCGACGTCAGGTTAAAAGATCAGTTTGGAATGCTAAGCGTAAGTTAGAGATCGTTATAGCTGCGGATAGTAAACATAATCCAAAAAAGTTTTTCGATTACGTGAATAATCGTAAGCCGATAAAAGATAACATAGGCCCTCTCTTGGACACTAATGGCGCTTTGGCTTCCGACGCTCAGGCGATGGCGGGTATTTTTAATAACTTTTTTGCAACAGTTTTTACTGTAGAAGACGTCAATAATGTCCCCGATGTGGACGATGTAGTTCCATTTAGCAGCGAGACTATTTTGGATGAAATAACTGTTTACGAGGGTGAGATTGCACATTATATCGATAAGTTAAAAGTTAGCAAGGCTCCAGGCCCTGACGCGTTTTATCCTAAGACACCTGAAAGATTTGAAAGGCGTCGAAGGCCCTTTAACGAAGATTTTTAATCAGTCACTGGAAACGGGGATTATTCCTGAAGACTTCAAATTAGCTAACGTCACGCCCATTTTTAAAAAAGGCGACCGCACAGTAGCTAGCAATTATAGGCCCATTAGCTTAACGTCAATTGTCGGTAAACTTTTGGAATCCATAGTTAGGGATCGTATCATCGAACACTTAGAAAGTCGCGATTTGATTAATAGTAGTCAGCATGGGTTTTGACGCCATAGATCTTGTTTAACTAATTTGTTAGAATTTTATAACGAAATAGTGCGCGAATACGATAGGCATAGAGCGGCTGACGTTATTTATTTAGATTTTAAAAAAGCGTTCGATACAGTTCCGCATAGAAGATTAATTGCGAAGGTTAAAGCGCACGGTATACGCGGTCAGGTAGCTAACTGGTTAGACTCAGGCAGGGGTCCCCAACCTTTTTGTGCCGAAGAGCACATTCAAGACTACCGGTAGTGCGTCGGGCACCATTTACTTTTTCAAGGCAAATTTATAGTTGGACTTAATAATGAACATAATACACAAAAAAAACCATTTAATTCCTACGTAAAATAATGAACATAATTCACAAAAAAAAAACAAGGATGGGCTAACTCAGAATCTTAGAAAAATTATCAAAACGATAACTTAATTTATTTATAAAGAAATAATTATTTTCAAATAAATGAGCATCTGTTTCTGTAATTAACTACTAAAATTTAATAAAATGTTAAGTATGTTACATATTTTAAATATTTAGTAACTAAATATTTAAAATATGTAACATACTTAACATTTTATTAAAAATTTAAATAAAAACTTATCAATCGTAGTCAGTCAGTGGCGGGCACACGCAAAAGGGTCGGCGGGCGCCATGGTGCTCGCGGGCACAGGGTTGGGGACCCCTGGGTTAGAGGAATGGCTTCGTGCAATCGTGCTAGGAGACAGAGGGTCGTTGTTAATGGTAGTGAATCGGGGTGGTTGGATGTAGGTAGCGGTGTCCCACAGGGTTCAGTGTTAGGCCCATTGCTATTCGTAATTTACATTAACGACATAGATGTAGGTTTGACTTGTAACGTGTCAAAATTCGTGGACGATACCAAAATAGGCGGTAAGGTTGTTAACGAGGACGATAGAAATAGGCTCCAAGACGATGTAAATAGGATTATGGAGTGGACGGATAAGTGGCAGATGCAATTTAACGTAGACAAATGTGAAGTTTTGCATATAGGTTCTCGTAACAATAATTACAGAACACGATGGATGATAGAGTTAGCGAGCGTTGACGAGGAAGTAGATTTAGGCGTACGCTTATCTAAGGATTTAAAAGTTAGGAACCAGTTCCTGGAGTCTTGCACTAAAGCTAATAGGATGTTAGGCTTCATAGCGCGTAATTTCGAATTTAAATCGAATATTATATTGCCCCTTTACAAGTCACTAGTCAGGCCTCATTTAGAATATGCCGTTCAGTTTTGGTGCCCGTATTTGCGTAAGGATATTAATAGGTTAGAAAGGGTTCAGCGTCGTGCCACGAAATTAATTCTGTCATTGCGCAACAAGCCTTATGAAGATAGGATTAAAGAGTTAGACTTGCATTCACTCGAAACTATGAGATTAAGGGGGGAGCTTATTGAAGTTTTCAAAATCGTTAATAATATCGATAACGTAAATCTTGACAAACTGTTCACGTTCGATAATAGCAATACTCGTAATAACGGATTTAAGTTGCGTGGCAGACGTTTCATTACTAATATCGCTAAAAACTTCTTTACGTTTAAAGTAATTGATAAATGGAATAATCTTCCCGCGCTCGTCGTGAACTCTACCAGCGTTAATATGTTTAAGAACCGTTTAGATAGGCATTTTAAAAATATTAACGTTGTTCAATATAATAATAATAATAATAAATAATTATTCAATATAATAATAAGTTCCCTCTGAGCCTCCCCCTTTTCCCTCTGAGCCTCCCCCTTTTCCCTCTGAGTCTCCCCCTTTTCCCTCTCCCTTGTTAAAATTATTAACGTTGTTTAATATAATAAAACAATTAGCATCAGGAGCTCTGGGAGTGGTGATCGAGGATGAGTCTGTTGAAGATAATGCCAGCTTGTGACATGCCAGCGTGGGATGCCAGCAAAAAAAAAAATATTACTAACACGAACTTAGATGTAGCTCGTAGCGTAAACTAACCCACTTTTTGTTATTCTTTATATTCTCTCTCTCTCTCTCTCTCTCTCTCTCTCTCTCTCTCTCTCTCTCTCTCTCTCTCTCCTTATTTGCATGTCTGTAACTCTCTTCATTGCATGTCTGTAGTTTGCATGGTATGATAGTGTTTGAGTTAAGAATGTGTTGCATGGTTTGTAATGCGTTCTTATTTTACTTTTCATCTCCCACCCCTTTCCGGCGCAGTGGGCTCCGTCCTCTACCCCCTATGGAGTAGAGTACCGGTCTGCAACTGCTGGAGGTATTAATCCGGTAGCACAGACCCTGATTTTACTGGAACCCTGCACTGTTTGTTATAAAGCAAATTTTTACATATTTTGAAAGCTTATACCACCCCATTCAAGAATCCATCGGGTGTACACCTGACCCCCGCTTGGCTTTTTCAATATGGCCGCCATTTTCCAAGATGGCCGGCGAAACTGAAAAATCCCATATCCTGGTCAAAACTTGATAGATTTTGATGATCTTGGTGTCATTTCTAGGGGTTTTTAGGATGATGAGTCGATCTGGAGGGGTTGCAGATACTTTGGGAGTCGTTTTCACCCACATTCGTCAATACTCAAGGTCATTGGAGGTCAAACGCCCCCCGAAATAAGGAATATCCCATATCCCGGGCAGTCGTGGAGATATTTTGGTGATCTTACTGTCGTTTTCATGGTTTTGGGCGAAAATGAGTAGTTCTATAGGCACATAATAACAGTAGGATATCATTTTGCAACTCCATGGGTCAAGTCAAGGTCATTTGAGGTTAAAGTTTGGCCTTGAAATATGATAATGCCACAGTTGACGTCACTGTATTTGCTTTATTTCAGTGACAATTTCTACAATCTAGCTAACTGCTGAGCACTTAACATCTTTTCTGCAGATAAAACCAGATCATAATGCTTAAATGACATAACCCACATTATATTGCTATGGATATTCGGATATAAACCACAATTTATGCTGAAGTGCAGGGCACATGCATTTTATGGAAGGTTGCAAAGCTACAAGATATGACCTCGTAAGCAAAACAAAGCTCACACCTAGCTGGGGGATTGGCATTGACAACTTTGATGCAGTTATTCACATTAGGTAACCACTTATCGGGGGCAAATATCAAAAGACATGGTTGTGTCAGGATCGTCAGGATCATCAGTCTGCTCTTTGTTTGCGTTTTGGGTCAATGGATTGTTGCAATCCAAGCCGCTGCCACATACACAGAACATTGTGCAAGGGATTCCGCGTCCCATGCAGCCGCAGCGACTCCCCCTGCATGCTGATTGTGATTCACACCCACATCTGATTAGCTTCAGAACTTCATCTGGTGCTAAGCACACTCCTTCACCAACTGTTTTGGGGATGAGAACTCTGTTTGTTTCGTCTCTCTCCCACCCATAATGCACATGATCAAGTGGTGGTTGGTCACACTTTAGTGCATCGAGCCAGTTCGCCAGTGTAGTGGACTCTGAGCACATTTTGATGGAAAGCTTCAGTTGTTGGTGGTAGAGAACATAGTTTAGGTGCAGCAGTTCCCGACTTCCCTGTCTTCTGAGCCCATACTCGCTGACGACACTCAGTAAGAGATGAGGATTTCTTATCCCCATAGCATGCAACAATGAACGCTGTTGCCTCTTTCTCGATATGGCCAAAGCATGCATCAAGGGACCCCAGCTTGTCTAGCTTCCGACCCTTCTTGGCTGTGGCAGTGGCAGTGGCTTTGCCGATGCCATGTATTGCTGCAACTGTGTCACAAACACTCAAAGCGTGTAGTTTGAGGATTTGTGGGATGATGTCTTTGTGCTGGGTTACAGTTGCTCGGATGTCCACTGACTTTCTGCCACGCACTGGAGACTCTATAATCATGAGACAGCCTAGTTTCTTAAATTCATAGAAGTGAGTCAGCATGACAAACACGTCTGTGTCATCACAAATGATGGAGATGCGGGCATCAGAATCTTTCTCAGCTTGTGCGATAGCGTGTTGTGTCATTATCACGTCAGCCTCTTCATGAGATGAGAGCTCCAATGCTGCTCGACTCCTGCCTCGCACAATGGAAGTCGGTATGGTCTGCCATCTTGCAAGCACTAGCTCATGGTCTAGGGTTACAGCTCCGAGATACTCACTGTCAGCAAGGATTTGCTCACATAGCAGCCTGTTTAGTTGCTCTTTGTTCGCGGTGCACATGAGAACAGCGTCTCTTGTAGGCAATGGGTTGTTGAGGTCCAGCTTGTGAACTCTGCTGCTCTTGCTTCTCATTGCCCGATTGTTTGATTTCGGAGAGAAATCATAGTAGCGATCAAAAGCTAGTACTACAGATGCATGAGAAAGATGTTTCGGTAGGCATACTTTGAAGGTTTGGATAAATGTAGCAACTGTGCCACTAACAGGCCAGTCGACTGTCCACAAAACAGCTGACACATCCATGATAACAACTGTTGGTCGACCCCATTTTCGAGAGGACAACTTCTCACCACCTAACTCTTTGTAAAGCTTCTCTACTTCAATTGAATTCCATGGTTTCATTTTGTCCTTCGACAATTCTACACACAAAGCAATGAAGGGTTGGTCTTCAGGTTCAACCCTTGACCTATTCTAGCAAGCTCTCTCAACCTCAACATGAAAGGTAGACATACAATCTTTATGGTGTCGGGCTTCTTCAGCCGGTAAATCTCCTTTCATGCCCAACAACCTACTGAGTGCAACTTGTCCCTGCTCATCATTTTTCAGTTTACACTTTTCTATCAACACATCTTTGTAATTTGTTTTTTTATCACCAAGCTTATCGGTCATAAACCTAGATGCTGGAATGCGGTATTGCACCAAAACTTTGATGTCATATTTCTCGGGTAATATACACTTACTGACTTTCAAACAAAAGAGACAGTGTTTTTAGGGTCATATACTGGGCCTTCACTGAGAACAGCACTACGTAGTCTTTTGGTTCCACTGTAGGGGTATCACATTCTCTCTTTTTCATGAATGCTGATAAATTCCGCTTGACACATAAGTGGAAACACCACAGTTCTTGTGACAACAAAGGATTTTTGCTCCATCTTTCAAGAGAGGCTCTAGTCTCGCTCAAACATCTGGCTGCCCTCTGATGTCGCTGCTCTCTATGATTTTCTGAATCATCCGACAATTTGAAAGACCTTTCTGACCTCCAGGACAGCTACGCAGGAAATCCTTGAAGAAACATTCGTCTGCAGCTTTTGTCGAACCTGAAAAATAAGAATTTTGTTTACCCATTCTTCAGAGTACAAATCGCATTGAAATAATTTATCCTCAGCAAATGAAAACTAAACAATGCTCACCTGGTATATTCTCTATATTCAGCAGTTAAAAAACAACACAACCAAGACGTCATCAAACGACCAGGTGGGCAGCACCATCAGCAATAATCTCAACAATCTGAAAAAAATAAGAGGAACAATTAGACATATTGGAATTCACCTTACCATGGAGAAAATAATCCCTGATTTCATTTTAAACCCTATAGAACTACTCAGTCTCGCCCAAAACCATAAAAACGACAGTAAGATCACCAAAATATCTCCACGACTGCCCGGGATATGGGATATTCCTTATTTCGGGGGGCGTTTGACCTCCAATGACCTTGAGTATTGACGAATGTGGGTCAAAACGACTCCCAAAGTATCTGCAACCCCTCCAGATCGACTCATCATCCTAAAAATCCCTAGAAATGGCACCAAGATCATCAAAATCCATCAAGTATTGACCAGGACATGGGATTTTTCAGTTTCGCCGGCCATCTTGGAAAATGGCGGCCAAATTGAAAAAGCCAAGCGGGGATCAGGTGTACACCCGATGGATTTTTGAATGGGGTGATATAAGCTTTCAAAATGTGTCAAGATTTGCTTTATAACAAACAATGCAGGGTTCCCACCCCGTGCAACCGGACTATATATGTTGCTTTGAGTTAAGAATGTGTTGCATGGTTTGTAATGCGTTCTTATTTTACTTCTTTTCATCTTTCACCCCTTTCCGGCAGAGTGGGCTGCATCCTCTCCCTCCCTACGGAGTGAAGGACTGGTCTGCAACAGCTGGAAGTATTCTCTTCGACTATTTTTCCGACTTGTCGACAGTGGCCGGCGGATGGTGATGGTGTCTTTCTTTCTCTCTTTCTGAATGAATTTTAACCCATGAGTGATAGGTTTTGCTACTTACTTAACCCCTTATTCTCTTCTTTTAACCCCTTACTTTCTTCTTTCTCTCGGGCTAACCTTAGAGTGGATCTTAGGGTCTTTGTTAGCCTTAGCTTCTGTAGATCTGTAGAATATATGCAAATATGAAGGTAAAAAAGGGAGGAGGGGCATGTGATAGGGGTAGTAGGGTAGCACATGCTTGATTTTTTAATATTTTGTTAGTGATAAAAAAATCTCACAGTGTACTTTTTAAGAAAACATTTTTTCCCATTTAAATATATGCAAATATGAGGGTAAAAAAAAGGGGAGGGGATGTGCTAGGGGTGGCACATGCTTGATATTTCAATATTTGGTTAAGATGATAAAATGAAACTTCTCACATAGTGTACTTTTGAAGAAATAAAAAATTTTCCATTTTCGACCCTGCCTAATATATATATATATATATTACATATTATATATATATATATATATATTATATATATTATATATATATATATATATATACAGGGTGAGTCAAAAGTCTCCATACATAGGCACAATGGTCAATTTATTATGCAATCACTTGTAAGTCACAAAATATGCTCTATGTGGGTACCATTACGTTATGGCAAACGCGCGTTAACACGTCTGGTGTTATGCGTGCACACGCATCACGAATGCGTTCCTTTAGGTGGTCCGTGTTTTGTATTTTCTCCTGGTACACCATGGCCTTCAAGTGCCCCCACAAGTAAAAATCAAGGGGGGGTGAGGTCTGGAGGACCTCGGAGGCCACTCCACGGGACCACGGCGGCCAATCCAATGACTCGGAAACTGCTGATCCAGCCACTGGCGCACGCAGATATCGTAATGGGGTGGCGCCCCATCTTGCTGAAAGTACGCTGGAAATCCCCCGTCCTCGTTCAGCAGGGACGGCATGACTGTGTCTTGCAGCATGTTTAGATACATTTCGGCATTCAGATTGGTGTCAATGAAAAAAGGGCTAACAATTGTGTTGCCCCATATCCCGCACCACACCATCATTTTTCCAGCGCCTTGCGTTTGACGATTTTGACGATTAACCTCTCCATGAACATAAAAGTTGGCTTCATCTGAAAACAGGATGCCAGCCGAGAACTCCGTGCCTTCGTCCCCTTTTGTTCTTGCCCATTCACAGAATTCCAGCCGCCTGTCCGGGTCGTCTTCGAAAGAAGATTAGACGCTTGGCTCAGAACAATCCCAGATGAGCCGGACGTAAATGGCTGTTGGGTAAAGAGTACAAGAAACCAACTCTCTACTTCACCAGGCCAGCTTAAGAGGAGGGGTGACAAGCTTGACCTTTGTGAAATGAAGAATCATCGCATGAAACATTTGAAAGGTTGAAAGGTATATAATACACATACGGTACTGTGCATGGAACAAGGAACCCTTCTCAGATATTAAATTACTATGGTTCGAATAAGTAACATTAAACGAGTTGTATCACATTAAACAGACGTGTTAAATGTCTCAAAAAATGGATGCTTAGAGTTAACAATTGAGTTTTAAGTTTTAGATTTTGGCTAAAAATACAATAGTTATCCTTTTCCTTTGGTGTGAACTCAATCTGACGTAAATGCTACGAGATTCTTGTGTATATTCAGGTCCTGAATGTAGGTGTTTAGTTCAGCTTTAAACCCAAGATCCTGTTCCAAAGCTGCGTCTTAACTGCTTAGAAAATGGCTGGTGAGGGAAGCTATATTTTGGGGCATCTTTCCTAATGACTCGTTGTCCACGCTGGGCTTCCATCATGAAAAAAAGCTTTAGTATTTGCTATTTACTGTTACTTATTCTAACCATATTGGATTTAATATCCCAAAAAGGTTCCTTGCTATGATAATTATATTGCTTCTTTGTAATCTAATCGTCTGTATATTAGTTGCTAATTTATGTATACGCTATTAGTTGTCTCATTAGTTGCTAAACTAATTATGTTTCTCTTTTGCAGTTTATGTGTTCTTGTATGCTAAATTTTGAGTTTAATAAAGCCTTTAATCTTGGACATTGTTTTGTCTCAACAATTTATTAAACTCAAAAATTTTGGGTCGTTATGGACAAGATCATCCGCCCAGAAAAGTTTGACGTTGCCCCTAACTCTCCTCAATGTGACAGGCATTGGAAACTATGAATCAGAGGTTTCCGATATTTCATTACTACACTAGAAGCTCACAACCCTGATAAACTCGAACTTTTGTTTCTTCACATCGGCCCGAATGTTGGAGACATCATCCAAGACTGCTCCGACTACGACGTAGCTGTAGGACTCTTGGAAGCCGCCTACGTTAAAACTCCTAACGAAATCTACGCTCGCCACCTGCTTTCAACTCGCTCCCAGAAGCATGATGAAGACATTGATGAATTTTTGCGATCACTAAACCACTTAGCTAATGATTGCAGCTTCAAAAGCGTGTCCGCTGATGAGAATAAGTGCTCGTATATCAGAGATTCATTTATTCGTGGCCTGCGCGACGGCAACATGAGGACGCGACTACTCGAAAATAAGACGTTATCTTTGAACGAAGCTGTGAATCAAGCTAAAGCTTTAGATCAAGCCCAACGAAATGCGCAATCATACAGCAATGCCTACATACCCACAGCAGCAGCAACCATCAACCATACTAGTCAAAGGGAACCAACTGCTTGTGTAGATGACGTAACCAGTAGTGACGAACAATCAGCCGCCATTATTCGACAGTCCAACTCTAAGGCTACTTCCACAACTTGCTACTTTTGTGGTCGAATGCGTCACGCCCGCTCACGTTGCCCTGCACGAGATTCTATGTGCAGTAAGTGTAACAAGAAAGGACACTGGTCAAAAGTTTGCAAATCATCAACTGATTGCGCTGCTATCACTACGTCATCTTCCTACGTTACATTAGCATCAATTCAATCCGCATCCACTGGACTCGCTCCGTCAACTGTACTAGCTCGAATCAATGATAGAAGTTGTAACGCTCTTCTCGACACTGGAAGTTCAGACAATTTCATTCAAAAAGACATCGTCGAACTGCTAAATTTGCCAAAACATCCACGAACAGCAACAATTACAATGGCCTCATCGTCGTTCTCCAATTCAGTTACAGAATACTGTATCGCTACTATCTCTATTAACGGACAGCAATACGAACACGTCGAACTATCAATAATTCCTGAACTCTGTACAGAGATAATACTAGGCCTACCGTTTCTCAGTCTTCATAAGGAGTTGCACATCGATTTTAATGGTAACAGACCACCATTAGAAATAAAAAATTGCAACCTTGCCAAGGTTAAAATTGAAACCCCGAAACTCTTTAGTAATCTAACCAAAGATTGTCACCCAATCGCTACCAAAAGTCGCCAATACAGTTCTACTGATCATGAATTCATTAAAAACCACATCAACAGTTTGCTGAAAGAGGATATAATCGAACCAAGCAGCTCGCCATGGCGCGCCCAAGTAGTGGTCGTCGCGACTGAATCTCGGAGAAAACGCATGGTCGTTGATTTCTCAAAAACGATAAACAGATTTACTCAACCAGATGCGTATCCGCTTCCCCGCATAGCAGAATTGGTAAATAACGTTGAGCAACACTACTACTTCAGCACTATCGACCTCTCACAAGCTTACTACCAAGTGGAAATAGGCGCTGACGAAAGACCTTATACTGCATTTCAAGCGTGCGGGCAACTCTATCAATTCACACGAATCCCTATGGGAGTCACAAACGGAGCCGCAGTTTTCCAACGTGTTATAAACGATATAATTATTCGCAACGAATTACAGAGTACCTACGCTTATTTAGACGATTTAGCAATTTGTGGAAATACCCGCGCTGAACATGATCACAATCTCCCAAGATTTCTCGAAGTAGCGGAACGCTCAGGCTTGACGTTCAACAAAAACAAATGTAAGTTTGTCGTTACTTCCGTTAATCTACTGGGGTACACGATATCGCACAACGAACTGAGGCCTGATCCAGACCGTTTGCGACCTCTGCAAGAACTTACAACACCAACGAACAGCAAATCTCTTCAAAAGATCATAGGATTATTTGCATATTATGCAAAATGGATTCCGCAGTATTCTCAGAAAGTAAAACCTCTCTTAGAGACCACGAGCTTTCCTCTGTCAGAGGCGGCACTAAACGCTATACCATTGTTGAAAGATACTCTCTGCAAAGCTGTTGTCCAAGCAGTGCGCGAAGACATTCCACTCGTTATCGAGACCGACGCTTCTGATAACGCCATAGCTGCAACTTTAACTCAAAACGAACGACCTGTAGCGTTTTTCTCACGTTCTCTTAACGCTACAGAAAGACGCCTACACATAGTAGAGAAGAAAGCGTACGCAATCGTCGAATCCATTCGTAAATGGAAACATTTTCTGACTAGGCACTTCTATCTGTTGACTGATCAACGTAGTGTCTCCTTTATGTTTGATCAAACTGCCGCAAGTCGTATTAAAAACGACAAAATACTACGTTGGAGGATAGAGCTAGCAGCATTCTCATTCACCATCCGATATCGTCCTGGGCGTGAAAATGTCCCTGCTGACGTTTTGTCGAGGTACTGCCTCAGCACTTGTTCAACGAACTCGCTCGAGCAACTACACGAATCACTGGTTCATCCCGGCACTAAACGTATGCTACACTTTGTCCGTACCCGCAATTTACCGTACTCAGTAGACGAAGTCCGACGCGTTACCAGTCGCTGCACTGTGTGTGCAAGATGCAAGCCTAACTTTTATAAACATGATAATGTTCAGTTAATTAAAGCTATTGCTCCCTTCGAACGCCTAAACATCGATTTCAAGGGGCCGTTACCAAGCGCAACTCAAAATACATATCTTCTTGTCATTATTGACGAATACTCTCGGTTTCCGTTCGCGTATCCATGCAAAGACGTCAGTGCATCAACCGTAGTAAACTGTCTAACGCACTTGTTCTCGATATTTGGCATGCCATCGTATGTGCACTCTGACAGGGTTCCTCCTTCATGTCGGCGGAATTCCGAACTTTTCTCACTTCTCACGGCATCTCTACGAGTCGTACCACGCCATACCATCCCACGGGAAACGCTCAATGCGAACGTTATAACGCTACCATATGGAACACTATCAACTGCGCTCTGGAAAGTCGAAAATTGAATGTTCGTAATTGGGAGGTAGTGCTACCCGATGCTCTTCACTCTATCCGATCCTTACTCTGCACATCCACGAACGAGACGCCACATGAACGACTGTTCTCTTTCCAAAGGAAAACATCTACTGGCACTGCTCTACCAACATGGCTCTCTACTCCTGGACCCGTCTTACTGAGACGTCACGTTCGCCATTCGAAGTTCGAGCCTCTCGTTGACACAGTGGAACTCATCGAAGCTAATCCGCACTACGCCCACGTACGCTTTCAGAATGGCAGAGAGGATACAGTTTCTATCAAAGACCTTTCTCCTAGCGGCGACATCGATTTCCATCTAAAAGAAAATTTTCAAAATCCTGAAGAAAATAAACAAACGGAGCCTCCAACTGAGAACGATGCACAAGTTCCTATCACTGATACTTCCAGCACACCCACTCAACCGACTTATGAACGGACTGGTTCTAAGAGAGAAAATGATATTGGCACAACAGTAAACACCGCTCCAACTACTCAAGCTGAAAATGAACCGCCACGAAGATCTAATAGATCTCGGAAATCCGTACAAAGACTCAACCTCTAGATCACGATGCAAATTCTTAGTGCGATCGCCATTACACAACTCTCCAAATATCGTTACTTTATTTGTATTATTTTATTGCAATTAAGTGCTCTAGCTTGTGATGCTTAACTATAAACATTTCCAATTAATAATGCGCATTATGTTACGCTATAAATTTCACTAAATCTCTTCAAATGAAAGAAGGGAAAAATGTTATGATAATTATATTGCTTCTTTGTAATCTAATCATCTGTATATTAGTTGCTAATTTATGTGTACGCTATTAGTCGTCTCATTAGTTGCTAAACTAATTATGTTTCTCTTTTGCAGTTTATGTGTTCTTGTATGCTAAATTTTGAGTTTAATAAAGCCTTTAATCTTGGACATTGTTTTGGCTCAACAATATCCCAAAAGGGTTCCTTGTTCCACGCACGGCCTATGAATTACTTTAATATAAAATTATCTGAAGCGACCATTCTGAGGTTTTTTTATTGGGGTTGTTTAATCTCCTTCGCAACATCCAAGGTCATATGACGAAAGGGACCTACAGCTTTACGTGGGAACTGAACCACGGGTCGCTAGTCGCTACATAATCTGGGCGCAGGGGACAGTCTCCCATCCAACTACTACACACACGCAATGTTGCTTAATTTCACTGATCTCTGAGAAGCAGTGTTACGACATTGACCACAACATTTATTTGTAAATGAGATTACAACGTTCCTGAATGAGCAATTGTCTGATCCATGGATCATTTTTTGTGAACCATGTATGGAGTTTTTTCAAGTTTGAAAGTAACTTCCAGTAACAAGTAAAGTAAGACATACTTTGTTAACTCACTTTAGTCATATTTATAATTTACTATTATAATTTATTATTAATCTTCTATAATATTAATCGTATATATTAGAGATGATGATAAATAGGGTAAGTTGACGATACTTTTATTTACTTCCTTGTTGAACTGAAATGTTACCCTTTGTCACTCAGTGACCCACTGCAAGAATGAGGGCCTTCTCAGCAAGGAACGAGGTGGTGGTGTGCGGTTATCTGTGCGAACTAAAGACTGTAGCTTGCTACCCTCATAGTTAAGCCAGGGTTATACATTGGCACCTTGGCGAGCCTGAACTTCATAACACCAACCAACCAGGGAAGTACTCTAGGAGTAGCCACGAGACAGGGAGTGCTGGAACTCCCATTTCTCTTGTCACTGTCCTTCTAAGCTAATCTTTTACTATGTTCTCAAGCACACACTTCTCCCTCTATTCTTCACTGAACAAACATGCATTTCACATACCACACAATAGTTTCAAAATTAAATAAAAAGACAAAGTAGCATTATTTTTGTTTTTCATTTTGGCTAACTTCTCCTTTTATGGGGTGTGACGTTTTTATGGACATTCCCCCTTCGCCTACACTTCAAAAAAATCAGTCAGAAAATAAGTTTGCACGGCGTATAATTTCATAACTAAAGGACCTACATTGATTATGTTTGTATCAGGTGAATTCGTTAATCATTGTTGGCAACACTGCACGTCGATTCGCTGCTACCTACTGTACATTGGTTATACAAGTCAGTTGAATATGGCGGCTCGACTGGAACAGTGCCCTGCCCTACGGAGTAGTCCAGGACGTTTACGTTTAATGGCCGCTCGTAAATGTTCCAGTGTTGAACAATATGCAACTGCATTGATTGTTGTGCTTTTTTGCATGAAGTCTGCGAGCAAAACGCCTTTGTGGTCCCAAAACACGGTAACCATCACTTTGCCAGCGGACCTCACAATCTTGAACTTGTTTGGTCACGGGGACCCAGGGTGTTTCTATTCCATGCTGGCACATTTTGTTTCCGGAGTATGGTGATGAACTCGTGTCTCGTCTCCTGTGACAATGCGCTCGAGAAATTCTTGACCACTGACAGACTCAGAATATCATTGCAGAAATGACAGGGCACTGTTCCAGTCGAGCCGCCATGTTCAGCTGACTCATATAACCAATGTACGGTAGATGGCAGCTGAATCAACGTGCAGTGTTGCCAACGAATTCACCTAATACAAACATAATCAATGTAGGTCATTTAGTTACGAAATTATACGCCGTGTAATTTTATTTTCTGCCCATCCCTCATATAATATATATATATACACAGTATATGATGAATAAAACCACGAAGGAAAGGAAACACAGAATGGAGCACCATTTGTTTCATTTCCTTTGTGGTTTTATTCATCATAAATATTTTTCACGTGCTACTTTCGTGAAAAATTTTCATATATATATATTTTTTTTTGAACTTCAGATTTAAGAAATAGAAAGTTAAGAATTGACCAAATAAAGATCTAATTTTAAGGATACTTATGTACAGTATATTTTCGAATATTTAATTAGGTTAAATACAAGACAGTATATATTATAGAATTATTTAATAGAAATTTTAGAATATATTGGTACATATCCAGTATTCTAAAGAAAGATAAAGAAGACTATACCACATTAAATACACACTGAATACAAATCACCCAATATTATAAGGTAACTATACATTTCATATGTGAGACCCCTCCTTGAATACTGTATTCAATTTAATAGTCCCTATTTGATACAAGATATTGAAAAACTGGAAAAAGTACAGAAACGAGCAACAAGAATGATCCCATCTCTAAGACAATTGACATATAAGGAAAGACTGGCGTATCTAAACATGTTCTCATTAAAAAGGAGGAGGTTAAGGGGTGATATGATAGAGGTGTATAAAATGATAAAAGGGTTGGATAAGATAGATTTTGAGTCTCTTTTCATTAAAGATCACAATAACCAGATTATTTAAGCCAAGATGTAGAACAAATTTAAGAAAACATAGTTTTACAAACAGAGTAATTAAGTTTTGGAACAGTCTGACAGAAGAAGTGGTGACTTCAGATACACTTGATTCTTTCAAAAGAAGGTTGGATAGTTTGATGTCTGCAAGGGACATCTGGTGATAGTGTTTAAGCCCATTTTTATTGCATGAATGGTACTAGTTTATTTCGTATATATTATGTGCATTTAGGTAATAGATCCCACAGCTCAACACAAGTGTTGTGGGATATAGGGAGGCAGCATCTTGGGTTAGGGGATACTCTCTGTCCTTACACACCCCATTTAAAGAGATTCCTCTGCCGAGCAGTGTTCCCCATAGTACTGTGAGGTATTGAAAAACTCATGATTTTCACTTGCCCCACAAACACCTTTAAATGGGAGACCCAAAATGGGTGCACACACATTTCTACATTACTGTACAGTCTTTACAGCCACACCTACACTTTTCCTCCTAAGTATATACAGGGTGTTCGGAAAGTCACTGTGCACTTTCCGATTATATAAGTGCACAGTGACTTTCCGAACACCCTGTATATTGTAATGTATATGGTTGTAAATTGTGACTTGGTCCGCAATTGATATGGACCGTGACTTATTTTTGGTTAGCAAGGTACTGGTATTGATGGGTACCATAATGAAATTGACTGGATTCTTTGGATCTGATATATTTGCATGTCAGTTATAAATATCCGGTCATCCCATAAGTAATGTCGTTTTTTAGATCGGAAATTGAAGGACAAAAAAAACTCAACTGAAACTTTGTAATCTCGTGTATATTTTTCATCTGAATCAATGACACTCTGCCAACGTCCTACAAGCTTTTCAATGCCATGTTTATAAAATTCAGGCGATTTTGAGGCAAAAAACGTACAAAGTCTGGTGTGCAGGTCATCTAAAGAAGTATACTGTTTCTTGTCAAGATAGTTTTGCAGACTCCTGAAGAGATGATAATCTGAAGATGCAAGGTCTGAAGAATATGGAGGATGTGGAAGTTTTTCCCACCCAAGCTCCTCAATTTTTGCAGAAGTGATCCGAGTGGTATGAGGACATGCGTTGTCATGGTGGAACACGATTCCTTTCCGATTAACCAAAGAAGGTCTCTTTTCTTTTAGTGCAGTGTTCAATCAATCCAGTTGTTGACAGTAGACTTGAGCGGTGATTGTTTGGTTGTGTGGTAAGGTTTCAAAATATATTACATCACCTTTATCACACCAAACACTAAGCAACACCTTCCGAGGGTGAAGATTTGGTTTTGGCTGTGGTGTCGCTGGTTCTCTGGCACAAACCCACTGTCGACGGCGCTTAACATTCTGGTACAGTATCCACTTTTCATCACCAGTCACTAAACAGTGCAAAAATGGATCTTGGAGTTCATGGGAATGAAGAGCTGTGCTAATGTTTACCCGCACCCTCAGATTGTCGACTGACATTTCATGTGGCACCCATTTTCCTAACTTAGGCACTTTCCTGAGTTGTTGCAAATGTCGATGGATGGTGGATGGGGATGAATTGAACTTCTGGGCCATTTCTTCGACAGTTGTTGAACAGTCTTCTTCAAGTGCGGCTAACAGCAGGTCATCATCAAACTCAGCAGGCCGTCCAGAGCGTGCTGCATTTGTCAAACAGCAGTCACCATTCCTAAACTTTTGAAACCATCTTTGACATTTCCTCACATGCAGAATATTGTTGCCATAAGCATCCTGAATGTTTCGCATTGCTTCAGTAGCATTATTCCCTTTTTTGAACTCGTAAAGCATTATACGCCTGATATGCTCTTCTGATACTGCCATGTTTATGAGAGGTTCACATAAAGCAAAACACACGTCTTCACTGGTGAAGGTCTGTAAAGTATGTAGCGAAACACGATATATCTCCTCTTAGATATAACCTTCGGAAAATTTATGCTTAAACCGAGTAGGATTAGTTTAAACTTAATCTATCGTAAAAAACGACATTACTTATGGGATGACCTGATAGATATAGAGTGTAACATATTTGTGAATAGTAGCCTATTATGTCTTTGATTCTCTGGATCCAGAGATTCTATCTTTAGTTTTAAATTGACAATTAATTAGTTTTGTAAAAATTGGTTGTTGCCAATGTACAGGCAGTTTTTACATAGTGGAGCCACCTCGATGGGCCGAAGTGGCCCCTAGTGTGCCCACTATAAAAATTTCTTATGTTCTTATGTTCTTACGAACTCTATTAGCTACTATATTTTTTCTGCAACTCGAAAAACTGTTGATAACATATATATTTTCATCTTGTGGCTTCATATTTTCATTCAGGCAAATAATTCTATATAATTATTATCACAGAAAGTCAGTGAATAAAATGTCAATAAAACACAAATTTCTGTTAATAATATAATATGTATAATAATAATATCTTCTACAATTTACCTCTTTCGAGGAATGAGAGAACTGTATTACCATACATCTGTAGTTACATATGAAACAGGTGGAATTACACTCAAGTTTTCAGACTTTTTTGTTATTTTTAAGGATATGCTTTTCTGCTGTGTATAGCACTTAACCTACGTAAGATGTTATTTAGGTTTACCTAAATTATGTACACTATAATTATAAATTTACAACGAAATAATAAGAATGATTTACAATGCTCTCATTTGTTATTTACTATAAGAAAAAAGATTAGTATATTTAATTCTGTCAAACATGGAACTTTTTTTTAGGTTCTTTGAAAATAATATATAAACATAAATTGTATCCTATTATTTTTTCACTGCTTGTATATAACCATAATAAAATTATTTAATACTGTAGTAATAATAGGTTAAAGAAGCTAGCTACATGATTACATTATATTTGTGTTTTTCATTGATTACCTACTTCAAAATAAAGCTTAAAACTATATTATAATTATATCATGACCCATGAAGTTCAGTTCCATCAAAATTTTACTTTTCGTGCTTTTGTTCTGGCAAATGTGCGAACAAGTTGTTTCAAGTCCAGTTTCTCAGTCATTTCATGTTCTATTGACAGAGTTGACAGAGTAGAAAGCCCAACAAGTCTTTCTTGCATCATGGTTAAGTGTAAATACATTTATATCAATTTTAGTTTCGAAAAACTTCGCTCACCACTGGCCACAGATGCAGGGAGTGTTAAGAGAATATGTAAAGCAATAAATACATTTGGAACACTATCTGTCTGCTTTTTTTCGCATATAAATTTCAGAATGTCTTGTGTGGATGCACTCTTCTCCACCATTCTTGCGATGACCTGTAATTCACTACACATATCTGCAGCATCAATGTCACAACCATGCGACCTACCATTTCTATGGTTGAGCAGTATCCATGTTTGTGCCATTAGAAGTTTGCTGTAAGAAGCGAATGTCCCTTAACTGTGCCTCTCTAATTCGTCTCCATTGATTTCTCCCAAATAATGTACATACAGAGTAAATCACTGACGTCATAAAGTAACTTAATTTCCTTCCATACCTTGAATACTGAATCACGTGTTTAGTATGTGGATATCTTTCGTATTCAATGTATGGTAAATTCTTTAATAATAATAAAAATTTCACTCTCTATAAGCCATTATTTATATGTTGTGTTCCTGTCTGGTGTTATACATCCATGCTCTTTCTTGACCGCTATCCTTTATTGATTTTGTTACTTATTCATCTACCTATTGTCTACTTATGCCCTATCAACCTATCGGTCCATGTTTACTTGTGTCTATATTACGTACACAATCTATTGTGTGACAACCGATATGTGTACTTTGTGCATTCGTACATGTCCCTTGATGATCATGATTACATACATAGTTACGTATATGTAAAAACGTCCACATGTATTCTTTATACTTTTTCTTTTAATTATTTCACCTCTCGCAAGATACTCGTTAATGCTGACTGAGTGTTCAAATTCCGATGTCATCGCCAAAAGCGAGCCTCTGAATTTGAACTCTTCTCTCTTGCTTCTACTACCAATTTATAATGTTAAGATGTTATGTTATGTTATTGTAATATATTGTATTGTTTCCATACCCGATCACTGGTTTGTTATCTGCTTACGTCACATAGTCATCCACATCCTCATTACTTGTACTTACTATTTCTACCTAATTGCCATTCAGATTTTATGTACTTATGTGTTACGTTATCATAAATGTCTGTGTACTTCCAGTGGAAAGTACACTGTATCTTTCCTCTGTTTTCATCCTCGCTGGCTCTTAGGCTTTCAAACTATAATAACCAATCTTTCTTCTAATAATATTTGACATAATTTGGCAAAATTACTGTTAACTATAAATATACAACATTGTTATTAATCCCCTTTAAATTATAGAACGACGGAGAACTCTCCTTCATTATATAAATTGTATCACATATTTAGATTACTTCAGTATCAGATATGTTAATTAACAAATTGCTAAAATTGTAATTAATGGTAATAATTTAATATAATGTACTTAATGTACTTTGTACATGTCGGCACCCCGACATTGTCACCATCCAAAAGTGTATACCTTATAAAAATTAGTATTTTTTTTGTTAATCTTTTTATCTTTCTAAATTTCGTTGGATGCTTAAGTTATGCTTAACGTTAGAATTCTTTAGCTCTCCAGTTAAAGTGGGAGCTTTGTAGCTGGTTCCTTCTTGGTGCTACTTGTAGTTGCCGGGAAGAATGAAGGATACGAGAGGCAAGCTATCGCTTTGTTGGGTATCTCTTTTAGGGGCCTCTCGTGTCCTCTTCTCTCCCTGTCGTTTGGGGGGTTGGCGTCTTGAAGGAAAAGCCGGTCGTTTTCAGAGTTTATTGAGTTCTTGGTTGGCTGAGGTTATTTTACAGAAGATTTTGTTATTTTATATACAGCTGAATTAATTAAATATATATATATAAATTTATGTACAATACTTATTTATAAAGATTATATATGATTCTTAAAATTACACAGTGATAAAATATATACAATTTGGTACGCGCAAAATTGGTTTGTCGGTAACTAATATAAAAATAATATAAATGCGGAAAATTAACTGCGCGGCCCCACACTACTTGCCCACCCCGAGAAGCGGAGCACGTATATCAAAAGTAGAAATATTCGGGTCTTGATTTGAATCGGATCCTTCGTCCAGCTCGCGTTGATCCTCGGTCGGCCTCGTTTCCGGTTGTTGCGTTGTCCTGCGCGCCCGTCCTGAGGTCTGTATTTGCTACCTCCGAGGTGCGTCCTCCATCGTCCTTTTTCCTTGCGTGCTTTTTCTCCGATCCGATGTCGTCCGATTGTGCGCCCGGTACCTGTGTGGGACCTGAAACTATATACGCCGGTTTTAAACGATTAATTGAAATGGCTTCTGATGATCCGTTAGTTTTTTCTATTACGAAGTACTTATCGTGGCGTTCGAGAACACGGAAAGGTCCTTGATATGGTGCCTCGAATGGTTTTCGAACGCGGTCGATGCGTACCCATACGTGGCTTGATTTGTGGAGTTCCGATGGAATGAATGATTTGGGGGCTGAGTGAATGTTTCCTTGAGAGAGTTGGGCGAAATCGATTTGCGTCATTTTCTTGGCTAATTCGGAGATGAATTTTGAATTGGATTTTGACGACGAATTGGCGATCATTGGCCTCGGGCATAATAGGGTGGTTCCGGTGACGGTGGTGAACGGTGAATAACCCGATTCGTTGGGGAGACTGCGTAAACCAAGGAGAACTATGGGTAAAGCGGGGAGCCAATCTTGTTTTCGAGCGATGATTGCTGTCTTGATGGTGCGATGAGATCTTTCAATTATTCCGTTGGTCTGAGGGCGATACGACAAAGTTCTTAGTCGGTGAAATCCGATGAGAGCTGAGAGTTCCCTAAAGAGTTCGGATTCGAATTGGGATCCGCGGTCCGTTATGACTTGCAGTGGTACACCAAATCTTGAAATCCATACATCGAGAAATGCGTGTGCTATTGATGTGGCTGTAGTATCAATCAGAGGATATGCTTCTATCCATCTTGTGGCACGATCGATGCAGGTTAGGAGATATCTATATGGGGAAGGATATGTTTGACCGGGCAAAGTGGTTGGCGTAAGGGACCGACGATGTCGATATGTACCGTTTCAAATCTTGAACTTGGTAAATCGAAGGGGGTTATTTCTGATTTTGTATGGCGAGAAATTTTTGAGGATTGACATGATTCACAATTTCGGGACCAAGTTCGAATATCCTTATTCATTGAGGGCCAAAAGTATCTTGATTTAATGATACGAAGTGATTGCTTGATGCCTGGATGAGAAATATTATGAAATTGATTGAAGATGGAAGATCGATGCTGCTTGGGAACAAAAGGACGGGGATATGGCGTGGATGTATCGCAATATAAAGTTGTATTTTCTGGAAACGGGAACGGCTTGAGACGTGGGAGAAATTCTTGCGTTTCTTGATCTTTTTGTTGAGATTCCGCGATTGCTGATAAATCGAAAGCGTCGATATGTACTGCGTTTACGTTGCGTGAAAGGCAGTCCGCTACGACGTTTTCGGATCCACAGATATGTATTACATCGCATACGTATTCCGTGATGGCAGACCAATGACGTTGTTGTCGGTCTGTCTTGGCTCGTAAGGGACTCTTGTAGGCAGAAACCATCGGTTTGTGATCCGTGAAGAGTATTACTTGACGACCTTCTAAAAATTGACGGAAATGCAGGACGGCTAGGTATGCTGCGAGTAATTCTCTATCGTATGCGGCGTACGCTTGCTGAGTTGTAGTTAATTTCTTGGAAAAGAAGGCGATGGGAACTGGTGTGCTGTCGATTATTTGATGAAGAACTGCTCCAGCTGCTATTTGTGAGCAGTCCGTAACTAAATGAAGGATTGAGCTTGATGGAAGAGGATGACAAAGCGTAACGGCGTTCCGTAGTGCATCCTTGACATCTTGAAAGGCTTGAATTGCTTCGTCGTTCCACTGTAGACTTTTGCTTTTGACTTGAGTTCTGACGATTTCACTTAAAGGTGAGACTAAATCGGCGTAACGGGGTATCATATGGCGATAGAATCCCGTCATTCCTAGGAATCTTCTGAGGCTTTGGTAATCTTGCGGTTGGGGAATATCTTGAATTTCGGAGACTTTGTTTACAGGAGGACGAATGCCTGCTGGGGAAACTTCATGACCCAGAAATTCAATTTTGGATTGCTGAAATATGCATTTTTCTAAGGAAATTCTTAAATTGTGTTCTTGAAGGATCTTGAATACGCGTTCTAAGTCTTTCAAATGGTCAACTGCGTTATTTGAATGGACTAAAATATCGTCGAGATACACAAATACGCAGTCAACTCCTCTGAAAATTGTATCCATGAAGCGTTGAAATGTTGCAGGGGCGTTTCTTAAACCAAATGGCATGTATAAATACTGAAATAAACCAAATGGAGTTGTTATAGCCGTTTTCTCGATATCTTCTGGGTGGACTGGAATTTGGTGATATGCTCTGACTAGATCGATTTTGCTAAAGCATGATTTTCCGTGCAGAGATGTTGACAGACTTCTTATATGAGGAAGTGGATATCTGTCCGGTTTCGTGACAGCGTTTAGGCTTCTATAATCACCACACGCCCGCCATTCGCCTGGTATCTTCTTCGGAACGAGGTGTAACGGTGAGGCCCATGGTGATTTTGAGGGTTCTATAATTCCATCTTGAAGTAAGTTGTTGAAAGTAGCCTTAGCTGAGGATAATTTATCGGGTGGAAGACGTCGAGGGCTTGCAAACACTGGTGGTGCGCTGCCAGTGTCGATGGTATGCTTGACAGTGTTGGTGGAAACTTTCTGCGGTTGAGCTGGTTTCAGTAGTGAGGAGTACTTGTCAAGCAGGTTCCTGATTTCTTGAGGTAATTTGTCGGTAGGGTTAATATTGATGAGGTGAAGGTCTTTGGATTGCACAGGTTTAGTAGTGGCTTGAAGAGTTGTTGCTCTATCCTTCAAAATGCCATGCTTGCAGTCCACAAGGATGTCATAATGGGATAGAAAATCGGCGCCGAGAAGTGGACTGGAGACTTGGGCGACGACGAATGGCCACCTGAATATTCTTCGTAATTTAGGAATTGATATGTCCAGTGTTACTTCTCCGAATATTTCGAGCGGCTGACCGTTTGCGGTGGAAATCTTTACTGCGGTTGGGTGGAGTTGACAATCATTGACACAAGTTGGTGGTAAAATTGAGATGCTCGCTCCTGTGTCAATGATAAAATTGACCTTCAGACTGGCGATGCGAGCTGCGACTGAGATTGGCCTGCTTATCTAGTTTTCCGACGTTTCTCTTGATGGTGAGGAAGATCTTGAATTTGGGCGTGACGAGGGGAGCAGCTTGGCGTCATCTTTATTTGGCCACTTGCACCATGGCCTGCAGGTCCTTGCTTGGGGGCCATAATAAAGGTGCGCGCGGCACACCACCGGCCGCTGATTCTCGCTGAAGGGTTTTAGGCCGATGGGGATATTCGTTCTTGGGCTTGTATTGGCTCGAGTTGACGTTGGCGCCACGTAGGCTTGGGGAGGGGGGGGGGGGGGGGGGGGGGGGGGGGGAGGGGAAAGCGAACGGTATTAACCCATCGGCTAGTTAGCCGAGTTGAGTTAGCGTCAGCTCCTTTTGTGCTGCTACGACGGGCGCTATTGAGGATGGGAGCGCCTGGATGAATTTATGCTTCACCAAATCATCGCTGACGCCCACCTTCAGTGCCGTTTGGTGGATATCTTGAAGGAATTGGGAGGGCTTTCCAGTGAGAGGAGTGTTGGAGATGAGTCGTTCGAAGAGTTCTGGCTTCGTCTTTTCGTAATGACTCACGATTTCTTCTTTTAAATCGGTGTACGACTTGTTGGAGAGAGTTACTGCTGAAATTCGTGAGACGACTTCGGGGGTAACGAGGCTAGAACATGGAAAAATTTGGTCTCTTCGGATGTTATTCTGGAAATGTGGAATTGTGCCTCCATGATGGAGAACCATCCTGCGGCCGACGCTTCAGAGAACGTGGGTGGCTTGATGGTGACATGGTGCACTCCTGATTCAACAGATTCCATCTTGCGGGAATGTAATTCAGGTCTGCTTCTGCTTTGGTTCCGACCGGCTACTACGGGTGGGCGGCGAAGAGGCGTGGCTTCGGTTTGTTCCGCCCGGCGACTGAAGGATGCTGCTTCCGCTGGCTGCTTCGGGTCACTCCGGGGTCACCAATTGTAGCTGGTTCCTTCTTGGTGCTACTTGTAGTTGCCGGGAAGAATGAAGGATACGAGAGGCAAGCTATCGCTTTGTTGGGTATCTCTTTTAGGGGCCTCTCGTGTCCTCTTCTCTCCCTGTCGTTTGGGGGTTGGCGTCTTGAAGGAAAAGCCGGTCGTTTTCAGAGTTTATTGAGTTCTTGGTTGGCTGAGGTTATTTTACAGAAGATTTTGTTATTTTATATACAGCTGAATTAATTAAATATATATATATAAATTTATGTACAATACTTATTTATAAAGATTATATATGATTCTTAAAATTACACAGTGATAAAATATATACAATTTGGTACGCGCAAAATTGGTTTGTCGGTAACTAATATAAAAATAATATAAATGCGGAAAATTAACTGCGCGGCCCCACAGCTTAACCCTCAACTGCACTCCCCCAAAATTGAGGCTTATTTATTTCTTGTATTGTAAATTAAATCATTCCTGAGGAAGCCGAGCCCCCCCCCTCGCCTTAAATTCCTGCTGAGGCCATTGTCATGAGAGTTTGCGCCCTCCCCCCTTAAATTCCTGCCAGGCCATTGTTACCAGAGGGTGCACCTCTTTCCCCTTAAATTCCTGCCTTAACCCTTACTCGAGGAGGACAAGCCTCCTCGCTTTAAATTCCTGCTTGAGCTATTGTGAAAAGAGGTCGAACCTGTCCCCCTGTAAACCTGATTTTTAGTGGTTTTTGTAAGAGGCTGTAAATTTATTTTCCTCCTTCAGTGCCTCATTCTGTATATACTTTGTGTAATAAAAATTATATGAGTGAACTAAAACTCCAATTAAAAAGTGAAGTTTCTATTCACCCCTTTGGGAAAAAAACTTGGTAGAAACTGTTTTATTGTTACTTGGGTGCTCTCGGCTAAGGCCGAGCTTTACCAACAAGGACCACCTTTGTTGGATTGTCCAAAGTGAGTTCATCATAAAAGTCGCACATACGCGCGACATCAATATCTTTATCATCACCATGTTGTAAATAGGGGTGCACTGGATATGAATTTTTCACATCCGGCTGGATACCGGATATGCTGGATATGGCCATATCAATCTGGCTGGATATATATTATTAGGTACCATATTATGTTTACACTCATATTGCTCTGTTTTGTTTTGCAGGGCAAGCGCCCTCCCAAATATAAGATAAATAATAATTTAAGTATATTCAGAAGTTTAACTGTTTTGTTCTCTTTCAGGTTCTTGTGTTGTATTAAACTATTAAGTATTAATCATGACAAGTTTTGTGTGGTCACTGTATACAATAAATGATCCTAGCGATATCACTGCAAAGTGTAATATTTGCCAAAAGATTATATATCAAACGTGGGATGGAGAGAGATGGCCAAAAGTCTTTTAGCTCAACACCTCTTCATAATCATTTGAAGATTAATCACCCAAAAGAGTATGCTGAAACCAAAGACGAAAATGACAAAAAAAGAATAGCTGCGACTGAATCAAAGGAAATAGGCATAGTTAGAATACAGGCTATACCATCAACTTCTACTGGTAGTACTCTGAAAGAAAAGAAAATGGACCAAATGAGTAAGCAGATCTCAATAGAGGAAAGCTTTTCATCTAAAAAAATATGGGACATCAATGACTCCAGGTCTGTACTGATTCACTGTAAAATTAGCATGATGATGGCTTTGGACAACCAGCCATTTACTTTAGTTGAAGATGATGGTTTTATTGATCTAATGGCCGACCTCCAACCCAGATATCTCTTACCGAGCAGAAGGTACTTCTCTGATACTATAATTCCTCGTCTTTATAATGAGTTCAAGTCTAAAATTGCTCAGAAGCTGGAAGAAGTAAAGCATGTCAGCTTTTCTTCAGATATATGGACATGCACAACCTCAAGAAAGTTTTATATCATTATCTGGTCACTGGATAGGTAAAGATTTTGAAAGATACAATGCTGTGCTACATGCCTCTCATTTCTCAGGGTTGTATACTGGCAAGAATATATCTGAAAAGTTTCGCTCTATGTGGGATAGTTGGGATCTTGATGCAAATAAGAGGAATTTATTGGTGAGGGATGGAGCTAGTGATATGGCTCTTGGTAGTGACCTGGCTGAAATACCTTCAATACACTGCAGCATTCATTTACTCCAACTGGTTATTAGTGACTCAATTATGGTTCAGAGGAGTGTAATTGATATCCTTGCAAAAAGTCGCCGCCTTGCAACTCACTTTAATCATTCTCCTTTGGCCTGTAACAATTTCAAACACATTCAAGTGCAGCAAAACCTTGAGCCTCTCCTATTGGTTCAAGATGTCCCAACACGTTGAAACAGTGCATATTTGATGCTAGAAAGATTATATAAATTAAAAATTCCAGTGCAACTGTATTTGGTTGATCATAGTGAATTACCTACCATCACATCCTTCGAGTGGACACTGATACGAAATCTCCTTAAAATATTAAAACCATTCTTCCAACTAACTCAGGAAATGAGTTTGGAAAAATCAACTTTATCTTCTGTAATCCCAAGCATTTGTATTTTACAAAGATTTCTTTCAAAGATTGGCCATGATGACCAAGGTGTTCAAACGACAAAGAGAAAACTCCTGACTTCTCTTTGAGCATGTTTCTTGTTGGAGAGTAATGATGGGAAGTCTTTGAACATAATGAAAAACAGGGCTTATGTGACTGCGACTGCAATAGATCCGCGGTATAAGTTATCTCTCTTTCAACAAAATCAAAAAGAGCAGGCTAAATCCTGGCTGATTGAAAAAGTCATAGGTACTGAAAATGATGAAGGTGGTAATGATTCTAATGAAAATGAAAGTGAAGGTAATGAAAGTGGAAGCGAAAGAAGCTCAAATTCCAGTTCTCCTATGCAAAAGAGGAAAGATGAAGAGGACATTCTTGAAGCGTGTTGCTACGGTGGCGGCGTAGGCCGTAGTCCCCAAGTATCTGTTTTGTCAAACCACCCAGCACCTTTTCACGTTTCTGGGTTCGGAATAGTCAAGAGACTGGGCAAAG
Source organism: Bathynomus jamesi (assembly GCA_023014485.1). Lineage (NCBI taxonomy): Eukaryota > Metazoa > Arthropoda > Malacostraca > Isopoda > Cirolanidae > Bathynomus > Bathynomus jamesi. The sequence continues at coordinate 365,055 of JAJOZX010002354.1, read as the reverse complement.
ATGTAATCTCCTCTGGTATCTAGGAATGCCTCTCTGGTCAGTGGTTTATTTCCAGATTATTCAGGTCTGACTCGCACGTTAACTGTAAAGGACTTCCCCTAGTGCAGGTGTCTCAATCTGACTCTCCACTGAGTAGGAGACCCAACCGCTCAGGGTCCAAGAAAGGGCTAGAATTCAAAGGTAGACCTAATAGAAGTAAACTACTCGTGTTTTTCTCTTTATTATATCTGAAATAAACAACTATTCAGTGTGACAGTATAAACATAACAAAAGACTGGCGATGAATCGCACTTGACAAAACACCTGGAGCCCCAATAACCCTTAGTGAGATTTGGCAGAAAGGATAGAAAACAAGTGGGAGACAAGTACCGGAAATGACTTGCACAGAATGTTAACCCTTGTCCCAACCTAGCTACCCTCCAAACTTGACCCCCCCTTTTATGACCTGAGTTCCAATTCCTTTATTGGCTGGCTAGTTAGTAGGGTTAGGGTCACAGGCCTGATTTCAGGGCGGATCCAGTGGCCAACAGTGGTTGACACCAACTGCGTAGCTCCCACTGGATGGGACCCACAATCCAAGCCTGATGAATCTGGACCACGCGAGTTGAATCCCAACTGGTTGCCTAGACAACACAAGATTATTAGTTACATGCACCAAGCACCATTAATAACAATAATAACAACATAACAGGCAATTAACCACAAACATTAACTGGAATCATGACTTCATAATTGATCGCTGGAAAACATAATTTACTCATGAAATCAAAGCATATAAATAATAAATAACCAACATAAAAATAATAACTATAAACATTGACAATTATGGCAAACCTATCTCACATGAGTTAATCAACCTATAATCAGTGCCAAATAAGCATGAGCAAAAACCTAACTCTGGAATATGACTGGTGACCTATAATAATGATAATTGGTTCTCTAGCTGGTTACATGACAGGGTGGCAAACCTATCTATACTCAGTCACAGTTTCAACAACCTATATATATATGTCTACTTTTAATAATAATAATTAACCATGAAAAACATTAAGAATTCGAAGGCTACTGGACCAGACAACATATCTAACATACACCTTAAACACTTGGCCCACAAGAAATACTAGCTCTCACAAATATCAGCACATATTCATACCAACACTGTATTATTCCTGACATATGGAAACAAGGTAAAATTATTACACTACTCAAACCAAACAAAAATCCAACAGAACCAGCTTCCTATAGACCCATTACTTTACTATGCTCACCTTCCAAAGTAACAGAAAGACTAATCTTACAAATCACCAACCCACACATTCCACTATCGCCTACTCAACATGGATTCAGACCTCACCATTCAACCACGACATTACTCACTAACCTCACGCAGCACATCATGGATGGCATCAACTCCAGACGACCAGCTCAACGTACACTATTAGCAACAATAGACATTAGTAAAGCATTTGATGCTATCCCACGCTTCCCTCTCATAAACAAAATACTCAACACAAACATGCACCATAACACCAAAAGGTGGCTGAGCAACTATCTCTCAGGAAGATACTCACATGTCACATTTAATGGCAAGTCATCCAAAAACAAGCTTTTTCTGAACGGGGTCCCTCAAGGCTCTGTTCTCTCACCAACACTCTTCAACTTATACATGCATGACATTCCAACACCCATAGATAACAAGCTTACCTTATCATCATATGCAGATGATATCACTCTAACATCCACCCACAACAACATCGACACCGCTACAAATAACCTACAAACATACATAAACAGTATACAAGACTGGCTACACAATAGACTCAAAGTAGCGCCCACAAAATCAACCATCACCTTGCTTACAAGCAACACAAAAGAACACCAGGTAATTCCACAGCTTACACTAAACAACATCAACATTCCACACACTCACAGAACCAAAATACTTGGTGTCACATACAACACATCATTATCTTTTGCAAACCACATTCAGGACATTAAAACCAAATGTACGTCAAGACTTAACACGCTTAGGGTACTAACAGGCACAAACTTTGGACACCAGCAGGAAACAACATCACTCATATACAAACAATATATTCGCTCAGTTATTAGTCCAGGCAATTTGTAGTTAGACCTGGCCAAAATTGCTTCAGAAGCTTTCTAAAGTGTTTCCAGCTCAGGAACCATTGCCGAATAACATATCCAAAATCCGACAAAATTGGACCCCGGGAACACCCCCAAAAATGAAATTCAAAATGGCGGACTGGATGTTTCCTACGAAAAAAAATATATATATAATTTACGCTTTTATTTATAGAGATACATTTGATGCTTTTTCTTTCAGTTGTAATGTTTTAAATAATTCAACAATATACAACACAACCAGTTATTACGCAAATATAATGTTATATAGCTTTTTACAGATTTTTATAATCAATAATACAACAATTATTTTTTTCCCAGTTTCAAGTTATGTTCATTACAGAGGAAGTGATACCTGGTCACAAACATACAGAAATTAATCCTCTTCATCACTATCATCGGATAGATTACCGGTACTTGGGTTGTTATCGCAACCACTGATTTGGCACTCGCCACAAGCGGCTGAACAGGGCATTCCATTACGCTTGCATCCACATCTTGAAGTAGCACATTTCGTCTTGCAGGAGCAGCGGATCATGTTGAGTAGATAATTTGGAGCTGGTGGCTTGTCGCAGGCTGTAGGGTAGTAGGAATTATTCTTTACATACCAACCCCACTGTTCTGCATCGATCTTCTCTTCTGTAGACTTCCAGATTAGTATTTGAAAGTATGTGCGAAAGCTGTGGTACTTTGTGGACGCATCGGTAGGTGGCAAACGTTCGGGTGTAACAAAAGATTTAGCTGTAGCTACCTTTTCAACTAACATTCGATGACGTAGTGCGTTAGTGGATTCAAGTGTTTTGCAGCCATACAACAGAAGCATTGCCTTTCTTCCAGCGGCTTCAATGTCAGAGTGTTGGCAACAATCAGAACAGAATGTATTTGCAACTGAACGGAGTTCAGCCACCTTCATCAGTGTGTCGAATGCATTGGCTTTACCGATCGAAAAAATTCTGGATGTGCTATCACAGCCCGTGAAAGCATGCACAAACAGGAGATACTTGCAGATGTCATTGCCTAACAATGATTGAATGCTGAGAATATCATACACAGGATTAGGAGATGGTCCCCGTCTTATATCGCTGCGATAGTACAACTTGAAACCACTGTCCTTGGCATGGTACAGAAGGAGAATCAGCAAGTCGGTGTCTTCCCCTATTACTGTTGTAGTTGCATTTTCTGATGAGGAAACTGCTGCACGAACGATGTCCACATCAGCATCCCCATCTGCGTTGTGAACAGTACACCCGTGCTTCTTCAACATCTCACCTACGAGGGAAATAAATGCTTGCTTGTTGTTTTCATTAGCCAAGAAGTGTTCCTTCTGGCCAACAAACTTCATGCTTGGACTGAGATTCACATTTCTGCTTGTCTTGGTGCTGCGTCTTCTGTGGGTCATGTCCTTGATCGTAGGAGAGCTGCTGCAGCCATCAAAAACAATGATTGCTTTTCCATATGTTTTCAGAGTGAAATCGGCATATGAGTTAGCGATGCTGTCATATGTTTCATCTTGATGCCAGGAAACACGATGTAGTAGAGATCCACCATCCAATACGTACTGGTCTGTGCACTGAATTTCTTGAACTTCTTCCATGCGTAAAGTGTCAGTGTATTTGATTATTGCATGAGCTAGCTGAGACTTATCGGGTTTCCTCAAGATACTTCGTGATTCGAACAATGCAGGAGGATATGCACACAGTTCGTAACACATGGCATCTTCAAGATTCATGTCTCCGCCAGTGGCAACAGTCATCATTCTCTGAAACAGTAGTGCAGGATCTACTTCTATATCTGAAGCATCAGTGATCACAACGGCAGAAGCAGATCCTAGTGTTTTCACTTTGTCAGATCTTTTGGCAGAATATGTAAAGGCTTGTTTCCCAATCATTTTTACGACAATGTTCGTACCGATTGAATGCAATTGATGAACGTTAACTCCAGGATCAGCAGTTAGCCCTGTTACAATGTTGCAGAGACTCGAGGCAGAATGGAATGGGGATAAGGATTCCAGACGTTCAAGTACTTTCTTCATGTCATTACTGTCCCTGATTTGTCTACTTCCCCTCATTTCCTTGTGCTGTTCACTACTTTCCAACAAAACTCTGGTGTATTCCTGCATTGCTAAGTTATAAGTGGAACACAGAGGCATAGAAAAGAGCCACGTTGTCCTTTGGATGTCTGTAAATCCACTTCCGCGTGTCAGTCCGCCTCTGCTTTTCAGGGAACGCATTAGTACTTGTTCTATCACCAGGTCTGTGCCGAGTCCGGCCCATAATCTGTCGCTTCTTTTTACCACAAACTTACCTTCCTGGAACATTTTGTTAACGGCTGGATTTTCAGAAGGCAAACTTAACATTTTCTGCAGGTACAGGTATATCGATTTCAGGTAATTGTGATGTCCGGCTGCTGCAATTATGGGGATGGTCTCCAGCATAGCTTGCAAGTGCAAATCCCACGAGCCGGTTCTGTCTGCTGTTATCAAGGAACGTGCAATGTTGATCATTCGCTGATATTCCAACCAGAGTTGACTTGTTTGCGAAGTAGATTGTAGGTCAGTTTTCTTCGCATCCAAAGTGGTAGCAATCTGAGACAATGCATTCGAAGATTCCACATCCTCAACTGATTGTTTGGCGGTCACAACATCGTCGAGCAGGTCACAAGCTTCCTTATGGAGGTCATGAGGAGTTCCATCTTCATTACGAGGGAAAACGTCTGCGACTAGTAAGGTACTAAGAGCTGCATCTACTATCATATGACCACGTATCGCTCTTGAAACAGCTTTTCCAGACATCATGTGTTGCACGGCATTTGGTCCGTATATTTCTTGAAGTACTTCAGACAATCCTGAACCATTCATAAGAGTACCGACTGCTCCCAAAAGATTCATCAGAGTGTGAAATGATCCCAGCATTAAAACAATGTCCTGCAGGTCTCTCTGTTCATTGATGATTTGGGAAGCTTTCCAGAACAAAGGCTGATCAAAGGTAATAATGCATGGGACTTTTTGATAGCGTGCTCTCTTGCTCAAATATAGTAATGTCGAAAATATGCAGGTCATGTCAGTTGGCGACATATCTATGATGGGAAGGAACGTGATCGACGCCACACCTGGATGTGAGACACTTGATCCACCGTGAATTGCCTGCATTGTTCCGGACCAACTTGGACCTGATCTTTCTGCTGAAGATATCTGCCAGAGAAGACTAAGTCGACTTATGGTGGCAGTGGGTACTGGAAGTTCGCGGAATGAGATGTCCCTCAACATGCTTCTCGCGTGTCTATATTCCCTAATGTCAACGGTTGCAATCTTCTTAATGTCATTGTCACCAACATTACGCCTGTGAATAGAAGGGTGGATCTTGATCTTCGGAGTTATTGCGGCAATCATACCCATTCCATGAAAGGTATTCTTCCCATCCAAAGTGCAGACATCATGATCGACGTTATCTGCTGTTAGAAGGACTGCAGTGTTTTCATCAACAGTAAAAGAGCCAGACCCACTTGCCAGCGCCGCGTTTCTTTCGAATCTTGTTACTTCTGCATACGACGAACAGTAACCCAGCTGATGGAGAACGTCAATAAGGTACCTTGACCTAAAGTTGTGGTGTAGCTGAACCGACAAACCGATCTGTAGTGGACATAGTAATCCTCTAGGACGGGTTGCTTGCATAATGCTCTGCCCAATTGCACCTATTTTTCTTGAAGCATCCTGTCCCGCAAATGCTTTTGATAATAGCAATTTCAGACTGTTGGGAATGTAATCAAGAGCACTTTCTGCAGTGATGTCATTTGGAGATGGATACACATCTTTTCTAGGCGAGTCGACAGACTTGATATCACTTCTGATTATTTTTGCAGAAGCTTCTACTAGGTAAATCTTCTGTAGCTCTATATCTATATCACATTCTTTCGACTTTTTGTGATAATCTATAAGAATTTCATTAGCTGTCTCTCGTAGTGTTACTACATCTGCCCTCCCACTTTCACCTGATATTATGATCTTGTCTCCGTAACGTTCTAAAAGCTTTCTCTTCATGTGCCTGCGTTCGTAGACAGAGCTCTGACTTCCTTGAAGATATTCCTCCATTTTGGAAATTAGGTCTCCAATCAACAGTTGTTCATCATCATTCTCTTCCAGGTAAGCACAGGTCTGAAGGAATGCTTGGTGTTGCTCTTCATTAGTTGGTCTCCCTTTCTTCGAATCATGATCGTCGGAGGAGTATGCGCGAGGAATGTTTTTTCCACTTCGAAAATTTACGCTGCAGGTGTGATGGTAGACACAATCTGCAGCAGGAAGATCACGAAGATAATACTCCAGACGGCCTTTTACATTAAACGACCATTCATCGCAGCGGCTTTCACAGCACCTTTTTATGGTTTCGGAGAACTCTGTAGTTCTTATTTTGACATGCTCTGATTTTGGTTTGTGTTTGGAAAAAAAGTCCACAAAGGTATCACAAAACAAACAGTGAGTAGCACTGGAAAATGCGTATTCATGAAAACGAGCACTTTTCCTTGGTATTGCCTCGGCTGCGGTCTGTCGCTTCTTTATTTCAATGGTCTTTTTATCCGTAAACCTTTTCCTACATACAACGTGAACACTTATTCCAGCTGTTGCAACAACATCGCTTCCACGGCTGCGGCTGGATGCATTTATACCATCTGCTCCTTTTTGCGAGATGTGAACCACTTCCTGTCAGCTGTCCAATTTCTCCTTACAAATCACGCACAATTCTTCAGGGGTCTGCATTCTTGAAGGCGGACGCACACCGAGTCAGCCGTACACCGAGTCAGTCTGAAACAGAAAACACAAATTAATAAACTGTGTTGCAGTATTTAAAAGGAGTACATAATAACAGTTTTAAAGAAAATGACAAGCACAAATACGCAGATTTGATAGTGGGTAGTAGGAATTAAAGAGTTGTATATAATATAAGTTTATAAAGATGTAGCAATGTCCATTCTCACATACACTCCATACAGTATATTTTTTTACATTACGTGACGTCATAGTTTAATACTAGCCGCCTAATACAATTTTTAGTGTCATATAGGTTAATTTAGAAACGAAAATGTGTTTTAAAACATTTTACTGATCAAGAAAAACGTCATAACTCTCTCTACAAAGCGAAATTAAAATTTATTGTATTTCGTAGGAAACTGCCAGTCCGCCATTTTGAATTTCATTTTGGGGGTGTTCCCGGGGTCCAATTTTGTCGGATTTTGGATATGTTATTCTGCAATGGTTCCTGAGCTGGAAACAGTTTAGAAAGCTTCTGAAGCAATTTTGCCCAGGTTGAAGCTATTTTTGCTCTAGATTGCCTGGACTATATGGACTATGCTAGCCCATGCTGGGCACCCATTATCTCAAACACACACATAAACACCTTACAAACAATACAAAACAACGCACTTCGTATCATTACAGGATGCACTCAAACAACACCAATAGAACACCTGCACACAGAAACAAAAATACTAAAAGTTAGGGAACATTTAGACATGAGGGGAACACAATTCATAGCAGCAGCGACAACTAACCAACAACACCCTTGCCACTACATGTACAATCATGCACCAACACCTCGCACCATTAAGGTAACACCAGAGAGACATTATAACCAAATACTCCATTCCATACCACGCCCCTCAGACATCACACAGTACAGAAAACACATACACACACACCTAACCCACAAAGCACTGACACGACTCGGTCCGAATGCGGTCCTAGGTGCGAAGCCGCCACCCATTAACAGGTCAGAGATCAGCCTGAGCAGATCGGATCGAGTTAACTTAGCACGATTCCGATGTGGACATCACCCCAACTTACGGACATATAAACACAGACTAGACAACTCCATAGACGACACCTGCCACCTGTGCCAGGACATACCACAAACAATTGAACACATTATGACAGACTGTACCGCTCTAGCACAACAACGAACACAACACAACATCACTAGTGCGCTGAACCTCTGGTCCACTCCGGAGAGGGCGATCGGTTACCTGCGTGCCGCCGGCTTGCTCGATCAGGGTGGGCTGATCGGCTAAACAACAACAACAACAACAACCATGATAATGATGGTGAAATACAAATGACAACACCACAATAACTGGGGATAAAGATTATGAACAAATCTATTATACTCTAGCCAAGGATTACAAAGACCTCATACCTTTAAAGGCTTTCCACACTTCCTTGGCTTCCAACAGGACACATCAGTATTACTGATCGTTTTATACTAACTAAACTCCTGCGGAGAGAAAAACTTGTGAGAAGAACCAGATAAGACTTGAAAATTAGGGTGAGGTTTTTTTTGTGAAAAACTCCACAACCCCCAAAAGGGGAATTTGAAAATCAAGGGGGGGTTGTGAGAAACTTCACAACCCCCACATTCCTTCCCCCTAAGAAAAAACCCCTCACAATTCTTTCCTCCTTCATGGTCCCTAACAGGATAATGCATCGCTTGACAATCTAAACATGGGAGTATACATTATAAAAGTTATTGCATCAAAACCATGCTGACCCTCCCAGTTAGCTAACCTACACTTACATTAAAACTCATTAGTACCACAAATTATTACAGACTTATCTAATAACAATTGCTTTACTCAAACTGGCCAATTATAACAGAGGAAAAACCATTTCATAACTAGGTCAACTTAGCCAAATGCCCAAATCTCATTATTACAGTAATCCATTTGGTACCACTAACATTGTACATTAATTCCAATATGTACATGGTAAATATACATTTTTTTTTTTTTTTTTTTTTTTTTTTTTTAGCACCACTTTTGTTTCACTTAATCTACACATTGTTCACGGTATCACCTCCTTGCTTCTGGCACAACCTACAGTTTCCCCAGAAATCCTCCAACCCCCTTTTGGGTCACAACATTCACTGGTTTTTCTTGCTTGATTCACTTCACTGCCTCTATTTCCCTTGACCCTGGATCAAGAGACCAGGACCCATAAATTTGACTGTAGTGTTCTTCCCACACTATACCATGGGGGAAATCTGGCTATAACCCCTTTGTTCCTCCACCACTTCAGCCAGGTGTATTCACTCAAATCCTCTGGGAATTCAAGTTGGGAGGTTTTTTTTTTTTTTTTTTTTTAAACCAGAGTATCAGTAGGAACAGTGAAGAAGAAAAGAAGGAAACCAAATCAAGGCTAGAAGTGCCACTGTATTCCGGTCAAAGGAAATCAAATGAAAGAAAAGAATGGGCCAAATCTTCACTCTAACCCCCTTTTTTCTTTTTTTCAAACGACTGGAATGTCAATTAGTAGCAAGTCAGTAGCATGCATCATCCCATATCTTTCCCTCAGAAGTTTCTCCAGGCTGCTTACTCCCCTAGAACACTTAATTATTGACCCCTTCAGAACAAAAGGTTCACTAACTACCCCTCCCCTGGTTATACACCCAAAATAAAGCAGAAATCAATGAATAATCCATTCTTACATCCCTTTCGAGTGCCGAGTACATTGGGTATCCTCTCACAGGAAAGAAAACCCCAAATCTAGTTATCTTAGAGTGTATTTTATAACAGATTTACCCACAATACTTCACTTCAGTTTACTCTGTTGCCTCTGATTCTGTACTCAAGGGTCTGTGGTTGTACATTTGGTAAGTCTGCAGGATTGCCACAGGAGCGTGTGAATGGCCGGTTGAGCCCTGACTGGGGTAAGTTAAGTTTCTCTGATCGTGAAGTCTTGGTCTCAGCTTGGAAATGACGATGATGGCTAGTCCAGGCACGAACCTTTTGTCTATACTCATTTAGTATCTCCTGACATGTGGTGAATCCTGAGTGCACAGGGCTAAAACTAACACGGCAAGACTGAGATTGAGGGACTTGAGGTGAGCCAGGCATGGAATCGGTGAACCCAAGGAACGAATTCTCCAGAGTACTCAATGCATCATTAGCTAGGTCTAGCGACTGTTGTACAAGTCTCAATGATTGCTGGGCCAATTTTAATCCATCTAATGGGGCATCGTCTTCCAGTGTATCCATATGTTGCGAATCTGTCACATTACCCTGGACCTCAGTTTCCCCAGAATCATTTTCAGAACCAGCACCCCACAACTGATTTTCTTGTAAGGGGGATATGGTTTGGGGACTCATGAGGCAAGACTCACTAATGGGAGTACTGGTGAAAATTGATTCTAATGACCCTACCAAAATCAGAGAGTTCTCATAACCAAGTGAAGGTATATCATAACCTTCTGACTCCGGTATAGTTTGAAAAACTTGCTCCCCCACTGGAAAAGCCCCGGCCTGAATCTCCTTAACTGGTGTCTGAAAATCTGTCTCCCCCGAATGCTGAGTAACTGGAGGCACATCTCCACAGTTTAGCTCCACTGGCGGACACCCTTCCATTCCAGCAGTTGTCTCAGCACTAAAATTACTGGTCCCAGCATACTCCCAATACTCTACCAAATGGTCTCTCCAGGTAATACTTTGTCGCGCATTCAGGAATGTATTCAACCGGTGATATTTCTCTGAAGAAGAGAGTTCCTCATCTGTATCTGAAGCACTAGTCCCATCACTGGAGTTCCCCATGAAAGCTACCCGGGATTCCACTTCAGGGGTACCAAAGCCCTCAAAGGAATATTCAGGGCCATCATCTAATTCACCCCTATGCCAAGGAAAGGGTACGCGTGCGGCAATTGATGGTAAGTCCGGGATCCAGGTCTCAGGCGTCTCAGGTACTTTCTGCAATTCCTGTTCTCTCCTATGCTTCTGTAGATATTTTGGGGGTTCATGCCAGGCCTTCAAATGGGTATGATGAGCTTTTATAACTCGGGGGGTGCCCTCAACAGTTGATGTAGTCAATTCATAGGATACTCCGTTACTGTGTACTTGACTAACCTTGTAAGGACCAGTATACTTGGGGGAGAACTTCCGTGAGGTGCTCCGGTCACTGGTAATGATCTTCTTAACTACTTTCTGGCCAACCTGGAAGGGTGCAAACCGTGGATGGCCCTCCTTCCATATTTCTCGCAATTGAGGGGGAACAACTACAGTAGCAATATTCTGGTGACATTGTTCCAAGAGACAGTCAGCAGGGGTGGTCTTTATTTCAGCATGGAAGGTATTGTTATAGGTAATCACAGCTGTTACCAGATTCGTATCCCATTCCGCTCCCGTTTGTCCCAAGCTTCTCAAGAACTCTCCAATTGTTCTATTTACACGTTCAACAGCACAATTGCTAGCAGGCTTAAGTGGACTAGTATAAACATGCATAATCCCATAGCGATCAAGGAACTCGTGGAACTCCTCCGAACGGAATTCAGGCCCACTGTCTGTCAGAGCCTCCGAGGAATTCTTAACAAGTTGGGGAACATATCATGCTCCATCAACTGGATAATGGTAGATGACCTTTTTGTTCTTAATGGGCGAGCCACAACCCACTTGCTAAAATAGTCAACCATCACCAGACAACCAAGGTACCCTAGCTGGGTGCGTGGGAAAACCACAATATCAGCAGCCACTAATTCAAAAGGATGTTCAGTTTTTATCTTCAAGGTTGGTGGGATGATAGGCTGACTAGCTACTTTATACAACTGACAGGTTTCACAGGTAATACAGATGTCACTAGCTACTTCATACAAATCCGGGTGCCACACAAACAGTCGCAACGCTTCCACCAACTTATTGCGCCCAATATGTGCCATTTCCGTGTGGAAACTGAGGCCATATCCACGAGCAATGTGGAAGGTACTACACAGCTAATATACCCAGTCCTACTTTGATGTACCATCACCCCCACTCCTTAACTGTAATTCCCGCCAGTTCCGCTTAAACTGCCTCAAGGCAGGTTTGCCCTCTGGTAGGGGCTTTGACTGGGCCAATAGTCCATGCACCTGTCGCAACAATCGGTTCCGTTTTTGCATTAGAATCACTGATTCTGAGTCAAGCAACTCTCGGTTCACTATCCACTTCTTGCCTTCCTCAAATACTGTACCCAACTCTGGCTCCTCTGCTTCGATGTCTGGTACCTCTTCCTCCATGCATGCTGCCTCCTCTAGCACCTCTACTCCAAAACATTCTGCTAACTCTGGGTCTCCATATGACCATGCAGCTACATCAAACTTCATTTCAATGTCAGCCATAATTAGATAGTTTGAACCTAACAAGAAACAGTACGGGAGACTATTCTCTGGGGCTACTGCAAAAGGTAGTTGGATCTTTTCATCTCTACCCTGAATAGTCAATTTTACTAGTCACTGACAGGGTACCAATTTCAAACCAATCCCAGTCAAGATTATCTGGCAAGGCTGGACTGATATTTCTTCCTCTTCTCTCGCTTTTAAACTCTTAACCACTGACTCGGATACTAAGCTAATCTCTGCTCCTGAATCCAACATAGCACAGTAATTGACTGCACCCAACTGTACCCAAGTCCAAGCAACCGGTCCTCCCTGGTGTCCACAAGTGACCCTTTCACCCCTGGCTTCCCGATCTGGATTCTGCAGTAAAAATTCCCTTCACACTGCTCTATATCACTTTTTCCCGCTACCTCCTGGCCAGTTTCCTGCTCCATAGTGTCCACCTGTTCCACCATCAACTTGTGAAAAATGCTCTGTATGAATTGGTCCACAATTAACCCACCCCTTATATCTCCAGTCTAACTATAGAGTAGATTAAGTCTAGCCCTGTAGGGGTCAGCCTAGAGATTCCGGAAATGGTCCAGAGCGGGCAGATAAATTGAGGTCCACAGTAGGATTCCTCACCAAACTAGGTTAGGGCAATCTACCTTCACCTTTGTTAAGCTATGAGTTGATGCTGGGTCTTAGGCCACAATGTAGGCCTAAGTTGTCTGACCCAGCTTAATTTAATGAGTCTTCTAAGTTAGAAGTTAGAAGATCCAACTGGGCTAAAAACACAATTAGTCACTTACTGCTAGTTATTAGAGAGTCTCTTTTCTCCTTCCTGTATAATTGTCGAGAGCGTACTTGCTGGTGGGGATCTTTCTTCGGTGTCTGTTCTCGTCCCTTCTCCAGTTCCGTCCTCTCGCCCCGTTCTTCGTTTTCGTTCTCCCTTTCGCGGGGCTTTTTCCACCAGCGTCGTGTTGGTTTTTTCCTCGGTTGGTTATCGGTAATGTATATCTATTACCGAGCACGCTCTTGTCACACAGTATATAAATACTAGTGTGGAGAATAACTCTGGTGAGCAACCAATTGGTTTCATCCACCCAGTTATTGACATAAAAGGAATTTAATAATTGTTAGATTAACTACCTACCTACTCAGTGAACCATTTTCGTTACCTCCCAACTACCCACTCATCAGTTTTCCATATACTGGGGGCCCCGGGAGATAAAACTTTTGGTGTCATTGTCACCAATTTTTATGTCTGAGTGTAGACTAGCTAACTATTTGACTGTAAATGCCTGTTAATCTGATTAACAGTGCCTATCCTCACCTTCTCATGGAGAAGGTGTAGCATTTAATTAGAAGAGAAAATATACATCCATAGGATGAAACTGTCTATGGTCTTTACCATAAGAAAAGAAAAAGTGAAAGTTAGAAGATAAAATTACAATTCCCCAGCATCTATTTTTTGTTGTAAAAATAGTCGCGCCTTTAATGCTGTTTGTCGCTGAGGTCTTGTGTCTGTCAATGTTGTAGTAGGATGCGTTACCACTCCTACTGTCAAAGGAATAGTTACTGGAAGTTCAGTGTCTCCAGTTGTTACTGTCAGTGGAGAAGGTTCTCCAAAGTCCATTGTTTTGGGTCCAGACTCTAAAGGGTACAAAAGAGAAATGTCTCTTGTTGTGTCACCCGTTGAAGTCCTTAATTTGACCACTCTTGTTACCCCGTCTGCCCCTGGTCTGAGTTCTAAAACTCTAGCCAGAGGCCAGTATTGTCTTGGAGTACTGTCATGTATGAGAACAAGGTCCCCTACCTTAATTGTGTCAGACCAATCCTTCTTAGTCCTTTGTTTATGTCTCTCCCTTAGACCCATCAAGTACTCAGTTTTCCACTGTTTAATAAAATGAGCTTTAACTCTAGTTAAGTGTTGTAACTTAGTCTGGAGTTCATCATGTCGTTGAGTCCAGTTTGGGTCTTCTGAAGAGTCTATATTGTAGTCCGGCAGGAGACTAACTTGTTCTCCCCGAATCAAATGATTTGGAGTTAATGGTTCCGGGTCATTAATGCTGTCACTCACATAAGTGAGTGGTCTATTGTTAATGATGTTCTCAATCTCAGCCAGGAGAGTGAGCAACTCAAACAAGTGTATCTGTTTTTTACCAATTGCTTTCTTCAAGCAATTCTTTACTGTTTGTATATTCCTCTCCCAGATAGAACCATACCAAGGAGAGGCAACCGGAATATACTTCCACTTTATGTTTGAATTTTTTATATATAATTGTGTGAGTTCATCGCTTAACAAGTCGTGGATGACTTGTTCACCAGCCTTGAAATATGTAGCATTGTCAGTCCAAACTGTCTTTGGTACTGAATGTCGTGCACAGAATCTCTTAAAGACAGCAACAAAAGATTCTGCTGTAAGGTCCTCCACAACATCCAGATAAACAGCTCGTGAAGCAGCACATGTAAACAGTACAATGTACATTTTTTGTTCAGTGTCAACCACCCCTACAGTCAATGCTCCTGTATAGTCAATGCCTACAGTCTCAAAGGGTCTGTTGAGAGTAACTCTCTCCTCTGGCAAAGCAGGAGGATTTGGTTTCCTATAGGGCCTAGCATGAATACGCCTACATGTGACACACTCACTCAGGACTGTTTTAACAGTGATCCTTCCCTTGGGTATCCAATAAGTTTTTCTTAATGTAGTTAGTGTCTGTGGTACCCCCATATGATATACATCATTGTGTGTTTTTCTGATGATTAATGTTGTCAAATAGCTAAATCTAGGTAAAAGGATTGGATGTTTGCTTTTGTATGACAGTTTTGATTTGTCTAATCTCCCTTTACACCTTAGAAGGCCTTCCTCATCTCTGAACAAGTTTAGATCCACAACTACTGATGGTACAGGTTCTTTTGTTTGTTTCCCATTAGTCAAGAATTCTAACTCTTTATTGTACTATTTTTGTTGTGCATGGCCTATCCAGTATTTGGTTGCAACTTCTGTATAATTATGATTGTTTTTATTTAGCTGTTTGTTAATTGTAGTTAAACAGTTGTGAGCAAACCTCAAACAGTAGGCTGTGACCCTGACAAGTTTGTTGAAATCAGAATAAATTTCATAATTAGTGATTGGTTCAACCTTTTCATTTGAAAAGATTAAATTTAATGTCAAGTTAACTTGTTCCACAGGCCATTGGTCTGTATTACAGAGCCACTTAGGTCCCATAAACCAAGTTTTGTTTGACTTCAACAACTTGTAGGATAAACCTCTGGTCAGAAAGTCTGCTGGATTTTGTTTAGTTGGAACATAGTGAAAGTTTACTTGTAGGCTTTCATTAGCTTCAGCTATTTCTTTTAGCCTATTTCTTACAAAGATATTCTTACTATTAATGCTATCATTCCGTATCCAGGCAAGACAAATCTGACTGTCAAGCCAGATGTGGATATCAGTTATGTTCACATCATGGTAAGCATCCTTAAGCAATGAAATGGTTTTAATGGCTAATGCAGCAGCCAATAGTTCCAATTGAGGTATGGTTCGGGTAGGTTTGAGAGGTGCAACTTTCCCTTTTGCATAAATTAGATGACTTTCTGTAGGACTTACAAGATACGCACAGCACCCATAAGCTTGTGTGCTTGCATCAGCAAACACATGAAGTATCTGGGGCTTATCCCTAAACCCACAGCACCTTTGAATTTTAATGTTCTGCACTTTTGTTAAATCAGCAGCTAACTTCTTCCAAGATTTTTTATTTTCATTTGTTATTGGATCATCCCACCCAACATTTGTCCTCCAAATTTCTTGGAGGAGAATCTTTGATTTTATTGTTGAAGGCAGGAATAGACCCATAGGATCAAAAATTTTGGAAGCCTCTGATGATATTTGTCTTTTAGTATTTGCTTCCTCATCAAGTTTAAAACCTTTAGTACAGATTGAATCATGACTGTTAGAAGTTGCATCCAAATACCAGTTCATACCTAAAGTTTTAACTCTGTCTGATGGCTCAGTAAGACCATTATTATCCTTTAAAATCTTTTTGTTTAAATCCTCATCATTTGAAATCCACTCTCTAAGTTCAAAGTTACCTTGTTGCATAATGTTTTGAGAGTGTTCATAGACTTCAGATAATTCAGATTTTGTTGTTGTTGAGCCTATTAGATTGTCTACGTAAAAATGTTCCTTAAGGAAGTTCAATGTTAAGGAGTTATTAAACTGGTTTAAATGATGTCTAATTGTCAATGCTAATAGGCTAGGTGAGCAATTGGCTCCAAACAACACAACATTAAATCTATAGGTTATGAACCCTTTATTCAAATCAAATGGATCCTTGAACCATAAGAACCTAAGTTGGTTCTTATCATATTCATTTTTAAGATTTATTCTCAAAAATGCCTTTGAAATGTCACTTTGTACGGCATATTTATCTAACCTGAACCTCAGTAAGATCTTCACAAGGTCAGAAATGAGATTAGGACCCTCAATCAGGCAATCATTCAAACTGTGTTTATCACTGTCTTTGAGGCTACAGTTATATACTACTCTGAGTTTTGTTGTTGGGGCATCTTGTCGATAAACCCCCCTGTGGGTTAAATAATGACAACCATCTTTTTTAAAAGGGTTATTTGTTACTTCTTCAATGAAGCCTTTCTGTAGCTGTTCTTTGAAGACATCATTATATATTTGAATATTGTTATCTTGTTTGAGTTTTTTCATTACTTTATATAAATGTCCTTTAGCTACTTTGAGATTGTCTCTTAAAGTTGGACAATTTATTTTCCAAGGTAACTCAATAAAATAACTATTGTCTTTGCACTGAATGGTGTCTTCAAATCTTTCTACCATTAACTGATCTTCTGAAGTTTGATTTGTGTCATGTATACCCACAGATTCTAGCAGAAAACTGAGATTTGTTTATAAAAAACGTCTGAACAGGTAGCGAGAACAACGTGAAAAAAGTGTTAGCAGCTGACGAGGAAGCTTCTAAACAGTGGCTGCATCCTCCAGCGCAGGACACGTCAACGCGAAGAGGTGACGTCAAACCAAAACATCAACGCGCTGGTGGCCAAACTTCCTCAAATCTCCGTGCAGCGGGCTGTCTACGGTTGGCCAGACTGGCAGTCGACGGCCTGTTGCGTGGCACGGTCAGAGTGCCGATCGGCTCCCGGGGCCGGACCTATTCTCAGCGTGCTATTTTTTCAATTACAGGGAACAATTGCGTGCTCCCCGAACTACTCTTACTCTCTGGCGACATTAAGACTAATCCAGGCCCCACTACAACTTACACATGTCACCATACACAAAGACATAGACACAATAGCACCATGAGACACATACAGAAGTATAATATTAACATATTACAGTACAACGTAGATGGCCTCACAAACAAAATCATGCAGCTTAGGGAATTCGTACACAAACAAAACATTCACATAGCACTTATACAAGAAACAAAACTAAAACGCACACACAAAACACCCACCATCCCTGACTTCACGGCGATCCGTCAAGATCGTACTGGGGGTAACGGGGGTGGACTCATCACTTACATACGTAAAAGCATTAGCTACACTGATGCTACCCAAAACATTACAAACACAATCCAAGCAGATAACACGATAGAAATACAGGCAGTTAACATTAAAACACGCGCAAAACACAACACCACACTAATCAACATTTACATCCCACCAGATAGTTCACCTCAGGTGCCAGCCAATTACAATCCACAGTTACACAATCTTGCCTCTCTCACTAATGTCATCTTAGGAGGAGACTTCAACGCCAAAGACACTAGTTGGTACCTGCACAACCAAAACAACACCAGAGGCGCCAACATAGCCACACAACTAAACAGCCTCTTCATTCTTAACAATACAGAAGAACATACACACATACCACATCAAGCAGGATACTCAAACTCCTCCCCAGACATAACGTTCTGTTCCCCCTCACTAGCAACACATACACAATGGAGAACAGAAAAACAACTGTCATCAGACCACCTGCCCATCATCATTACAACACATTCTACACTCTGCCCCAACAGCCTTAGGCACACTTACAGAAATTACAAGAAAGCTAATTGGGAACAGTTCAAAATACAGACTGAGGAACAATTCACCACATTAAACAGCACACCCATCATAAACATCGATACAACACTCAAGACATTTAATCAGATTATCAATAATGCAAACAAATACATACCCAAGGGCAACATTAGGAAATACAACCCAAATTACACTAGAGAAATAGCCCACCTCATAAGGCAACGTAACAACCTCAAACATAACACACAAACACCACACACAGAAGCCATAAAGCAGCAGATACAACAGCTCAACACAGAAATAAACAACAAACTCAAAGAAAAACAAACAGAAACATTCAGGGAATTCATAACAACACTAAACCACTCCACAGATACATACAGGCTATACAAGACTATAAACAGCATTACCCACTCTAACAGCGGCATTCACACCTCACACGCGGCTATCTGTCGCAGCCAAAATAATATCCCAACATACACACAACAAGCTAACATTCTAGTTAATCACTACGCAAAGATAAGTCACTTAAACAGAGACAACAACCAGAAACACGCAGACAGACAAACAGCCAGACACAAGAAAACCTACAGACTCGACACGACCATTACACCCTTCAATACAGACCAGACCACCAAGATCATCAAAAACATTAAAAATTCGAAGGCTACTGAACCAGACAACATATCTAACTTACACCTTAAACACTTGGGCCCACAAGGAATACTAGCTCTCACAAATATCAGCACATATTCATACCAACACTGTATTATTCCTGACATATGGAAACAAGGTAAAATTATTACACTACTCAAACCAAACAAAAATCCAACAGAACCAGCTTCCTATAGACCCATTACTTTACTATGCACACCTTCCAAAGTAACAGAAAGACTAATCTTACAAATCACCAACCCACACATACCACTATCGCCTACTCAACATGGATTCAGACCTCACCACTCAACCACGACATTACTCACTATCTCACGCAGCACATCATGGATGGCATCAACTCTAGAAGACCAGCTCAACGTACACTATTAGCAACAATAGACATTAGTAAAGCATTTGATGCTATCCCACGCTTCCCTCTCATAAACAAAATACTCAACACAAACATGCACAATAACACCAAAAGGTGGCTGAGTAACTATCTCTCAGGAAGATACTCACATGTCACATTTAATGGCAAGTCATCCAAAAACAAGCTTTTTCCGAACGGGGTCCCTCAAGGCTCTGTTCTCTCACCAACACTCTTCAACTTATACATGCATGACATTCCAACACCCATAGATAACAAGCTTACCTTATCATCATATGCAGATGATATCACTCTAACATCCACCCACAACAACATCGACACCGCTACAAATAACCTACAAACATACATAAACAGCAGGGCCGGACTTTCACCTGCTGAGGCCCTAAGCTATATGAAATTTGAGGCCCTTCTCTAAAAAAATTCGGGTAAAAAAATTTAAAATAATGTCATTATTACTATAATTATTATTTTTTATATTAATGTTAATGATAAAGAAAAAATAATATATATATATATATAATTTTTGATGAATTAGTGTTAAAGAATAAAAACTAATGATAAAATAAAAATATATTTAAAAAAATGAGGCCCCCGAGGGTGTGTGGCCCTAAGCTATAGCTTATTTAGCTTATAGGTAAGTCCAGCACTGATAAACAGTATACAAGACTGGCTCACACACAATAGACTCAAAGTAGCGCCCACAAAATCAACCATCACCTTGCTTACAAGCAACACAAAAGAACACCAGGTAATTCCACAACTTACACTAAACAACATCAACATTCCACACACTCACAGAACCAAAATACTAGGTGTCACATACAACACATCATTATCTTTTGCAAACCACATTCAGGACATTAAAAACAAATGTACGTCAAGACTTAACACGCTTAGGGTACTAACAGGCACAAACTTTGGACACCAGCAGGAAACAACATCACTCATCTACAAACAATATATTCGCTCAGTTATGGACTATGCTAGCCCATGCTGGGCACCCATTATCTCAAACACACACATAAACACCTTACAAACAATACAAAACAACGCACTTCGTATCATTACAGGATGCACTCAAACAACACCAATAGAACACCTGCACACAGAAACAAAAATACTAAAAGTTAGGGAACATTTAGACATGAGGGGAACACAATTCATGGCAGCAGCGACAACTAACCCACAACACCCTTGCCACTACATGTACAATCATGCACCAACACCTCGCACCATTAAGGTAACACCAGAGAGACATTATAACCAAATACTCCATTCCATACCACGCCCCACAGACATCACACAGTACAGAAAACACATACACACACCTAACCCACAAAGCACTGACACGACTCGGTCCGAATGCGGTCCTAGGTGCGAAGCCGCCGCCCATTAACAGGTCAGAGATCAGCCTGAGCAGATCGGATCGAGTTAACTTAGCACGATTCCGATGTGGACATCACCCCAACTTACGGACATATAAACACAGACTAGACAACTCCATAGACGACACCTGCCACCTGTGCCAAGACACACCACAAACAATTGAACACATTATGACGGACTGTACCACTCTAGCACAACAACGAACACAACACAACATCACGAGTGCGCTGAACCTCTGGTCCACTCCGGAGAGGGCGATCGGTTACCTGCGTGCCGCCGGCTTGCTCGATCAGGGTGGGCTGATCGGCTAAACAACAACAACAACAACAACCATAAAGTTTGAATTGCCTCATCCAAAGTTTCATTTGATAATGATGAATTAATGTTCTCAGTTGAGATAATATTATTCAAAGTGTTGCTATTCTTACAGGTGTTATGTAGGACTGAGTTGAGGCACATAGTATTTGTTGGTCATGAACTATTTTGGTTTAGGTCTAGGTTGTATTTGGATAGGTCACCCAAAGGGGCTATCCCTGATGGAGTCTGAATAGCTATACCATTACCTATCTCTACTATGCCCTTATGAATAAGATTAATATAATCTGCCCCTTTTAACATTTCAATGTTAGCTACTGTGTTGTTAGTGATATGTCTATCAGCTATTTTGTAGTGTTTTCCCAAATGATTTATGGTTTGTTCTAGTTTGGGTATAACCAGTGATGGGCATCGATACATGAAAATCGCTAAAGCGATACCGATACATCGATACATGAAGAACGTCTTAGGCGATACCGATACGCCGATACTTTCTAGATGTCTTAAGCGATACCGATACCGATACATGCATCGCCGGTACATTTTTATAATTATTCATTTAATATGTAGGTGTTAGATATTATTGTTTATACTAGTAATTTGTACGCACTGTAAGTAAAATCAACGACATTTTAATGGGTTTTATAGATGTAAATAAAAACAATTGCTTTATTTAATGAAAGTATGTTTTAATTTTGTAGGATACATGAATGACTGAAAATATTACACTAACAATTAAAAGTAATTACTATTACCCTGATTGATAAGAAATGCCTCGGGGGACCAAGAGGAATCGCTGCGTTACAAGTATGAACCTATTTAAACTCAACACCGAGTGGGCGTGGCCAATAGTGTTGCAACACCAATGAGCGTTTCTATATTATATGAGCGTTTCTATATTATATGAGCGTTTCTATATTATGAGCGTTTCTATATTATGGTTAATTAATCTCAATAACACAAGTACAAACGTGTTTAAACGTTGCGCCGTACTGTGACGTGACCAGTAGAGTAGTACTGTCATTAAATAAATATTTAATAATAATATTATTTATGTATATTCATAAATATAACTCAGTAGTGTCATATTATAACATCTATTTAAATATTTAAAAATTCTTATTAATGTATCGATATATCGAAGTATCGATTTTTTCGATACATTTAAGAAAATTGACCTTAGCGATACCGATAAATCGATACTTTTGTCAAGTAGCTAAAGCGATACCGATACCGATAAATCGATACTTTTGTCAAGTAGCTAAAGCGATACCGATACCGATAAATCGATACTTTTGTCAAGTAGCTAAAGCGATACCGATACCGATACAAAAGTATCGATCGATACGTATCGGCGATACATGTATCTAGATACTGCCCATCACTGGGTATAACCAGTTTGTTTTGTTCTACTTTAGAAATAATAACTGCTTCAATTTTCTCTAATTTATTTTCTAAATGTAGTTCCAGGTCAATTGTCTTATATCTATTTTTGTCCGAGTTATCCTTAACAAAGGATGCAATATTGAGTTTTTGTTCATTCGGGTTTGGTGTCAAACCCAATTTATTAACTACATTTTGCGAAACAAATGTTTGTTGAGAACAACAGTCTATAAGACATCTCACTGGAGTGGTGCTACCCTCATTATTCACTAAGTCCAAAGTAATAGTTGGTAAAAGAATCTCAGTATTTTTTGTTACGTTGTTTGAACAAACAGAATGTCCCATGAAAGTGGCATTTTCTTGATTACCTTTGTTTGGTGGAGGTATCTTTTGAGTTTGAGTACCATTGTTTGGACACTTTGGTGAATCACACATTGATGAGACATGTCGTAAACTTTTACAAAACTTACACTTGAATCTTAACCTAGATTTACAGTCTTTCTTATAATGTCCCTGGCCAGTACACTTTTTACATAGGTTCAACTGTTCACATCTTTTAGCTCTTTGGTTAAAGTCTGAATATTTGTCACACCCAGTACTACTGTGTTCATTACTTGCACAAAATTTGCAATGTAGTGTGTAAGTTGAGGCAGCAGTTACATTAAAGTTCTGTGATGTAGGTGTTCGTGTATTACAGTTGGTCACATTTGATTCTACAGTATCAAGTTTTGTCTGTTTGGCTGTAGCTAGTTGGTCTCTGGGAACAGTCTTTGGTTTATCCATAGTCTGGGTCTTATTTTGTGTTGGAATATTTCTCAATTTGTAATTAGTTAGGATATTGGGAAAGTGTTTTCTGTTATCTTCAAGATTAGGATAATTTTCTCCCGTCTTTAGAACTAAAATATCTTTAACCCTCAAAGGAAGGCACCTAAGAACTATGCCTTGTATAATCCAAGATGAAGCTTTAATATCTATCTCATTGCTAACCAGTTGTCCTATAATAGCTTCTAATTTTGTATAAAAATTTTCCATATCACTATGGTTATCTTTTATGGGTGCAAAATCAAAAATTTGTTGAGATAATTCATATACAATCTCATCTTTATTAATGTAATTACGTTTTAAGAGATCAATAGCTACTTCATATGAATTCCCTACGGCTGGTAAATAGGCTATCAGGTTATAGGCTGGGCCTTTAAGGAAACTAGTTAAGTAGCTAAACTTTTCAACAGTTGAAATATAAGGTTTATTACCTATTAAACTCTCAAATTTGTCAATGAAAGATGGGAATTGTACCGTGTCCCCTTCAAATGTTGGTACTAGCAAAATGGGTAACTGAGCCCTCAATTCTTGTGACTCAGGATTTAGCATGCCACTTAAATTTTGTTGAAGGTTAGCTCTACTTTGATTAAAATCAGAATTAGGTTTATTTGGTGTTAAGTCAGTCAAACGAGACCGTAGTCTCCTTATTTGCTGTTCAATTGAGATTACCTGAACATCATTATCAGCGTAAAGGTCTATCAATTGTTCTTCAGCCATTTCGGATTCAACTAATTCTGAAATACTCTCATCAATGGCTATTATTTCCTTCTTTTTAGTATCCAATTTAAGAATTACACACTCTAAATCTTCCTTACCTGGTTGTGTAATATTGTTAAAAGTGTTCTTGGCCTTTGTAACAGCACCCAACTTTGCCCCCCTTTTCTTTTTTAACTTTTTCAATTCCGCACTGTCCATGTTTAAGTCAAAATTGTTTAACTGGGGATCGTAATGAAATAGAGGACAAGAAGAAATTACCAGAGAAGAGAGAGCACAGACAAAACGGTCAAGTTTTAAATTTGGTTTAATCCCCCCCAAGTACTTATGTGTCACTCAGGTCTAAGCTTATAAGAGAATGAGACTCCTTAAATGTAAATGTTTCCTAGTTAAGCCTTAGGTTGTAGACCTAATTAGGCTTGATTAGGTTAGGCTTAGGCTTAGGCTTAGGCTAGACCATTTAGCCTAATTCTGCAATTTTTTTTTGTTAAGTAAGGTTAAGGTTTGTAAATTCCCCACACACGGACCACCAATGTGAAAAATGCTCTGTATGAATTGGTCCACAATTAACCCACCCCTTATATCTTCAGTCCAACTATAGAGTAGATTAAGTCTAGCCCTGTAGGGGTCAGCCTAGAGATTCCGGAAATGGTCCAGAGCGGGCAGATAAATTGAGGTCCACAGTAGGATTCCTCACCAAACTAGGTTAGGGCAATCTACCTTCACCTTTGTTAAGCTATGAGTTGATGCTGGGTCTTAGGCCACAATGTAGGCCTAAGTTGTCTGACCCAGCTTAATTTAATGAGTCTTCTAAGTTAGAAGTTAGAAGATCCAACTGGGCTAAAAACACAATTAGTCACTTACTGCTAGTTATTAGAGTGTCTCCTTTCTCCTTCCTGTATAATTGTCGAGAGCGTACTTGCTGGTGGGGATCTTTCTTCGGTGTCTGTTCTCGTCCCTTCTCCAGTTCCGTCCTCTCGCCCCGTTCTTCGTTTTCGTTCTCCTTTGTTCTCCCTTTCGCGGGGCTTTTTCCACCAGCGTCGTGTTGGTTTTTTCCTCGGTTGGTTATCGGTAATGTATATCTATTACCGAGCACGCTCTTGTCACACAGTATATAAATACTAGTGTGGAGAATAACTCTGGTGAGCAACCAATTGGTTTCATCCACCCAGTTATTGACATAAAAGGAATTTAATAATTGTTAGATTAACTACCTACCTACTCAGTGAACCATTTTCGTTACCTCCCAACTACCCACTCATCAGTTTTCCATAAACTCTGCTGGCTCAGCAAACCACTTGTGTGCTATCAGTGGATTGTAATGTACTCCAGATATACACTGCAAATGGACCCTTCTTTCTGGGGTATCAGGGACAGTTACATCCATAACGTACACAACTGGCTTTACACCATAGTGAACCCAAACCCTCAAGGAATAACAATGGCTTGCAGCTAACAGTACTTCTGGAGTTACCAATACCCCAGGTTGTCTCATCATCTTCAGGTCTTTTATGCGGCGGGCATTATTTGACAGGCGATACCTCTTGGGAAAGGTGATCAATTCATCCATCAGCTCTCTCCGTAATTCTAGTGGGTGTTGTGGAGGATTCCAAGGTGGCCCATGCTCGTAATAATGATCCTGCAACACTTGTACTAGGCTAATAAACAACGAATCACCACCTCCATCAACTTTCATGAGTACTCGCAGTCCAGGTGGTAAGCGATTAGTGAGGTGTTCTATCTTCTCCAGTTGGTCACTCCCAGCAGGTGTTATTCGTGACAATGCATCTGCAGCTCCATTCTCAGTCCCAGGGCGATATCGAATTTCAAACTCAAAGTCAGCGAGATCTTCATAAGTTCGGGCCAATCTACTATCAACAATCTTCATGTTGCTCAGGTATTCCAATGGTTGATGGTCCGTATACAGTACAAAAGGCACACCATAGAGAAATGGGCGAAATGTCTTCACACCCCATCTTAGGGCTGCCAACTCCCGTTCTATAACCGAGTACATTCTCTGGGCATTGGAAAAGGTCATTGATTCGTAAGCAATCACCTTAAAATCACCATTCTGTTGTTGTCCCAAACAAGCACCAGCACCAACCCCGGAAGCATCCACATACAGTTCCAATTTTTCAGCTTCAGGTCTGTAATCTGGATAGGACAGTTGCACTTCCTTAACCAAGGCCTCTTTCACTGTCGTAAAAGCCTTGTCCATTTTCAGTGTCCATTTCAATCTTTCTCTTGATCTACCTCCAGTTAAACGAGACAAAGGACTTGTTATCACTGAACAATCTGGTACAAACTTTCTCTGGAAATTCACTAAACCCAGAAATTCCCTCATCTGTCGAACAGTTTCTGGTTTTGGAAACTCGTGCACCTTCTGCATATATTCAGGGGATTTCCGCAAACCTTCTCTCCCAACCAAGTGTCCCAAAAATGCAACCTCAGGTTGGAACCACTGACATTTCACAGGTTTGACCTTTATGCCAGACTTTTCCAGAGTATACAGGACTTTATCTACCAGTTGAAGATGTTCTTCGAACGACTCGCCCAGTGGCGGTCCTAGCTTACATGACGCCCTGGGCGAACCTCACCTTCAGCGCCCCCCCCCCTGTTCGCCAACACACACACATTCGAATCCCCCCAAAATAAAGGACAGACATAACTCTTTCACAAAATAACTTTTTATTGACTAATTGTTGGAACTTCAGAACCAAAACAAAGACTCAAATTTCTGAATTTTACAAATCCTTCATCACGTAAATAGAATAACTCACTTAAGAGAATGTAATTATGATACTATGAACAGGAAAAATACAAATTAAATTGCACAACTGCCATAAATAAACTAGAGAATCAAATTTCTAAATTGTACAAATGCTCTATCACATAAATAGAATAAGACACTTAAGAGAGGGTAATTATTATGCTACACTTTGAACAAGAAACAAAATAAATTGCACCACAGCACAACTGCCATCTAAAGCCTGACTCTTCTTACCTTCCTTGATGCAAAGTCATGAATTAAATCATCATATGAAATCTGCTCAGCAATTGTATGATTTATACTGATGATGGCCAGACCGGTAAGGCGTTCCTGTGACATAGTTGACCTCAGGTAGGATTTGATGAGCTTCAGCTTTGAAAAGCTCCTCTCTGCTTCAGCAACAGTGACTGGAAGAGTAAGACCAATTCTGAGAGCAGTCCACAAATTTGGATATATTTCAGAGAGCTCCCTTTCATGGATAAATGTCAGCAGTTCAAGCAAGGATATGGTCTTTGATGGCAAGTCAGGCAAGTTCTTCAGCTCCTGTGCAAGCTCTCTGCCATCCAAGTCAGATTGTCCCTTAAAGTGTAGTGTAGTACTAAGGTTCACACATTGTTCTGTCAGCTCCTCAAATGTGAGATTTTGGAAATGTGTCAGCACTCCAAACTTCTCTCCCACAATTTCCAACGTGGAAAATCTTTCCTGAATGGCTGATGTTGCAGCATCAACCACTGCATTGAAAAATGTCACCTCCAGCTTCTTCAAAGCATCAATCAAGGGCTCATCAGATGCTTCATAGGAGAAGTGCCGCTTTGTGGACCTCAGCCGTTTTTGTTTTAACACAGCCTCCACATTCATTTGTTCACAGATATCTGTGGCTGCCATTTGTGCAGCCACAAAACCTGTTGCCCTGTAATTGCGGAGACCTCTCTCTGTTTTTTTAGGAGATTTACTGCAACATCAACGTGCATGCTAGGAGACTGCATCTGCTTGCTCACATGCTGAATTTGGCACAACAGGTCATGCCACACCACTGAACAAATGGCGAAGCGGTATGACCCAACCTCCTCTGACAGAGATTGAGCCTCGACCTTTATTACAGAGTCTTTGGTGTGGTCCCTCACCTCGATCAGTGCATCTCTCACTGCAGCTGCCTGATATCTCAGGGGCTCCACACTCTTGATCTTGCTTTCCCACCTTGTATCAGACCACATCTTCAATGTGATGTTCACATGTTTTTTCAAAATGGCCCATCGTTGTGTGGAGGCTGAAAACAAGTTGTAAAGCTTCTGCAAGATGCCAAAGTAACTTGTGGCATCAATAGATCCCTTAGCAGCATCGGCCACAAGCAAATTCAGAGAATGAGCCCCACATGGAACAAACAGAGCTCTGGGATTAATTTCTAGGAGCCTGGATTGAACACCCTTGTTTTTCCCCTCATGTTGGCCCCGTTGTCGTATGATTGTCCTCTACAGTCCATGAAAGGAACTTTTAGCTCCTCCAGTCTCTTCAGAATCAGAGATGCCAAATGTTGACCAGTGGACTCCTCTGCCTCCAAAAACCCCATGAAATGTTCCTTTATATGGGGCTTCCCCTCCAGTGACACAACCCGAATCACAACTGACAACTATTCAGTGTGACTGATATCTGGAGTGCAATCTAGAATTATTGAAAAAAACTTTGATTGTTTGATGTCGCTCACCATTGCTGAAATGGTCTTGCTGCTCGACAAATCAATGAGTTCGTTTTGTATGTGGTGGCCGAGGTAGCTGGTGTGACTGGAGGTCCCTTTTGGACACGGTTAATGTGCTCTTGCATTATAGGATCAAATTGTGCCATCAGTTCAACTTCTTTCAGAAAATTGCCATTTGATGGTGAGAACAATTTTTCTGTATGTCCCCTTAGTGCCAAATTCCTAACTGCCAGAGAATGCACAATAGCAGTGAGACGTGTCAGCACCGCTCTCCATCTCAACTTCTCAGCCTCCAGAAGTGCCATCTCCTGCTTGTCAATGGTCTCCCCCTTTCTCATCCTCACTGCCAGTTCTTTCCAGATTTTCATAGAATTTAGGTGTTCTGAACTGTTGTCATGTGATGTGAGCAATGAGCTTGCATGCTTCCAGTCCGAGAGTCCCAAACTTGTTAAATTTATTTTCCTCTTGGAAAATAATGTACAACAGAAACAGAAAAGGCTGTTGTTTTTTAAGGAATAGACCAACCAACTTCTGGTTATATTTTCCCCACTAACCAATGACTTCCTGAAGTATTGATGGTGGAAACTTCTTCCGTCACTGTCGTTTCTAGGGAATACAAAGTCAGATGGTACTTGACTTGGTCCCTGGAAACCAGTTGTGTCCGAATTCTCTCAGTCAGAACTGAAGGCCAGTTAGCAGGGTTGGTGGACAGAGACTCATCCTCAGGAGGCGATTCTGCTCCAGGCATTTCTAATAGAAAGAACAAGAGCATTACTCATTAGTATACACACCTAAGTTAGATAACACATTATTCACAGCACTTTGTTATGGTGGTGGTGTTATGGAATTATGGTGGTGAAACACCACACATACCCAGTAACCCAGACCCAGTGATAATAACATTATAATTTATAACTGTTTGCAAAATGCTTTGCAGGGATGCACACACATACACATACACACACACGCACACACTCACAGACATATGTGCACACAAACTCACCTGAAGAGTCCTGCCGGGGAGAAGTAGAAGCAAATGGGTCTTCATCCTCAGGATCAGACTGCATTTGTGGAGACATATGTGAGGCTGAGGAGGTAGATGGCTCCTCAGCCTCAATAATGGCAGAAGTAGACGGCTTCTCATCCTGGCTAGTGGCAGAGGGTGTTCCAAAATATTTCAAAAGTGCCCCTGCAAATAGTAAAATAGAACATAACAGACCAA
Source organism: Bathynomus jamesi (assembly GCA_023014485.1). Taxonomy (NCBI): domain Eukaryota; kingdom Metazoa; phylum Arthropoda; class Malacostraca; order Isopoda; family Cirolanidae; genus Bathynomus; species Bathynomus jamesi. The sequence goes on along the minus strand of JAJOZX010002354.1, from coordinate 335,409 downwards.
TGCATGAATATGCTAGTACAATTAATTTAACATGTTATTAAGCACAATTTATTAAACTTTTAGAATAGGAAACAAATGAATAATACAACCTCCTTGGTTAATGGCTAATTATATACATAATAGTACACTTCAAATGACTCAGAAAGCTATATCACAAAATAGCAGTGCAATATAGCAGTGAAGAGTAGATGACATAGCTCTATACCTTTATCTTTTGCTCGTTTCTCCTCTTCTTCTTTCCTCTTTTTTCTAAACTGAGCACCTGATAGCTTTGACCTCTTCTTATCCATTTGCGGTTATTTGACAGACCTTAGTGGCTTAGTGTCAAAATTCGTTCTGTAATAAATAATATACATTTCACTATTTAACCAAACCCAGAAAAATAACATTACATATGTTAAAGTATGGGCCTTTATTCCCAATAATATTAATCTGGAAGCATTTTGCATTGTTTAGGTCTTTTATGGGAAGGTTTATGGAAAATGCAATAGATGGTTTTTTATTAATAAAAATATATTTATTGATCTTTTATTATTTATTTTATTTTATTTTTTATTTTTATTTATTTCTTTATTTATTCTTATTTTTATTTTTATTTTTTTTGCAGGCGCTCATGCCGCCCCTCCACAAATGCCGCCCTGTGCGGCTGCCCATATTGCCCATATGAGGAACCGCCACTGGTCACTCGCCCATTATTAGGATATCATCAATGTAGATGATAACTCTACTTCTTGGAAAACCATGTAACACTTCTTGTACCATCCGTTGGAAACTAGCAGGAGCATTCTTTAATCCAAAACTCAGTCGCTTAAACTGCCAATGCCCTCTGGTGGTTGAAAAAGCAGTGCTCTCTCGGCTCTCTTCGGCAATTAGCATTTGATAATAACCTCGGACCATGTCTAGGGAAGTGAAGTAACAGGTTCCATGAAGACTAAAAACGGCATCCGTTAAGTTGGGCATTGGAAATCGGTCTGGTATGGTCACTTCATTCAATTTTCGATAGTCAACACACATTCTAATTGAACCATCCTTCTTCCGGATAGGGACAACAGGCGAACTACATGGGGAAATGCTAGGTTCTATGATATCAAGCAACAGTAATTCCTGGCACTGGGCTTCCACCGCTTCTGCGACTGGTTCTGGGAATCTACGGGGTCGTTGTCGGATAGGGGTATCATTATACAACTCTATCTGGTGTGGTACACAATTCACAAAACCTACATCATCATCCCCTTGACTCAACGCTTTCTCCCGGCGCGCCAACATTTGTAAGACCTTCTCCCTCTCTTCGAACTTCAACTCTGGTGACATGGTTATTTCGGTCCGTAGGCGTTCTTCTGTCCAGCCTGGTTGTTCAGCTTGGGCTCCAGTCATGAACACCTCAATTCTCTCACTTTCAGCTACTGTAAAGTCCAGTTCTTCTTCGTAGACTATTGATCTTATAGTCCCTATCCGTTCACCCGCCTTGATTTTCTGTGCTTCTGGGGTCAGCTTCATTACCAACACTTCTGTCATCCCAGCCAATCCATCCACTAACCCAGGGTGACCATACACTTTCCCCTGGAGTCGGGGGTCTCCATCATCATCCTCAAAACAGTACTCCAGTCTTCCTTCACCTTCGATTACATTCAAGCAAGCAAACTGTACAGGAACTCTGTGATATTTGCAGGTACTTAATTTCACATCGGCTGATGCATAACAGGAAACATTCCGGATCACCCTTCTACATGGTGCATTCTCACTCCTCAAGTAAATTTCCTCCATATGCCCATCTTTATAAGCTCGTGTTATCCTTTTCTTTTCACATTAACTCGGAGACTGTTTTTAACAAGAAAATTCACTCCCAATACAACTGGGAACTTCAACCTTTTGACCACTGCAAACAGAACACGCTCCATTTCCACTCCATGAATTGATAACCCCAGCGTAATCACCCCTAGTGGTTTAACATGGTTGTTCACTCCAATCCCTCGAATCCTCAGGTTACAGCTCTGATCTCTGGAGTTAACTCCAGTTCCTCTACCACTGAGTGATCCAGGATTCCAACTGTAGCTCTGGAATCAAGTACTGCCAAGTAGTTCTCCGAATGTTCAATCCGTATATCCACCTTCAGTAAAGATTGAGGACGAGGTGCTAACTGTCCAGACATCTCCTCATCCAACCTATCAGTGTCAAAGACATTACTATTTATCAAATACGTTTCGGGAGCATCAGCTTCGGGTTCATTATTCTGGTCAGGGGGTTGCTCCCTATCAGACTCTTCAGGAATATTTACACTCATCCAGACCAAATGGACCTGGATACCGTAGGTTATTACTAGCAGGTTCGCAACTAACTGGGGACCTATCAGCAGTGGCGGTTCCTCATATGGGCAATATGGGCAGCCGCACAGGGCGGCATTTGTGGAGGGGCGGCATGAGCGCCTGCAAAAAAAATTAAAATAAGAATAAATAAATAAAGAAATAAATAAAAAAAAAAATAAAATAAAAAAATAATAAAAGATCAATAAATATATTTTTATTAATAAAAAACCATCTATTGCATTTTCCATAAACCTTCCCATAAAAGACCTAAACAATGCAAAATGCTTCCAGATTAATATTATTGGGAATAAAGGCCCATACTTTAACATATCTAATGTTATTTTTCTGGGTTTGGTTAAATAGTGAAATGTATTATTTATTACAGAACGAATCTTCACACTAAGCCACTAAGGTCTGTCAAATAACCGCAAATGGATAAGAAGAGGTCAAAGCTATCAGGTGCTCAGTTTAGAAAAAAGAGGAAAGAAGAAGAGGAGAAACGAGCAAAAGATAAAGGTTATAAGCTATGTCATCTACTCTTCACTGCTATATTGCACTGCTATTTTGTGATATAGCTTTCTGAGTCATTTGAAGTGTACTATTATGTATATAATTAGCCATTAACCAAGGAGGTTGTATTATTCATTTGTTTCCTATTCTAAAAGTTTAATAAATTGTGCTTAATAACATGTTAAATTAATTGTACTAGCCTATTCATGCATTGGTCTGTTATGTTCTATTTTACTATTTGCAGGGGCACTTTTGAAATATTTTGGAACACCCTCTGCCACTAGCCAGGATGAGAAGCCGTCTACTTCTGCCATTATTGAGGCTGAGGAGCCATCTACCTCCTCAGCCTCACATATGTCTCCACAAATGCAGTCTGATCCTGAGGATGAAGACCCATTTGCTTCTACTTCTCCCCGGCAGGATTCTTCAGGTGAGTTTGTGTACACATATGTCTGTGAGTGTGTGCGTGTGTGTGTATGTGTATGTGTGTGCATCCCTGCAAAGCATTTTGCAAACAGTTATAAATTATAATGTTATTATCACTGGGTCTGGGTTACTGGGTATGTGTGGTGTTTCACCACCATAATTCCATAACACCACCACCATAACAAAGTGCTGTGAATAATGTGTTATCTAACTTAGGTGTGTATACTAATGAGTAATGCTCTTGTTCTTTCTATTAGAAATGCCTGGAGCAGAATCGCCTCTGAGGATGAGTCTCTGTCCACCGACCCTGCTAACTGGCCTTCAGTTCTGACTGAGAGAATTCGGACACAACTGGTTTCCAGGGGACCAAGTCAAGTACCATCTGACTTTGTATTCCCTAGAAACGACAGTGACGGAAGAAGTTTCCACCATCAATACTTCAGGAAGTCATTGGTTAGTGGGGAAAATATAACCAGAAGTTGGTTGGTCTATTCCTTAAAAAACAACAGCCTTTTCTGTTTCTGTTGTACATTATTTTCCAAGAGGAAAATAAATTTAACAAGTTTGGGACTCTCGGACTGGAAGCATGCAAGCTCATTGCTCACATCACATGACAACAGTTCAGAACACCTAAATTCTATGAAAATCTGGAAAGAACTGGCAGTGAGGATGAGAAAGGGGGAGACCATTGACAAGCAGGAGATGGCACTTCTGGAGGCTGAGAAGTTGAGATGGAGAGCGGTGCTGACACGTCTCACTGCTATTGTGCATTCTCTGGCAGTTAGGAATTTAGCACTAAGGGACATACAGAAAAATTGTTCTCACCATCAAATGGCAATTTTCTGAAAGAAGTTGAACTGATGGCACAATTTGATCCTATAATGCAAGAGCACATTAACCGTGTCCAAAAAGGGACCTCCAGTCACACCAGCTACCTCGGCCACGACATACAAAACGAACTCATTGATTTGTCGAGCAGCAAGACCATTTCAGCAATGGTGAGCGACATCAACAAAGTTTTTTTCAATAATTCTAGATTGCACTCCAGATATCAGCCACACTGAACAGTTGTCAGTTGTGATTCGGGTTGTGTCACTGGAGGGGAAGCCCCATATAAAGGAACATTTCATGGGGTTTTTGGAGGCAGAGGAGTCCACTGGTCAACATTTGGCATCTCTGATTCTGAAGAGACTGGAGGAGCTAAAAGTTCCTTTCATGGACTGTAGAGGACAATCATACGACAACGGGGCCAACATGAGGGGAAAAAACAAGGGTGTTCAATCCAGGCTCCTAGAAATTAATCCCAGAGCTCTGTTTGTTCCATGTGGGGCTCATTCTCTGAATTTGCTTGTGGCCGATGCTGCTAAGGGATCTATTGATGCCACAAGTTACTTTGGCATCTTGCAGAAGCTTTACAACTTGTTTTCAGCCTCCACACAACGATGGGCCATTTTGAAAAAACATGTGAACATCACATTGAAGATGTGGTCTGATACAAGGTGGGAAAGCAAGATCAAGAGTGTGGAGCCCCTGAGATATCAGGCAGCTGCAGTGAGAGAGGCACTGATCGAGGTGAGGGACCACACCAAAGACTCTGTAATAAAGGTCGAGGCTCAATCTCTGTCAGAGGAGGTTGGGTCATACCGCTTCGCCATTTGTTCAGTGGTGTGGCATGACCTGTTGTGCCAAATTCAGCATGTGAGCAAGCAGATGCAGTCTCCTAGCATGCACGTTGATGTTGCAGTAAATCTCCTAAAAAAAACAGAGAGAGGTCTCCGCAATTACAGGGCAACAGGTTTTGTGGCTGCACAAATGGCAGCCACAGATATCTGTGAACAAATGAATGTGGAGGCTGTGTTAAAAAAAAACGGCTGAGGTCCACAAAGCGGCACTTCTCCTATGAAGCATCTGATGAGCCCTTGATTGATGCTTTGAAGAAGCTGGAGGTGACATTTTTCAATGCAGTGGTTGATGCTGCAACATCAGCCATTCAGGAAAGATTTTCCACGTTGGAAATTGTGGGAGAGAAGTTTGGAGTGCTGACACATTTCCAAAATCTCACATTTGAGGAGCTGACAGAACAATGTGTGAACCTTAGTACTACTGTACACTACACTTTAAGGGACAATCTGACTTGGATGGCAGAGAGCTTGCACAGGAGCTGAAGAACTTGCCTGACTTGCCATCAAAGACCATATCCTTGCTTGAACTGCTGACATTTATCCATGAAAGGGAGCTCTCTGAAATATATCCAAATTTGTGGACTGCTCTCAGAATTGGTCTTACTCTTCCAGTCACTGTTGCTGAAGCAGAGAGGAGCTTTTCAAAGCTGAAGCTCATCAAATCCTACCTGAGGTCAACTATGTCACAGGAACGCCTTACCGGTCTGGCCATCATCAGTATAAATCATACAATTGCTGAGCAGATTTCATATGATGATTTAATTCATGACTTTGCATCAAGGAAGGTAAGAAGAGTCAGGCTTTAGATGGCAGTTGTGCTGTGGTGCAATTTATTTTGTTTCTTGTTCAAAGTGTAGCATAATAATTACCCTCTCTTAAGTGTCTTATTCTATTTATGTGATAGAGCATTTGTACAATTTAGAAATTTGATTCTCTAGTTTATTTATGGCAGTTGTGCAATTTAATTTGTATTTTTCCTGTTCATAGTATCATAATTACATTCTCTTAAGTGAGTTATTCTATTTACGTGATGAAGGATTTGTAAAATTCAGAAATTTGAGTCTTTGTTTTGGTTCTGAAGTTCCAACAATTAGTCCAATAAAAAGTTATTTTGTGAAAGAGTTATGTCTGTCCTTTATTTTGGGGGGATTCGAATGTGTGTGTGTTGGCGAACAGGGGGGGGGGGCGCTGAAGGTGAGGTTCGCCCAGGGCGTCATGTAAGCTAGGACCGCCACTGCCTATCAGGACAATCAGTACCAGGATTCACAATCAATGATTCATTCCTCCCACCAAAAAATGGGAAAAGCTCTGTTGCCTCATATCTCTGGGGAACAAAAGGAACTGCACTCGCATTCATTCTTACAGGCAAAACTGGGTTGACACACACTGGATCTCGCCCCATCTGTACTTCCCCCATAAATTCTTGTTCTGGTATTGGGCCACTAGTTAGGGGCACTATTCGTCCTGCTAGGAGCTCTGGGGGTTCCCCTCTGGCCTCAGAGCTCACTGGTTTAAAGGGCTCAGTTCTTGATTTGGCTCAGTCCCCTTGTGGGCTGGTCTGGTTAGGCCCAGGAAATGGTTCCCTTGAGATGGTAGGACTCGGTGCTCTTGAACTGGGCCTTCTCTGCTGGCGTGATCGCTGGGTATGACCATACCCATTAGGTGGGTAAGGGCATTGTGCCACCCAATGATCCCGCTCACCACACCGCAAACACACTCCTAAACGCCGATGACAATCCCGTTCCAGGTGACCTCTCCTTCCACAGTAATTACAGCTCACCCAGGGACGATCAGATGGCTGGCTGGCCCTGAACCCTGCTGCAGGGCCCACAACTGAGGGTGAGACTGGTGATTTTGTTGGTTTGGGTTCCTTTGGGGCTGACCTTGTATTCTGGCCACCTGGTGGTGGTTGGGGTACCAAAGGAGACATTCCTATGTTGCAGGCTGGGGAGAGGTCTAGATAAGGTTAAAGATTTCCCTGGAGGTTCCCTCTCACTAGCTGCCAATTCTCTCACTGCTGGCCAATTCAACTGGGTCCTAGCTCCACGCGTCAGTCGTGCCGTGGCCAGGGCAACTTCAACCTTCATGGAAAATGTATCTGGAACAGTGCTAAGAAATTTTGAAATCAGTTCTCGGCAATTATCCACTTCTACTTCGGGCATTGCAGTCATCTACACAGTTTCTAACCTGGTTGCATACTGGTATAAGGTCTCACTGGGTCGTAATTGAGCATTAGTAAATGCCTCTCGCTTGTCTCTTGTCATGGTAGAATGGAGTTCTCTGTAGTAAATCTGCAGTCTCTTCCTGACAACTCTGTATAGCATCCCTGGTCAGTCAATTAAATCAAAGCCCCCTCTCATCTGTCCCATAAGACTCTCTCAATGCCACTTTCCAGTAGTTGTGTCCTCCTGCTACTGTATTCTCAGCATAATCCTCAAACTCCTTCCTAAATTTTTCGAATGTTCTCCCATCTGATATATCAAATGGCAATGGTCGAGGAAAGCGGCGCCCATCTAGTTTCTCTAGAGCGTTAGCAAGGCATTCCAGGAGCTTCTCGGTTGGCTGGGTGAGTGGGGCCCCTTTCTTGCGGTAAATGCCCCTGGTTCATCCTCCCCATTTGTCTCCCCAAGCTCTCGGTGAAACTTCATAGGAGGTCTCTGGTTGACTGTTGGTCTGAGCTTGCTTTCTGAAGCCTGAGAGGTAGGGTTGATTTGGCCCACCTTTGGGCTCCTGGTAGTCGGTTCAGGTCTTTGGCTTCTGTCCCCGATGAATCTCTCTCCTGTGAGGGACCCATCATTCTTTTCTCCCCAGTTCATAGCAGAGTCATTGGTTCCATCTTCTATTCGAAACCTGGGCTGTTCAGGGCTGCTCACTTGTTCTAACCAGGTGGCTACTGTCAATGCCACTCTTCTGAGAGCATACACATCCTGGTCAGAGGTTGTACCAGCAGTAGTAGACCGGTAATTTAAGAGTTGATCCTCAATATCTCTCAGTGGGGATTGGGTGGTGGATGCCACTGCTCCCTCACCAAGCTGTCCACTAACTTCTTCAGCAACATCCATACTCTGGGTCATCTCTGGATTAGACATTCTTCCGTGTTCCCCTTTTAAACTTGACTATCTTCAACTAATCCCGCTGGGGATGCCAAAAAGTATGCTACAGTGGCGGCATAGGCTGTAGTCCCCAAGTATCTGTTTTGTCAAACCACCCAGTACCTTTTCACATTTCTGGGTTTGGAATAGTCAAGAGACTGGGCAAAGATGTAATCTCCTCTGGTATCTAGGAATGCCTCTCTGGTCAGTGGTTTATTTCCAGATTATTCAGGTCTGACTCTCACATTAACTGTAAAGGACTTCCCCTAGTACAGGTGTCTCAATCTGACTCTCCACTGAGTAGGAGACCCAACTGCTCAGGGTCCAAGAAAGGGCTAGAATTCAAAGGTAGACCTAATAGAAGTAAACTACTCGTGTTTTTCTCTTTATTATATCTGAAATAAACAACTATTCAGTGTGACAGTATAAACATAACAAAAGGACTGGCGATGAATCGCACTTGACAAAACACCTGGAGCCCCAATAACCCTTAGTAACCTGTAAACTACAGTAAGAGAATATTTTGTCTTCTCCTTTGAGCCTTGCTCTCTCCAGAGAACTTAGTCTTAAATAGAGAAAACTAATTTCCTGATACATTATGAAGAATTGGGAACCTTCAGAGAATTTAGTAAGCCTCACAGAATCCTCCGATCCACTACAAGAAGAAATTGGGGAGTAGTATAAGAGAAACTACTGCAATTCCCTATATGGTACAGTACCAGCTGTTCCAGAGTAACAAATCTGTTGCTACCACCTAACCAGAATCCCTGTCAACTTTGAACTGACCAAGGCCATAGACAGGGAGGGGTTAACATATATATGGGATTGAGCTCAGAATGGTCCCCTGAGGTTTTTTCATGATGTACACAGACTGTGCATAGAACAAGAAATGCTTCTGGGAAAATTAAATTCCCTGTAGTCTGAATAAGTAATGGTAAATGACAAACACTATAATATAGCTTCTCACCAGCTATCCCATCATGAAATAGACATGTTATGTGCCTTGAAAAGTGGATGCTCAATTTTGTCAGTTGAGGTTTAAATTTTGGTTTTTGGCTAAAAATACTATAGTTACCCCCTTTTTTCTTTGATGTATTCAATCTGACGTGAATGCAATGAGTCTTTTGCTTATATTGAGGTTCTGAATATAGTAGGCTAGGTGAAGCTGTAAACCCTAGATCCAGTCCCAAAGCTGGATCCTATCTGCTTTGCGGATAGCTGGTGAAGGAAGCTATATTTTTGTGGCCTCTTTATGGGTGACCCATTACTAGGGTGCATTAAACGCCCCATGATTTTCAAAAAGTTGTTGGATTTTAATGTCTATTCCCTCAAATGTTACACTTGTTGGTAGAAGTATGTATGCAAAAAATAAATCAAATCGGAGGTGGTCCTGGGTGGCCACCGGCCACTTTTATATATTTAGTAGTGATGCACCGAATATTCGGCAAATATTCGGTATTACTTATAATACTAATATACAAATATTCGGTATTACTATACTTACATTGATTGAAAGTTGAAAATGTATAAAACACAACGCCAATGTCACTACTCCAACTTTGCTCGTTTCTGCAAATTTGGCCTCGCTTTGCGGTCACATTCAACCACTTGAAGAAGATTTTGGAAGTGGTCTTCTCCTCTTGCAGCTGAGACAAAATCAGTTGTGAGCTTTACTGCTCTCTCCGCAGGGTCATTCACAACATTTAACCCATCCACAATGGACTTGGCTGCCTTGAAGTGGTCATTGTTCTGCCAATTGTCAACATCCTCTGTTAGGAAGGTCATATCCAGGTGAAGAAGGTTCACTGTAAACCACGAGTCCTCGTTCACAAGATCAGCCAGGGTTGTCGCTTCTGTAATTTTTGGAAATGACGGTTTGCCATATCCAGAACTGTAGCGGTGTTTTGGAGTGCTTGGCATTTCATCTGGTTGTATGGCCAGTAACACATCTGCAAGGGCACGACGCTCCTTTTGAGGTACTGCATTGCTGAACAGTGCCAAAACAACCAGTTCTGGGGTTAAATACCACAAATGTCTATCAAAGGCTTTCACAGCGCTGACTGAAATGATTGAGTTGACAGCTTTATAGTTGAGCAGAGTCTTGTATAAGCACAAATCAAACCATGGGGCATTTGAAGCAGACTGACATATGAGCCACCAATCACAATAAATATAAACAACAAAAACAACAAACTCCTTCAGTTTTTCCTGTTGATGTTGTGTTGTTACAGTTCCTCGAGGTAGTACAGAAATTTGCTCTTCAAGTAGGCATATTTTGATGGAATAAAGAATCTTTGACATCCACCTTGCTTTATGCATGGCCCCAGGTCTGTGGAGTGTTCCTTGTTTTGTGACATCATCATCGAGGACTACCTGGCAGAGTTGTGCCATTTCCTTGTAGTCTTCCCTACAGTATGAAGCGCTTGTGCGGATTGTGCTTAAAACCTTGTTTTTGCAGGATAAAAGCAGTTGTTGTGCATCGTCATTGTACATTGAAATGTCAATTTTGGTTAAACTTTCATCCTTTGCATGCGATATGCGTTCCCAATTCTTCTGGAATCTTTGGAACAAAGATGCTTCTGGAGACTTTGATGTCTCAATTTTGAGAGCGTCAAACACATGATCCAATATTACCTCTCCAACATGATGGCGACATGCACACCACAGAAGAGCACGGTCCAGTTTTGATTGAATGGTAACACAGGCAGCTGTAACGTGTCCAGTGTTTGATGCTGTTGTGTCAAAACATAAGTTGACAACTGACTGTTTGCACTTCCATGAATGTAGAAACGTGTAAGTGTGCTTGGCAATGATGTCACCTGATGACATATCACTTCCACGAGGATATCTAGCCACTCCCAGTAGCTTTACATCAGTGGCATTCCCAACCAACACTGGCAATCTTTCTTCCTTGCCATTCTTGTTTGTGAGCGTATGCATCTGCTTGCCATCCCAGTGAAGTGTTGCAGCTGTTGGGGCGATCCAATTTTCTTGAATATCTTTGGCGATAGCACTTGTTATTGATCGTCGAGCCTTATCAGCAGTTGAATACGACTTGGCCACACGATGTGGATCACCTCCTGCCTCTTGAATTACAGCTTCGGTGAGCACAGCCTGTTGAACAGGAGTTATGTTTAGTCGAGTAGCAACAGACACGACTGAAGGCCTTTTCAGAATATCATGAGTAATAAAGGCAGACGTACCTGCATATGTTGATCTGTGGTGACTATGCTTCCTTTGAAGCTCTGGAATCGCCTCTTCTTCAGTTTCTTCCAAGCTATCTGCAGAGGCACTATCATCAGAGCATACAGAACTTTTCATCTCTTGTACACTGGATGATTCATGACGTTCTCGTCTTGAAGCTTCCGCTAAGATGCGTTTTTCTTTTCTACGATCTTTATCAGCTTTCTTCTTGTCAACACTACCAAATGAGGCTACTCTGTCAGATTTCATTGACTCTAAAAATGCTCTATCTTCCTCATTCTTAATGTTTGTCATTGCATCTTTTGTCCATACACCAAAGGTCTTATCAAGACGTTCATTCATGGATTGCAACTTAGCCAAAGTGTTTGGAGATTCTCTGCGAGAAACAGGTATTTGACGCAATTTGTTATTGTCATTAAGAAGGTCAAGTATTAGTTTGCAGCATTGATGGTCTGAAAGCATAGGAATATTTGCTTTAGTGTAGAATGTTTTCAGCTGGATAAGGACTATGCTGGCAGATTTCCATTTGAGTGGCTGTGTTTGTTTGCCTTCACATATTTCTTTCTGGATGTGCCACATCACGCATCGAAGAACCTGCCGGACTCCTGTCAATGTACCATCTCCTTCTGTAAGAGCATTGCCAAGACCAAAAATGGCACTTGCTAATCTGGTCTTCTTAGCTTCCATTGTTACAGCTTCCATTGTTTCTGAAAGACAATAAAGGATATTATTAGACTATAAGTGAAGTTTCGTTTATGGTACATGTTTTATGTAAATCACCCCTTTAGGGTGCATCAAATGCCCTTAGGTTCTTGGATTTTAATGTCTATTCTCTCAAATGTTATGTAAATCACCCCTTAGTCAACTGGTTGGTAAATAAAAAAAATAGATATTTTTACATAGAGTGGCCCCCGAAAATTGTCGCGAAAATATAAAAGTGACCGGTGGCCACCCAGGACCACCTCCGATTTAATTAATTTTTGGCATACACACTTCTAGCAACAAGTGTAACATTTGAGAGAATAGACATTAAAATCCAAGAACCTAAGGGCGTTTGATGCACCCTACCCATTACCCACATCAGGCTAACATTATGAAAAAGAAAAAACTATAGTGTTTATCATTTACCATTACTTATTTGGACTAGAGTGGATTTAATTTTTCCAGAAGAGTTGTTCCATGCACAGTCTGTGTGTATCATATATATATATATATATATATATATATATATATATATATATATATATATATGTCGAGCGGGTTCCCTTTGGGTCACTCAAATGTAGAAGACAATGATGGACTATGAATTCTGGAGGTGGTTCCCTTTGTTGGAGTTGGAGTTATATCCAAAGGATGAAGGACCAGTGTCACTTGGGTTACAAGAACTCCAAAAAAACTCTGTGGAGGTGTCACATCTCACGTTGACACTAGTGGATGCACTAGGCTCATATGCCTTGTTGTATAATGTTTGTGGTCTCCACTGACCACTCCTATCTTGATTAGGGGTCATTCTCTGTCAGATCAACCAAAAAAAATTGAAATTAATACCCTCATCTCTCATATTTTGCTGAAATTTGGTTTATAGGGAGTTTGTGAGCCCTGAATCCATTTCTGAAATTATAAGGTCAATCCGACCAACGGTTCAAGAGATATGACCTCGGGCAATTTGAGGTCACTCGCGAGGTTACTAACATTTGGCGAGCCATAACTTGGGTAATAATTGTCATAATTATATAAAAGTATATATATTTAGAATCAGAAAATGACAAGGAATCCAAATATGCAAGTTTTAGAACTCTAGGTTGAAAAATAAAAAGGTTACATTGTAACCAAAATTTGAGGTCACGATTTGACCTCTGCGGTATCAAATGAGAATTTTTTTTTTAAATGTAAAAAATGAAGGCATAGGCATTGGCTATTAGAATCAGCAAAAAAAAGTTTGTTTATGTTAGTATTTTTCATGTAACTAATATATAAGTGAACACCATATTCATAAGTTGTGCGTCAATTCTACCTATTTTTTCACACTTAAGCTCATAATTTGACCTATAGAAATTAAAATTACATTTTTTATAGATATAAAAAACAAAGTCAGAGTTCTTGACTAATAGAAACAATCATAAAAAGTTTGTTTATGTTGGTACTTTTCATGTAACTAACTTATAAGTGAACACCATATTTATAAATTGCTTGTCATTTCAAGGAATTTTTATATCTTAGCTATCAATTTGACCTCAAGCTCCAAGAATTTAATAAAAATTGTATTTCACTGCTAATCTACACTGGCAATAATAGTTATAATAGTGAAAGGGGAAGACTAAGCTCACATGTAGCCTAAACAAACCTGTTGAAACATGTTGCTACTTGTCTAAGTGCAGAATCAACACAGATAGTTGCAAAATTCCTTGTCTACAGGTTAGTACAGTTCCAGCCAGCACTGTGGGTGGCTGGTGGGTATGGTGTTTTAATGAGCCTCAGAGACTATCAAGGCCTAAAATATTAAGTGTGTATAGCTATATATTTTCTAAAAAATATATATTGCCTAATTGTAAATCCTATATCTTTACAGATCAAAATACAATGGTTCGGCACTTGAAATACTGCCAGGACCCTATTCAAAAACACAAGAAACGCATAACAATCAATCTTAGAAAAGTGACTGATGTACTTGTTGAAAAATGTGCTGGAAGAGTGAAAAAAGACTCATTGTTGTGTGTGAACTGCTGGACACTGATAATGAAAAACCCCACTATACTTAGTACCACTGAAAACAACGAGTCTGAGCAGGATTCAAATGAATCATCTACTATCAGTGGCTTGAGTAATATCTCTTCAATTCAAGATCTGGACAATGACAGTGATTGCTTGATAAAGGAAAATCCTTCAACTTCAGTTGAACCAGTTCTAGCATTTCTGGACCAAACACCAGTTAAAAAAAGTAAGTAATAAATTAATATAATAACTTATACTTTACTACAAGGTCTGTTTGATCTACTATATAGCCAATTATATAGCATTTAAGGTACTATAATTAATATTTAATTACTAATATTCAGGTGTGTGAAACCTTTTTTTCTGTTCTTTTCAGAAGGGCTGTCATTAAGCCAGAAAAAGCGCAAGGCTCGTGGTAAGCTATCATCTGCTCAGAAACACCTGAAGGAGAGGCTAGAACTCAGTTATGGTGTTCAAATTACCGAGGAGGTAAGTGATACTTCAAAACCTGAAACTAAATCTGAAAAACATCTAGACAAATTAATGAACGAATTGAAACAGTCATTCCTGGAGAGCAAATGTCACCATCACAAACTACAAATATTGACACTCTCACCATACACAATTGAAAAAACAGCTAGTTTCTTTCAAACTACAACATACATGGTGAAAAGAAGCCGTTCACTTAAATCAGAACATGGAATCCTTCCGAAGATTCCACTAATGAGCAAAGGAAAAGTGATATCTGAAGAACACAAAGATATAGTTAGAAGATTCTATGAGTCAGAAGAGGTTAGTCGTATGTGTCCTGGCCAAAAGGATTGCGTGAAAGTTATCAGTGCTGAAGGTGCAATGAAGGTGCAAAAACGATTGGTCCTCGGGAATTTAAGAGAGATGTTTGAACTATATAAAAATGATGAAAAGAATCCCAAAATAGGATTTCCACATTTGCAAAATTATGGCCATCATATTGTGTGCTTGCCGGTAGTGGTGGGACTCATTCTGTCTGTGTCTGCACATACCATCAAAATCCAAAATTGCAGCTGGCTGCATTGGGAGAAAGAGGTCTTTCATACAAGGATCTTATGGATTACAGTGTCTGCAGTACAGAAAGAGAGACTTGCATGATGCAACTTTGCAATGATTGCCCAAGAGAAGAGGGTGTCCTGGATTTTCTTGAGTTACTTGACAGTGTGAAATCAGCTCCAAATGAAATATCTTACAAGCAATGGGTGACTGTTGACCGTTGTACAATGGTTGATAAGGTGGAGCCACTTCATGAATACTTATCATCCCTAAGCATGAAAATATCCTGCATGGTTTGTCATCACTTTGTTGCTCAGCAACAATCACAGTACTTCAAGCAGTTGAAAGAAACACTACCACCACAGAGCGAGGTAGTTATAGTAGGTGATTTCTCTGAGAATTATTCTTTCATTGTCCAGGATGCTGCCCAAGGGTTTCACTGGGACAATTCACAGTGTACAGTTCACCCTTTTGTCATCTATTATAGATCATCTGCAGACCAGGAACTTAGCCATTTTAGTGTCTGTTTCTTATCTGCATCACTAAAACACAACACTATAATGGTTTACTCATTCATATTGAAGCTTATGACATATGTTAAATTCAGATGCCACAATTGAAGAAGGTGCACTATTTCTCAGATGGATGTGCTGGCCAATATAAGAACAGATACAACTTCACAAATCTCTGTTACCATGAAGAGGATTTTGGACTGTCTTGTGAATGGCACTTCTTTGCTACATCCCATGGCAAAAATGCATGTGATGGGATTGGAGGAACAGTGAAAAGAGCTACTGCTCGTGCCAGTTTGCAGAGAACTACAGAGAGGCAAATTCTTACACCAGAACACATGTTTCAGTTTTGTGAAGAAAACTTGAGCAAGAAGATAAATTTTTTCTTTGTAACTACAGCTGATTTGAAAGATGCAGAAGAACGGTTGGAACATCGATTCAAGGATAGTAGGGCTATTCCTGGAACTCAGAAATATCATAGATTTGTTCCCTAAACAAGGAAGAACTGATGGTGTATCCCATTTCAAGTGGCATTGGAGAGAAAAGAAAAGAATAGGAAAAGTCATTTTACTAATGAACCTGCAATGCTTGGTAACCTAAAATGTGTCAAACCAGGAGAGTATGTTGGTTGCATTTATGACATGCAAGTTTGGTATGGAATTGTGGAGGAATATTGTGAAGAGTTTGATGATTTCACTGTGAACTTTCTACATCCCTCTGGGTCATCAGGATCAAGTGCATATTATTATCCATCAAACAAGGATTCATGTGCAGTGCCAGGACATCATATATTAACTGTAATGAGTTGTCCTACCCTAAGAGGAGGCAGCAGAATTCAATACATTTTTCCACAAAAAGAAATTGATGAGAGCATCGAGCATGCAAAAATTGTATTAGGCTAGCACATGAATCCTCTAAGTAGGTCTTCCCCTTTCACTATTATAACTATTATTGCCAGTGTAGATTAGCAGTGAAATACAATTTTACATTTTTGCCTTTGTTTTTATATCTATAAAAAAATGTAATTTTAATTTCTATAGGTCAAATTATGAGCTTAAGTGTGAAAAAATAGGTAGAATTGACGCACAACTTATGAATATGGTGTTCACTTATATGTTAGTTACATGAAAAATACTAACATAAACAAACTTTTTTTGCTGATTCTAATAGCCAATGCCTATGCCTTCATTTTTTACATTTAAAAAAAAAATTCTCATTTGATACCCCAGAGGTCAAATTGTGACCTCAAATTTTGGTTACAGTGTAACTTTTTTATTTTTCAACCTAGAGTTCTAAAACTTGCATATTTGGATTCCTTGTCGTTTTCTGATTCTAAATATATATACTTTTATATAATTGTGACCATTATTACCCAAGTTATGGGTCGCCAAATGTTAGTGACCTCGCAAGTGACCTCAAATTTCCCGAGGTCATATCTCTTGAACCATTGGTCGGATTGACCTTATAATTTCAGAAATGGATTCAGGGCCCACAAACTCCCTATAAACCAAATTTCAGCAAAATCTGAGAGATGAGGGTGTTAGGCACTGGTTGATCTGACAGAGAATGACCCTTAGTTGTAAAGTTTTGGAAGGTTACCATCGAGTACTTCCTAATTTCATTTCACGGAGCATGTGGAGACTTCGGGAGAAAACACTGTTTTGGCAGCCCCTATGATACCCTGCTGTTCTCTGCCAGCCTTTGCCACAGGCTGGCTCCCTAGAGTTAGCTGGTGCATGAGTGGGACCAAACCTCCTTGAGGGACCACCACCATTAGTTACTGCAGTGGTTGCAGTTCTCGTAGGGGTTGCTCACTTCTGGCCCCTCCCTACCACCATTGTCCAAGATGCCTCCTCATCATGACCTCCGACTGTATTCCCAGCATCCCGATTTACCAAGGCCCCTTGGGGGGTACACTGTGTGAGATGGTATCGAGCTGGTGATGCAGTGTTTGGATTTAGGGATCCAGGATAAGACTGAGAAGCAGAGGGCTCTGCACTCATGGATCTAGGATGAGGCTGAGTGGCAGCCAAATAACAAATATTTGTTTCAACTAAATCATTACAATTTCAGAGACTGTAGGTCTTGATAAATTTTACTTTATTGAAGGAAAAATTTGCCACAATATTAGTTCACTTACACGTTTATTTTAGTTTAGAGTAGATTTAGTTTATTTTTCAGTTCTTTGTTCATGCAATATGTCCATTGCCACTGTAATAGAAAAGTAATATACTATTGTCGATTACTATTACAGCCAAAAAATTATGACCTATTACTATTAGCTACTTGAAAAATCCTGTAACAGTCTATTAGTATTGCTATTACTTGAAAAATCCTGTAATAGTTATTAGTATTGCTATTACTTGAAAAATCCTGTAATAGTCTTATCAATAGTATTACTATTACTTGAAAAATCATGTAATAGTCTATTACTATTACTTGAAAAATCCTATAATAGTCTGTTACTATTACCTATTACTATTTACCCCATGTCTGGTTCCAATGAATGCTGCCAATTATACCTACATATTCCTGTCTGTTTTTGAAACAAAATTCAAATTCAACTTGTTCAAAAACTGTGGGTGATGGAAACATTTTGCATCCATATTTGTATTCTGCCTGCAAAAGTCTACCAGACTCACCCACTCACCCTATTTTACTTGAGGAACAGGAAAAAAGTTTGAATTTGTTGTCCAGTTTTGTTATGCTTTTTAAGCTAATGGTCATTCTAGGTCACTGAAAGTCACAGATAGAGGTATTTATTTAGAGTCCCCAATTTGAAGGTATGAATAAAATATATTTGGTTAAATATCAATGACCAATTAAATGTTAAAATCATTATTTCAGATCATGAACATCGGAATTTTCCATGAAAAAGGGGTTTGAAGTATTCAGACCCGATGTCCAGGGGGGTTAATGACCTCAAATAAAATTTTGCTTGTTATAGAGGGGGGACAGCATTGCATTGCAGATATTGATGCAGATATTAAGGACAGTATTGTATCATGTTTCGTGGATGAGACAAAGATATTCAAGGAAATATCGAACAAAGGTGACATAAGAAAATTACAAAACAACATTGAAACATTATTCCAGTGGACAGAAGACAACAATATGAAGTTCAACAAAAAAAAAATTCCAACTTCTAAGATGTGGTAATAACAAGGAGCTGCAGAATAAAAGATACAAAACTCTGCAAGCCAAACAGATAATACCAAATCTACAAGTCAAGGATCTGGGAGTAATAATGTCATTGGATACAGAATTCAGAGAGCACTACAACATCAAAATTACAATGGTTAGAAAAATAATGGGAATCATCTGGAGGAGCTTCTGCAGCAGAAAAGCAAACATCATGCTCAAATTATGGAAGAGCCAAGTCCTACCAGTAATTGAGTATTGCTCAGTACTCACAAGCCCATAGAGAAAACATGGCCGTAACTACCTATGAGGTCACCGAGGTCCGGACCTCGGTAATTATTTCCTAAAAAAAAAAAAGAGACTGAACCGTGAAATATTGCTGCAGCTTTAATAAAAGTATTTTTGCTAACATGTCCCTTTGTACAGTATTTAATTATAGACAAGGGTTTTGTGTTTAGTGTATAGCTTGGGTTGTGTTTGTAGATATCATTTTGGTCTGAATTTTGCTCGTCCCGCTGCGCTCGAAAAAAATCTGGACCTCACTAATTTCTAAACCCTAGTTACGGCCCTGACAGAAAACTAGACACTGTGAACATGAAAGCTATACAAAGGACTTTTATGTCTAAGATAAAAGAAATGGATGGTGAAGACGACTGGTCTTGGCTACAATCCCTGAAACTCTACTCTCATGAAAGAAGGTGAGAGTGGTACACAATAATATATATATGGAAAATACTTGAGGGCTTTGTCCCTAACCTTAGAAATGAAATAGAAACAAACTGGAATGAGAAAAGAGGCAGATTTTGTACAGTCCCAGCTACTGTGGGACAGGGGGCCATGAAAACGAGGGTGGATAATTCTCAAAATATGAGGCCCAAAGCTTTTCAATGCCCTACTGAGAGAAGTAGGGAATCTCCAGCACACGAACCTGAATAACTTCAAGAACAGCAGACAGATTCGTGTGCAAAGTCCCTGACCTGCCATGCATGGTTGGCTACAAGGGCAGGAGGAGATCAGACAGCAATTCCCTCCTTCACCAAGTCCTGCAAATGAGGCAGGATGCTGCAGAGGGGCATGACTCCAGATTTGAAAAAATTTACTGGAGCACAGCTCTGAATTTACTTTTTTTCCCCTTACACCACTAGATAGGTTAATGATAGTAAACTCTTGAATTGACGACATACCAATTACAAATTGTTTTAGCTAAACATAATAATACAATAATGTACAGTTTATAACTCACCTTAAGTTTATTTACTCATTGCAGCAGCAACAGTGGACGATGTTAGACCTTGCATGTAGGCATTTGTTGTGAATTTACTGCCATGTATGCTTGGCCACTGATCAATGGCTTTCTGTGTGATCATTACAGCAGATCTAGTGCCTGGAGCTGGACCCTCCTTCACAATTCTGCACAGCTTAGTCAAATGAGATGGCTTAATGGATCCTTTGTGTTCAACAATGTAACCAAGAATGGAGAATGTCCCTTCAGCTGGTGCTTCACTCCAGGCAGTTGATCCATCTTTATCAAAATGCTTTAATCTCTCTGTGATTCCTTTCCACAGCTGTTCTATATATTCTGTCAGCCAATTTATCACTGAGTCTTTTGTAAAACTACTTTCAGATCTGGTTCTGGATGGTCTAGCAACTTCAGCAACCTGGTAGTAATCAGAACGTTTCTTGATGTATTTGTAAACTTCATTTAGGATGTAATCCTCAGCTGTTAGTTCCTTTTGCTGCCCTGTGGTATTGTGCTTAAATTCAGAAACTACATCATTTGCATTTCCTCCATTAGCTAATTTGGAAATTGTTTCCATCACTCTTAACATAACAGTTTTCCCTCCTTTATAAAATATATTTTCTACAAATTCTGCACTAACTGTGGTTTTTTGAGCTACTTGCAACATAATCTTTGTTACATAGGAAATCAATACATAGAACTTGGCACTAATTTCTTTCTCTTGTGGATGATCAAAAAACACACAATTTTCCACAAATCTGTCAAATTGATCAAATTCGTAATTAACCATGCGAGTATCAGATTTGAGTTTTGGTCTCTTAAAACCAATGATATTGTCAAGAACCATATTGGTATAGTCAAGGCCTGATCTCAGATTTGAAGTGTGATTCTGAATAAAGTCTAAAAGCTCACTTAGTTTACAAATTTTCTTCAATGCATCAACGTGGGCTCTGTTCACAAGATGCATTAAGTCCCATCAAAATTTGAAATTTTCTCCAAACAACTTTTTCATTTCATTTTTAAATGGCTCGTTGTCCTTACAAAAAGCCCCATCTCCAACCATTCCAGATACCTTGGATTTAATTGCTTCTTCAGATAGTTTCAAGTGATTAGGAGACTTCAACACATCAAAAATTTCATTGGCCAAATAAACTCCTGATTTGCTGCGTACTAAATTTATCCCAGCAAGTTTTACAGTCTTATCTTCTTCACTCATAACTAATACAACTAGCATGCTTAATCCCAAAATTGTTCCAATGTCAGCTGTTATTGTTACTAAAGTTTGTTCTAAGAACCACTTTACAGTTTGTTCTTTAAGTTGATTATTTATCTAATAGCTCACAAATTGTCTCGCACGCATGTGTGCTATGATTCAAATTTCCAACCTCACAACCTGACCTATGTAATACAGCTAGAAGTACTGGATATAGAGCCCATGCAGTGTTTGTTTTCATTATGTAGTATAAGATGTTGCCACATAAGTCTTCTATGCATTTAGTAGTGTTCCGAGAAGATGTTTTCATCACTTCATAAACAGCAGCTCTTTGATGATGCTGAAGTTTAATTAAATGTCTCTTCAGGTGGGTTTTCAGATTTCTATACCATCTCTCTTAATTTTCTCCTTATTTGCATACATAGGTTAAATCTTTAACATTGAAGTAACCTTTTATGTTAGAATGTTTGTCTGAAGCACATGCTTTGGGGTCTGTGCAAGCTATGCAATATAATGTAAACATTTTATCATCAGAAGCATCATCAATATCTTCTTGATTATCATCAGAAGCATCATCAATATCTTCTTGATTATCATCATCTTCATCCTCAACAGCTATATCTACATCAGGCATATTAGTGTCACTATTTGCAATGTTTTCCATTATATCACTTGGTACTGAAAATGAATCATCAGCATGTCCTAGATCCTTCTTTTCCACCAATTTGAATGTAGATTTGATCAAATCATTGTTCAGGATTTCTTGTATTGATTTACACTTGCTTAAATGGGCTATGGAAATGTCAAATTTGTTGCTTTTTGCTTTATTAGATTTGGATGCAACACTTGAACTTGAAGGCATATTTTGACTCTTCTCTTTATTAACCACAACAGCTTGGTGAGTTTCTTTTGTTAAGCGCAAAATTGCATTCAATGTCTTCTGGATTTGGGAATTTTCAAATTCCTCTAAAGCAGTTTTGTTAGTCTGATGCGCAGATTCCTCACTTACCTTTTGTTTCTTAGGTGGAGGAGAAGCACTTTCTTCAGTCTGTGAAACATCTAGTGAAAAAGTTTCATTTTCTAGATTAGCAGTTGATGAAGTTGGTTCATTTTTCTGAGGTCTAGCACTAGCACATTTTGTGAACAAACTAAATGACTGCTTTGCCGTATCTCTTTGCTGCACTTCATCCTGGTATTTCTTTACTGCAATATCTAAGCTGTGGGCCCAAACTCTGGGACCTCTTGTATTGTAACAAATATTTTTTTTGGAATTAAAATGTTCCTCCCAGTTTTGCTTCTTTGAATATTTGTTCTTGCATTGACCACAAAAGTAACCCCTTTTAACACCCTCACTTTTCTCTCCAACTTCATCAATATTAGGATCCATTATTGATTATTGACTACCTGAAAAAATACAAAATAAGTAAAAGTTAGTAAATATAGTATGGTAAAAGTGAGTAAAAGTAAGTAAATATAGTACAATGAAAGTAAGTAAAAGTAAGTGCTTTAAACTTAGTAAAAGTAAGGAAGAGTAAGTAAAAGTAGGTAAGTTAAAGTAAGTAAAAGTAAGTTTAAACTTAACTAAACTTTTCAATTCTAGAGTCATGGTGGATTACTTAAAACCGCACCAGTAATTATCTGGCCAATTTATCAAACCTGGCCAAGATCAATGGAACATAGTCCAATCCTGATAATTTTATATTAAAAAAATATACGTTTTAATAAAATTTTAATTATCAAAACATTGAAGCTTAACAAAAAATAAAAATAATTGTTAAATATGGAATTACCAACTAAACTTAAAATAACTAAATTTGTAATTAAAAAAAATTGGTTTGTACAAGAACGTATACGCAAAAAAATTGCATAATGTCTAGCGGATGAACAAAACCCAAACCCAAATTTACTTTTTCTCATGGTCAAATTTACTGGAGCAATGCTCCCAAGATCCCAGGAATCTGGAGTCAGGAAACATTTTGCATCCATATTTGTATTCTGCCTGCAAAAGTCTACCAGACTCACCCACTCACCCTATTTTACTTGAGGAACAGGAAAAAAGTTTGAATTTGTTGTCCAGTTTTGTTATGCTTTTTAAGCTAATGGTCATTCTAGGTCACTGAAAGTCACAGATAGAGGTATTTATTTAGAGTCCCCAATTTGAAGGTATGAATAAAATATATTTGGTTAAATATCAATGACCAATTAAATGTTAAAATCATTATTTCAGATCATGAACATGGGAATTTTCCATGAAAAAGGGGTTTGAAGTATTCAGACCCGATGTCCAGGGGGGTTAATGACCTCAAATAAAATTTTGCTTGTTATAGAGGGGGGACAGCATTGCATTGCAGATATTGATGCAGATATTAAGGACAGTATTGCATCATGTTTCGTGGATGAGACAAAGATATTCAAGGAAATATCGAACAAAGGTGACATAAGAAAATTACAAAACAACATTGAAACATTATTCCAGTGGACAGAAGACAACAATATGAAGTTCAACAAAAAAAAAAATTCCAACTTCTAAGATGTGGTAATAACCTAAGATGTGGTAATAACAAGGAGCTGCAGAATAAAAGATACAAAACTCTGCAAGCCAAACAGATAATACCAAATCTACAAGTCAAGGATCTGGGAGTAATAATGTCATTGGATACAGAATTCAGAGAGCACTACAACATCAAAATTACAATGGTTAGAAAAATAATGGGAATCATCTGGAGGAGCTTCTGCAGCAGAAAAGCAAACATCATGCTCAAATTATGGAAGAGCCAAGTCCTACCAGTAATTGAGTATTGCTCAGTACTCACAAGCCCATACAGAAAACATGGCCGTAACTACCTATGAGGTCACCGAGGTCCGGACCTCGGTAATTATTTCCTAAAAAAAAAAAGAGACTGAACTGTGAAATATTGCTGCAGCTTTAATAAAAGTATTTTTGCTAACAGGTCCCTTTGTACAGTATTTAATTATAGACAAGGGTTTTGTGTTTAGTGTATAGCTTGGGTTGTGTTTGTAGATGTCATTTTGGTCTGAATTTTGCTCATCCCGCTGCGCTCAAAAAAAATCTGGACCTCACTAATTTCTAAACCCTAGTTATGGCCCTGACAGAAAACTAGACATTGTGAACATGAAAGCTATACAAAGGACTTTTATGTCTAAGATAAAAGAAATGGATGGTGAAGACGACTGGTCTTGGCTACAATCCCTGAAACTCTACTCTAATGAAAGAAGGTGAGAGTGGTACACAATAATATATATATGGAAAATACTTGAGGGCTTTGTCCCTAACCTTAGAAATGAAATAGAAACAAACTGGAATGAGAAAAGAGGCAGATTTTGTACAGTCCCAGCTACTGTGGGACGGGGGGCCATGAAAACGAGGGTGGATAATTCTCTCAAAATATGAGGCCCAAAGCTTTTCAATGCCCTACTGAGAGAAGTAGGGAATCTCCAGCACACGAACCTGAATAACTTCAAGAACAGCAGACAGATTCATGTGCAAAGTCCCTGACCTGCCATGCATGGTTGGCTACAAGGGCAGGATGAGATCAGACAGCAATTCCCTCCTTCACCAAGTCCTGCAAATGAGGCAGGATGCTGCAGAAGGGTTGACTGCAGGTCGATCCTGAACCGTTGTTCGAATCCACCCAAAGTAACACAAAGTGTATTCAAATTCAGCATTCAAAATACATAAATGAGGACCCTTACATGGTTTGTATTTAGAAATTTTTTATTCACCCCCTCTATATTCTGGCATCTTGCTTAGAACCTCTCCTCTCTTCCTCTTCTTATCCCCCGTCCCTTTTCCATTCCACTGCCTCAGTTGCTATCTCTTCTAACAAAGCTGAACTCTTCACTCAAACTTTCACCTTCAACTCAACCCTGGATGAATTTCCTTCTTTTCTTGCCATTTCCATCCTCTATTCCTCTATTCCATCCACTATTCCTCCTCTAACTTTAATTATGTCTGAAATTTGAATCTCTTCCAAAGAGGTTCTTTCTGCCCTATCTGGGCTCAGCTCTAGGAAGGTGTATGGTCCTGATAGTGTTCCTCCTATTGTTCTCAAGAACTGTGCTTCTGTGCTGTGCTGAGCTGACATCCTGCCTCAGCAAACTCTTCCATCTTTGTCTTTCATCTGGTACTTCTCCTTTCTGCTGGAAGTTTGCTTTCATTCAGCCTGTCCCAAAGAAGGGTAACCACCCTGCCTGACTCCAGATTCCTGGGATCTTGGGAGCATTGCTCCAGTAAATTTGACCATGAGAAAAAGTAAATTTGGGTTTGGGTTTTGTTCATCCGCTAGACATTATGCAATTTTTTTGCGTATAAGTTCTTGTACAAACCAATTTTTTTAATTACAAATTTAGTTATTTTAAGTTTAGTTGGTAATTCCATATTTAACAATTATTTTTATTTTTTGTTAAGCTTCAATGTTTTGATAATTAAAATTTTATTAAAACGTATATTTTTTTAATATAAAATTATCAGGATTGGACTATGTTCCATTGATCTCGGCCAGGTTTGATAAATTGGCCAGATAATTACTTGTGCGGTTTTAAGTAATCCACCATGACTCTAGAATTGAAAAGTTTAGTTAAGTTTAAACTTACTTTTACTTACCTACTTTTACTTACTCTTCCTTACTTTTACTAAGTTTAAAGCACTTACTTTTACTTACTTTCATTGTACTATATTTACTTACTTTTACTCACTTTTACCATACTATATTTACTAACTTTTACTTATTTTGTATTTTTTCAGGTAGTCAATAATCAATAATGGATCCTAATATTGATGAAGTTGGAGAGAAAAGTGAGGGTGTTAAAAGGGGTTACTTTTGTGGTCAATGCAAGAACAAATATTCAAAGAAGCAAAACTGGGAGGAACATTTTAATTCCAAAAAAAATATTTGTTACAATACAAGAGGTCCCAGAGTTTGGGCCCACAGCTTAGATATTGCAGTAAAGAAATACCAGGATGAAGTGCAGCAAAGAGATACGGCAAAGCAGTCATTTAGTTTGTTCACAAAATGTGCTAGTGCTAGACCTCAGAAAAATGAACCAACTTCATCAACTGCTAATCTAGAAAATGAAACTTTTTCACTAGATGTTTCACAGACTGAAGAAAGTGCTTCTCCTCCACCTAAGAAACAAAAGGTAAGTGAGGAATCTGCGCATCAGACTAACAAAACTGCTTTAGAGGAATTTGAAAATTCCCAAATCCAGAAGACATTGAATGCAATTTTGCGCCTAACAAAGAAACTCACCAAGCTGTTGTGGTTAATAAAGAGAAGAGTCAAAATATGCCTTCAAGTTCAAGTGTTGCATCCAAATCTAATAAAGCAAAAAGCAACAAATTTGACATTTCCATAGCCCATTTAAGCAAGTGTAAATCAATACAAGAAATCCTGAACAATGATTTGATCAAATCTACATTCAAATTGGTGGAAAAGAAGGATCTAGGGCATGCTGATGATTCATTTTCAGTACCAAGTGATATAATGGAAAACATTGCAAATAGTGACACTAATATGCCTGATGTAGATATAGCTGTTGAGGATGAAGATGATGATAATCAAGAAGATATTGATGATGCTTCTGATGATAAAATGTTTACATTATATTGCATAGCTTGCACAGACCCCAAAGCATGTGCTTCAGACAAACATTCTAACATAAAAGGTTACTTCAATGTTAAAGATTTAACCTATGTATGCAAACAAGGAGAAAATCAAGAGAGATGGTATAGAAATCTGAAAACCCACCTGAAGAGACATTTAATTAAACTTCAGCATCATCAAAGAGCTGCTGTTTATGAAGTGATGAAAACATCTTCTCGGAACACTACTAAACGCATAGAAGACTTATGTGGCAACATCTTATACTACATAATGAAAACAAACACTGCATGGGCTCTATATCCAGTACTTCTAGCTGTATTACATAGGTCAGGTTGTGAGGTTGGAAATTTGAATCATAGCACACATGCGTGCGAGACAATTTGTGAGCTATTAGATAAATAATCAACTTAAAGAACAAACTGTAAAGTGGTTCTTAGAACAAACTTCAGTAACAATAACAGCTGACATTGGAACAATTTTGGGATTAAGCATGCTAGTTGTATTAGTTATGAGTGAAGAAGATAAGACTGTAAAACTTGCTGGGATAAATTTAGTACGCAGCAAATCAGGAGTTTATTTGGCCAATGAAATTTTTGATGTGTTGAAGTCTCCTAATCACTTGAAACTATCTGAAGAAGCAATTAAATCCAAGGTATCTGGAATGGTTGGAGATGGGGCTTTTTGTAAGGACAACGAGCCATTTAAAAACGAAATGAAAAAGTTGTTTGGAGAAAATTTCAAATTTCGATGGGACTTAATGCATCTTGTGAGCAGAGCCCACGTTGATGCATTGAAGAAAATTTGTAAACTAAGTGAGCTTTTAGACTTTATTCAGAATCACACTTCAAATCTGAGATCAGGCCTTGACTATACCAATATGGTTCTTGACAATATCATTGGTTTTAAGAGACCAAAACTCAAATCTGATACTCGCATGGTTAATTACGAATTTGATCAATTTGACAGATTTGTGGAAAATTGTGTGTTTTTTGATCATCCACAAGAGAAAGAAATTAGTGCCAAGTTCTATGTATTGATTTCCTATGTAACAAAGATTATGTTGCAAGTAGCTCAAAAAACCACAGTTAGTGCAGAATTTGTAGAAAATATATTTTATAAAGGAGGGAAAACTGTTATGTTAAGAGTGATGGAAACAATTTCCAAATTAGCTAATGGAGGAAATGCAAATGATGTAGTTTCTGAATTTAAGCACAATACCACAGGGCAGCAAAAGGAACTAACAGCTGAGGATTACATCCTAAATGAAGTTTACAAATATCAAGAAACGTTCTGATTATTACCAGGTTGCTGAAGTTGCTAGACCATCCAGAACCAGATCTGAAAGTAGTTTTACAAAAGACTCAGTGATAAATTGGCTGACAGAATATATAGAACAGCTGTGGAAAGGAATCACAGAGAGATTAAAGCATTTTGATAAAGATGGATCAACTGCCTGGAGTGAAGCACCAGCTGAAGGGACATTCTCCATTCTTGGTTACATTGTTGAACACAAAGGATCCATTAAGCCATCTCATTTGACTAAGCTGTGCAGAATTGTGAAGGAGGGTCCAGCTCCAGGCACTAGATCTGCTGTAATGATCACACAGAAAGCCATTGATCAGTGGCCAAGCATACATGGCGGTAAATTCACAACAAATGCCTACATGCAAGGTCTAACATCGTCCACTGTTGCTGCTGCAATGAATAAATAAACTTAAGGTGAGTTATAAACTGTACATTATTGTATTATTATGTTTAGCTAAAACAATTTGTAATTGGTATGTCGTCAATTCAAGAGTTTACTATCATTAACCTATCTAGTGGTGTAAGGGGAAAAAAAGTAAATTCAGAGCTGTGCTCCAGTAAATTTTTTCAAATCTGGAGTCATGCCACCCTGAATCCTCCAACTATCATCCAACTGCCTTGATTTCTTGCCCTTCAAAAGTTTTTGAATCTATCCTTAATAGGAAGATTCTTAAATACCTCTCTTCTCACACACTTCTTTTAGATCAACAGTATGGGTTCCACAAGTGATGCTCTACTGGCAATTTTCTTGCATATTCCTCGGACTCTAGGTCATCCTCCTTTTGAGATTTTGTTGAAACCTTTGCTATTGTGCTGCACATATCTAAAGCTTTTGATAGTACAACACAAATCTTTAATTTCCAAACTGCCCTCCTTCAGTTTCTATTATTTTATCTGTGCCTTCATCTCTGATTTTCATTCTGGCTAATCTATAGCTGCATTTGTAGATGGCCACTGTTCTTCTCCTAGAGCTATTAATAGTGGTGTTCCTCAGAGTTCTCTCCTCTCACCCACTCTTTTCCTTTTATTTATTAATGATCTGTTAAGTCACACTTCCTGTCCTATCCACTCCTGTGCTGATGATTCTACTTTTCACCTGACTGCTGATCTTTCTACTATCTTTGATTGGGGTAGAGAAAACCTTGTGGCAGCTTTCAGTGCCTCAGAAACTCGGTTCCTCCATCTGTCGACTCATCACAATCATCTTCCATATGACTATCCCCTTACCTTCAACAGTACACAACTCAATGCTTTCCCTTCTCTCAACATTCTTGGCATTTCCTCGTGATCTTTCCTGGGCATATCACATATACTCTCTTTCTAAGACTGCTTCAAAGAGGTTAGGTGTGTTGTACTGGCTCTGCAGTTTCTTGACCCCCCACTCACTTCAGTTGCTGTCTCTGTGCAGGGGTCTTGTCTGCCCCTGTATGGAGTATGCTTCTTACATGTGGGGTGGCTCAACCCATACAACCCCACTTGACCAGGTGGAATCGAAGTCTTTTCATCTCATCAATTCCCCACCTCTTAGTAACTGTCTTCAATCCCTCTATCTTCACCACAGTGTTGCCATACTCTCTCTTTACTATTGCTATTATAACACCCTGCTCTTCTGAACTCTCCAACTGCATGCCTCCTTTAAAGAGAGCATGCAGTACCAGACTTTCTACACATTCTCATTCATTTTCTGTCAAACTCTCTACCAAGAGTTAATTGGTATTTTTAATCTTTCATCTACTCAACTGGTCAACTCTGAAATAATCTTCCTCAATTCATCTTTTTCCTTTGTATGACCTTCAGTCTTTCAATTGCAGTGTTCAGGAATCTTGAAAACCCTGGACCTTGATTTTGCCTCTTCTTCTTCTATGGTGGGGGGGGTGCATTTTTTTGTGGGCATTCACCCTTGTCCCCTCCTTCCTGCATAAAAAAATTAAAAAAATCTTAAGTTCCTTCATTCTTAAAGCTATCCAAAGTGCTACTATTCACCACTACAGTTGTCAAGCAATTCCAAAATTCCACCACCTTAACACTAGATAAATATTTATGTAGATTTAATCTACACTTCCCAATTTTTTGTGACTTGTAGTTCTAGTACCAGTTTCTAATGAAACTTTTTTCCATTTTTTAAGTCATCAGATTATCATAAAACTATTTGAATTTTAAGATCTAATAATTTTTACTTTTATGAAACTAGCAGACAGTAGTTTTGTTTTGTTTATGTTTGAGTGAGAATGATTTCTGTTGAAACACAGTTTGCTCAGATACCTTTGACCCTTCATTAAATATTTTAATAATATTTTCAGTGTAGTATTTTGTGTCTTGAAGAAAAGATTTAGAAGGTATTAAAATTTGATAATTTTTTTCAGTGCTTATGCTTATTTACATTGCTGAGTTTAAAATAAAAAATAGAAAGAAATTTGAAAGAAGAAATAATGAGTATTAAAAAAACAGAAGCTGAAATAAAAGAAGAAATGGTGTATTGTGAACAAAGTATATGTGAAGAAACTTTATTTGCACATGAGGGCCCCAGTCTTGAATGGCAGGTAAGGAATAGATGGGAATGACCTTTATAAGCATAATAAAAATTAATTTTCTTTAATCAATGCCCATGAACCCTGATTCACCAAAATTTTATATCATAATCTCTTGTCCAATTATATTGACATAATCAGCTTTTGGCTACTCAGGATTCATGTTATACTGTGTGTATATATATATAGAATAATTAGAATAACTAATTGTTAGAAATACAATAACTGTGTAAAAATGAATAAAAGAATAAAATCCCCCAAATTAAAAGCTAAAATATGAAAAAGTGGGAAACTTTTTGAGAGCAACTCTTCCCATCAGTTTTCTGATGACAAAAGAGACGCTCTTAAAAACTGTGCTAAAACCATCATGCATCAGACATCTCAAACTGATGTAAGAAACTGAAAGAGAGGCAGTTTTAAGAACCAGAAATTGGTTATAAAATTAAGTGAAAAACTCCAGTTCATAAATTAAAACTAGCTCAAAAAGTTCCAATAGGCAGTAAATTGTCCTATTACAAAATCTGATGAAGGTAATAACATAGAGTAGTTCTCATGGCTAAGCATAATTATTATATTCAGAAAGCTATGATTCTTCCTTCTGATCATTCTACCTATGAAAATCTGAACTCTAACCCTCTTAAAAATTCCTGGTAGTACTTTCATAGAGATCTTAAATTCTTTCTTAAAGATTTTTTGCAACTCAACCATTTTGCTGCTTATACTCAATATTCCACTATGACCTATTATTTCTAACTTTGGTAGTATTAATTATGGTCAAGCTCAGGCTTGTTCAACATATGGCCTGCAGGCCAGAGTCTGGCTCACCAAAGATTTGCATCAGGCTTGGCTAGTGGATACTGGCTGGTGGATGCTGAAAATTCATTATCTAATGTCATATGTTATTTCAATAAAATTGAATTTTAAAATAAAATTTTATCTAAAATTTGCACACTGGCCCTCAGTGTGGGTCATTAATTGAAATATGGCTCTTCATGAAAAAAAGGTTGGACACCCCTGGTCAAGCTGAATGACTTTCAAAGAGCTTTTCATTCAGAGGCATGCCTATGGTATTTGCCACTGGGTGTGAGTTAGAACTTGCTGCCCCCTTATAAAAAGAAAGCATTCTTATTTAGATTCAGCTTATTTTTATTGAAAAAAAAAAAATAGGAAATAAAACAATAGATTAAGGAACATAAGTGTTCATTCTAAAAAATTAACAAGGTTTTCAAAAATAAATATCTTACATTAGGGATGGAGGAATAATGACTTTTTTTGGAAATTGCCAAGATGAGTGGTTTTTATGGCCATTTTTGCTGCTGAATACGAATCTGGCTGGTTCTTGGACCTAAAATGAAGTTGACCTGGTTCAGTAGATTTTTTCAAAATGGTAGGCAAAAAAATAGTTCTCTTTTGATGCTTAAGAAAACTACTACCCCTCATATGTAATGTCTTTTCATATGTTTTCAAGGTCACTGAAGTTGAAAATAAATAAATCAGAGACATTTGATGCGTGGTTTAGTGGTTATAGGCAAAAAATGGAAAAGAGGTATTCTATTAAAAAATCATGTACAGAAGAAAGAAACACAAGGCATTCATATCAGTTCCATGATGTAATTCAAATCATGAAATCATCATATTTATAACACATTGTTCAATAAACTATCAGTCACTAGTAACATTGTCCTCTGGTCATAAGGCATTCTTAATGGAATTTCTCAGTTCATCTACACTAAATTTTTAAATTTTGAATTTCCTATCTCTCACTTTAACACTTCTCATTTGATGAATATCTGGTGTGATGGTGAGTCTCAAATAGGTAATTTCTGTGAGGAGCTGCTTTTCATTCAGTTTGTACAGAGCATC
Organism: Bathynomus jamesi; assembly: GCA_023014485.1. Classification (NCBI taxonomy): domain Eukaryota; kingdom Metazoa; phylum Arthropoda; class Malacostraca; order Isopoda; family Cirolanidae; genus Bathynomus; species Bathynomus jamesi. Next base: position 303,028 of record JAJOZX010002354.1, on the reverse strand, counting down.
CAGGTTGTTTGGAGTCATAGGGCCTCCATGTTTCTTGCAATTTTCCAAAACTGCCAATATTTTTCCAGCTTTTTTCTTTTTTGAGCTCTTCTTTTTTCAGTAGGGACAATTTCTTTGCAGCATGCACAGTAGCTAGAAAATCTTCCTCTAATTTCTTCATTTTCTTGACTTTTTCTGAACCCCTAGCCCATTTTCAGGATGCCTTCCTATCCTCAAGAGACTGATTCGAATGAAGATTCTATCAGAAATCCGTTAGTCACAATAGCATTTTTCCTTGAGTCTGTTTGAATGGATGTGCTACCACCACTGCCCCCGATTCAGTTGTCAAGTTTTGAAAATTCTGATTCACATCTGAAATTTGTCAGAGGGGCATACATCAAGTCTGGATTAGTGTCATCGTCTGATCTTGTTAAATAGTCCATACAAAACAGCTGATTATTTAGTATCAATGGCTTCCTCTAGAACTAGAGCTTCAATTTTATCTTTAGCAGATCTGGCCTGTTCTTTCCTTACAGCTATCAAGTCATTCAATTCAACCATCTTACCTTCAAAGAAATGTTTTACTCCAGACCAAGTTCTTTCACTTTTCTCATCACCCTTCTTGTCAATTCCAAGAAGCTCTATCATAGGAAAAATTATCACTTTACCCATCATTGTGTAAATTTGGGAACAACACAAGAACCATTGACTTTAGATGAAAGTTGACACTGCGAGAACTAGCTTGTTACTGTTGACATCTACTATGGCATCAAAGAAAGCTTGGATGGAGTCTCGCCTTGCCAAATATTCTTTTGCTAACTTGGTGATTCTCCCAAACTGGTTTGCCACAAATCCTTTAAATCCATCACATTTGAGTCCATTATCCACCATCCAAGATTTATAGTCATTATATAGGGATACTGAATGGGAGGCGTGGCTGGGAGAGAGCAATTTAGCAATTGCAATGAGTACCAAAGTATGAATGGAAGAACCAGGAGAATAGAAAACTTTTTCTCTTGCTGTAACTTGAAGTAGATTATGTACTCTGATTTTCTGTTCCATGTTTTTAAACACTTTGTCTATAGTGTGATCTGTGGGGCTGCGCAGTTAATTTTCCGCATTTATATTATTTTTATATTAGTTACCGACAAACCAATTTTGCGCGTACCAAATTGTATATATTTTATCATTGTGTAATTTTAAGAATCATATATAATCTTTATAAATAAGTATTGTACATAAATTTATATATATATATATTTAATTAATTCAGCTGTATATAGAATAACAAAATCTTCTGTAAAATAACCTCAGCCAACCAAGAACTCAATAAACTCTGAAAACGACCGGCTTTTCCTTCAAGACGCCAACCCCCCAAACGACAGGGAGAGAAGAGGACACGAGAGGCCCCTAAAAGAGATACCCAACAAAGCGATAGCTTGCCTCTCGTATCCTTCATTCTTCCCGGCAACTACAAGTAGCACCAAGAAGGAACCAGCTACAATTGGTGACCCGGAGTGACCCGAAGCAGCCAGCGGAAGCAGCATCCTTCAGTCGCCGGGCGGAACAAACCGAAGCCACGCCTCTTCGCCGCCCACCCGTAGTAGCCGGTCGGAACCAAAGCAGCAGCAGACCCGAATTACATTCCCGCAAGATGGAATCTGTTGAATCAGGAGTGCACCATGTCACCATCAAGCCACCCACGTTCTCTGAAGCGTCGGCCGCAGGATGGTTCTCCATCATGGAGGCACAATTCCACATTTCCAGAATAACATCCGAAGAGACCAAATTTTTCCATGTTCTAGCCTCGTTACCCCCCGAAGTCGTCTCACGAATTTCAGCAGCAACTCTCTCCAACAAGTCGTACACCGATTTAAAAGAAGAAATCGTGAGTCATTACGAAAAGACGAAGCCAGAACTCTTCGAACGACTCATCTCCAACACTCCTCTCACTGGAAAGCCCTCCCAATTCCTTCAAGATATCCACCAAACGGCACTGAAGGTGGGCGTCAGCGATGATTTGGTGAAGCATAAATTCATCCAGGCGCTCCCATCCTCAATAGCGCCCGTCGTAGCAGCACAAAAGGAGCTGACGCTAACTCAACTCGGCAAACTAGCCGATGAGTTAATACCGTTCGCTCAACAAAGCTGCTACGCGGCGCCAACGTCAACTCGAGCCAATACAAGCCCAAGAACGAATATCCCCATCGGCCTAAAACCCTTCAGCGAGAATCAGGCCGGTGGTGTGCCGCGCGCACCTTTATTATGGCCCCCAAGCAAGGACCTGCAGGCCATGGTGCAAGTGGCCAAATAAAGATGACGCCAAGCTGCTCCCCTCGTCACGCCCAAATTCAAGATCTTCCTCACCATCAAGAGAAACGTCGGAAAACTAGATAAGCAGGCTGTGATTAACGCGACGTCCGGCCTGCCGCTGATCTCAGTCGCAGCTCGCATCGCCAGTCTGAAGGTCAATTTTATCATTGACACAGGAGCGAGCATCTCAATTTTACCACCAACTTGTGTCAATGATTGTCAACTCCACCCAACCGCAGTAAAGATTTCCACCGCAAACGGTCAGCCGCTCGAAATATTCGGAGAAGTAACACTGGACATATCAATTCCTAAATTACGAAGAATATTCAGGTGGCCATTCGTCGTCGCCCAAGTCTCCAGTCCACTTCTCGGCGCCGATTTTCTATCCCATTATGACATCCTTGTGGACTGCAAGCATGGCATTTTGAAGGATAGAGCAACAACTCTTCAAGCCACTACTAAACCTGTGCAATCCAAAGACCTTCACCTCATCAATATTAACCCTACCGACAAATTACCTCAAGAAATCAGGAACCTGCTTGACAAGTACTCCTCACTACTGAAACCAGCTCAACCGCAGAAAGTTTCCACCAACACTGTCAAGCATACCATCGACACTGGCAGCGCACCACCAGTGTTTGCAAGCCCTCGACGTCTTCCACCCGATAAATTATCCTCAGCTAAGGCTACTTTCAACAACTTACTTCAAGATGGAATTATAGAACCCTCAAAATCACCATGGGCCTCACCGTTACACCTCGTTCCGAAGAAGATACCAGGCGAATGGCGGGCGTGTGGTGATTATAGAAGCCTAAACGCTGTCACGAAACCGGACAGATATCCACTTCCTCATATAAGAAGTCTGTCAACATCTCTGCACGGAAAATCATGCTTTAGCAAAATCGATCTAGTCAGAGCATATCACCAAATTCCAGTCCACCCAGAAGATATTGAGAAAACGGCTATAACAACTCCATTTGGTTTATTTCAGTATTTATACATGCCATTTGGTTTAAGAAATGCCCCTGCAACATTTCAACGCTTCATGGATACAATTTTCAGAGGAGTTGACTGCGTATTTGTGTATCTCGACGATATTTTAGTCCATTCAGATAACGCAGTTGACCATTTGAAAGACTTAGAATGCGTATTCAAGATCCTTCAAGAACACAATTTAAGAATTTCCTTAGAAAAATGCATATTTCAGCAATCCAAAATTGAATTTCTGGGTCATGAAGTTTCCCCAGCAGGCATTTGTCCTCCTGTAAACAAAGTCTCCGAAATTCAAGATATTCCCCAACCGCAAAATTACCAAAGCCTCAGAAGATTCCTAGGAATGACGGGATTCTATCGCCATATGATACCCCATTACGCCATTTAGTCTCACCTTTAAGTGAAATCGTCAGAACTCAAGTCAAAAGCAAAAGTACAGTGGAATGACGAAGCAATTCAAGCCTTTCAAGATGTCAAGGATGCACTACGGAATGCCGTTACGCTTTGTCATCCTCTTCCATCAAGCTCAATCCTTCATTTAGTTACGGACTGCTCACAAATAGCAGCTGGAGCAGTTCTTCATCAAATAATCGACAGCACACCAGTTCCCATCGCCTTCTTTTCCAAGAAATTAACTACAACTCAGCAAGCGTACGCCGCATATGATAGAAAATTACTCGCAGCATACCTAGCCATCCTGCATTTCCGTCAATTTTTAGAAGGTTGTCAAGTAATACTCTTCACGGATCACAAACTGATGGTTTCTGCCTACAAGAGTCCCTTACGAGCCAAGACAGACCGACAACAATGTCATTGGTCTGCCATCACGGAATACATATGCGATGTAATACATATCTGTGCATCCGAAAACGTCGTAGCGGACTGCTTTTCATGCAACATAAATGCAGTACATATCGACGCTTTCGATTTATCAGCAATCGCGGAATCTCAACAAAAAGATCAAGAAATGCAAGAATTTCTCCCACGTCTCAAGCCGTTCCCGTTTCCAGAAAATACAACTTTATATTGCGATACATCCACGCCATATCCCCGTCCTTTTGTTCCCAAGCAGCATCGATCTTCCATCTTCAATCAATTTCATAATATTTCTCATCCAGGCATCAAGCAATCACTTTGTATCATTAAATCAAGATACTTTTGGCCCTCAATGAATAAGGATATTCGAACTTGGTCCCGAAATTGTGAATCATGTCAATCCTCAAAAATTTCTCGCCATACAAAATCAGAAATAACCCCCTTCGATTTACCAAGTTCAAGATTTGAAACGGTACATATCGACATCGTCGGTCCCTTACCGCCAACCACTTTGCCCGGTCAAACATATCCTTCCCCACATATAGATATCTCCTAACCTGCATCGATCGTGCCACAAGATGGATAGAAGCATATCCTTTTCATTGATACTACAGCCACATCAATAGCACATGCATTTCTCGATGTATGGATTTCAAGATTTGGTGTACCACTGCAAGTCATAACGGACCGTGGATCCCAATTTGAATCCGAACTCTTTAGGGAACTCTCAGCTCTCATCGGATTTCACCGACTAAGAACTTTGTCGTATCGCCCTCAGACCAACGGAATAATTGAAAGATCTCATCACACCATCAAGACAGCAATCATCGCTCGAAAACAAGATTGGCTCCCCGCTTTACCCATAGTTCTCCTTGGTTTACGCAGTCTCCCCAATGAATCGGGTTATTCACCGTTCATCACCGAACCACCCTATTATGCCCGAGGCCAATGATTGCCAATTCGTCGTCAAAATCCAATTCAAAATTCATCCAAATTAGCCAAGAAAATGACGCAAATCGATTTTGCCCAACTCTCTCAAGGAAACATTCACTCAGCCCCCAAATCATTCATTCCATCGGAACTCCACAAATCAAGCCACGTATGGGTACACATCGACTGCGTTCAAAAACCATTCGAGGCACCATATCAAGGACCTTTCTGTGTTCTCGAACGCCATGATAAGTACTTCGTAATAGAAAAAACTAACGGATCATCAGAAGCCATTTCAATTAATCGTTTAAAACCGGCGTATATAGTTTCAGGTCCCACACAGGTACCGGGCGCACAATCGGACGACATCGGATCGGAGAAAAAGCACGCAAGGAAAAAGGACGATGGAGGACGCACCTCGGAGGTAGCAAATACAGACCTCAGGACGGGCGCGCAGGACAACGCAACAACCGGAAACGAGGCCGACCGAGGATCAACGCGAGCTGGACGAAGGATCCGATTCAAATCAAGACCCGAATATTTCTACTTTTGATATACGTGCTCCGCTTCTCGGGGTGGGCAGTAGTGTGGGGCCGCGCAGTTAATTTTCCGCATTTATATTATTTTTATATTAGTTACCGACAAACCAATTTTGCGCGTACCAAATTGTATATATTTTATCACTGTGTAATTTTAAGAATCATATATAATCTTTATAAATAAGTATTGTACATAAATTTATATATATATATATTTAATTAATTCAGCTGTATATAAAATAACAAAATCTTCTGTAAAATAACCTCAGCCAACCAAGAACTCAATAAACTCTGAAAACGACCGGCTTTTCCTTCAAGACGCCAACCCCCCAAACGACAGGGAGAGAAGAGGACACGAGAGGCCCCCTAAAAGAGATACCCAACAAAGCGATAGCTTGCCTCTCGTATCCTTCATTCTTCCCGGCAACTACAAGTAGCACCAAGAAGGAACCAGCTACAGATCTACTCCTAAAATGATATGGAAGCAGCACTTCAAGATCTTGTTTGATTCGATTCCAAGATGCTGTAAAAGTACTCCACATTCACCAGCTCAATCAGACATCCAGAAGTCTATTTGAGATTTGAGTTTGTCACTGGTAGGATTTGTTAATATGGCTAGACAACTCAATTTGAATTCATAAGCTCTGGCTCCATCCTCTCCAGAATGGCTGACATTTACCAGATATCCAGTTGTCAGTGACTTTTTCATGCTAGATGGACCAGTGATGGTGATGTGGTCAGCCTTCATGTTGTACAGCTGGTGACTGGCAGCCTTGGTCATATTGTCAAGTCCTACACTTGCAATGTTATTCTCTTTGTTGAGGATTTGTTGAGTGACATACTCTAGATTCAAGTATGAAGCATCTTTCAAGTACTGCATTATTGACCTCTGGCTTGGAAATACATATGTTAAGTCTGAATACTGGTGACAGACTTGTAACTATTTGTCAGATATTGAGAACCTTTAAACGAAGGGATAGGAATGTAATGATTCCTCTACTGAAAACCCTGATCATACCCAAATTAGAATACTGCTCGGTCCTAACTTCCCCATATAAAAAAGAAGACATTAGACAACTGGAGGGGATCCAAAGAAGCTTCACAGCCAAGATCAATGGGTGCAAAGAACTAAATTATTAGGAAAGGTTACGAGAACTAGACCTATATTCACTGGAAAGGAGAAGAGAGAGATACACCATTATTTACACTTGGAAAATAATGGAGAAACTAGTCCCTAATCTTACTCTGAATCCCATAACTCCCCAAACAACGATGGAAAGTAGAAGCGGTAGACTGTGTCGTATTCCCAAATTGAAGGCGAGACAGGGAACATCCTTAACCCTGAAAGAAAACAGTTTTGTAGTGAGAGGACCAAACTGTTTAATCAGTTGCCCAAAGACCTAAGAAACACGAAGGGAGTTGCAGTGGAAATCTTCAAAAGAAGACTAGATGCCTGGCTCAGAACAATCCCCGATGAGCCAGGCGTACCTGGCTATGTGAGGTGGAGAGCGCAAGAATCCAACTCACTACTTCACCAGGCCAACTCGAGAGGAGGGGCGACAAGCTTGACCTTCGCGAAATGAGAAATCATCGCGCGGAACCTTTGTAAGGTAAGGTATATATATATATATTATTATATATATATATATATAATATATATATATATATATATATATATATATGTTAACCCTCCATCTATGGCTATGGGTGGTTTGAGGTTGATGGGGTTCTGGTTAGGTGGCAGCAAGAGATTTCTCACTCTCAGGTATTGGTACTGTGTAGGGAATTGCAGTAGTTTCTTTTATACTACACACTGACTTCTTGTAGTGGATTGGAGGATTCTGTGAAAACTTAGTAAGTTATCTGATGGTTCTCTGATGCTTCTTGTAGCATATTGGGAAATTATTTATTCTATTTTAAAACTAAGTTCTCTAGAGAAAGCAGAGCTCAAAGGAGAAGAGAGAGAGACCCTCTTACTGTATTTTACTACTTTCAAAATATTACAGGTCAGATCAGAATGAGAATTTGGAAGATTACACAAGTTTTTATATGTTTAAAGCTGGTGACATTATTTATTATTGACCTGTTTTGTTTTTTATTCTCAGTAGGCTGAATTTTTTTGCAAAAATATTTGAAGATAAAGATAAAGATAAATTTTGGTTGTAATAGTATTTTGATAGATAAGCAAGATATTTGAAGATGATGAAATATTTTTCTTTTTAAACAGCATATTGACAGATCTGATGTTATCATGATTTTCCGAGTTAACTAGAAATGGAAACTGAAATTGAAATATGCATTTTATTCTGGATTAAAATTAAGCATGCATACGAGCCAAAATTAAGTGCTTAAAAAATTTAAAATTAAGCGTTAAGCAAGACATGACTTCATCTTTTACAACTGAGAGAGAATATATAAAAAATATGAATATTGCAGAATTTAACATGATTAAGTTTAATCTACAAAATGATTAGGTAATTTAAAAAAGAAATAATTCATCAATTATTTAGCAAAAATAAAATACCGTAAAAATAATTTTTTTTTCCCAAACTTGCATTTTATATACAGTTAGTGTCACATGAGTTTGGACTTTATATGCAAAAATGAATACAAGAATTATTCATTATTCATTTTTATATATACAGTGGGCCCTCATTGTTCGTAATTTAGCAAATTTCATGAAACATTTTACTACCATGTTTCAGTAAATTTGCAACTGACTCCGCAAATTCATGATTTTGTCACATGGTGTCTGCAACACTGCCCACACAGGTTGATGCAGGCTCAGTCATGCTGTCTCTTTCACTGAGTATTGTGCTCTTCAATGCCAGTGTACTACATTTAGTGTGTTATTTAGTTGTTTATAAAATAGTATAGTATTGCTTTACATAATTATTTATGTAATAATATTGCTTTATATTATATACAGTAAAAAGTTTTATTTATGTAAAATATCATTGTTTATGTAATATTACCGTAATGTTATTGGTTTTTATTAGTGTTTGATGCAAATCATTGTTTAATAATACATATTACTTTAATATATTCTGTGCAGTGTTTTATAAAATTTGGTGTTTAAGGATATTTTACACTGCCATCCTTGAGCTTTTGGAACCAATTAGCCATTTTACATTGAAAATGGATCTCATTATTCGTGATTTCATAATTCATGATGTTTTTCTCAGTCCCAATTAATCATGAACAACGAGGGCCCACTTTTTATACAGGTTGTGGTGGGATTCGGATTAACCTAACGGCACTACGAATAAGAATTTTTCTTTTGTTTAAGACCCCCACGAAACCAGGCTGCTTACCTTGAAGGGTTGTTGGATCCAGGCTCGCTGCCCAGACCCCCGATTCCACGACTGCTGGCTCCTGCCACCAACAGTCTCTTACTTGCCAGAATAGCTTCCTTCTATTAGTGGTTCCCTATCTCCGGCATCCCCTTCCTAACAGAACTTAAAGTTCCCTTGGTCCAATAACGGTCTTCAGCCTCAGACAAATCCAGCCTGACTTTAGTTTCCTCTGTTATGTTCTTTATTTTCTCTTGTCAAATTACCCTCTTAGACTATATTTTTTATTATTTATATTTCCACACATGCGCCAATTGGTTCCCCCACTTCTCAAAACTCGAGTTTTGACACACACGCCGACACTTTTAAACCTCAGAAGCGTCTCTTTTACTAAATTTGTTTATTCTTCTTTTCATTTGTTTGTTTGTTTGTTAATACTTAACTCAGTACTTTATTATTCATTTACTAACAGGGTTTTACAAGCGACTGTCCAACTCTCACTCTTTTTCCCATACTAATTTAATAAAACTGTTTTATTCCTCATTCCTTGTTTACAAGTTTAACATTTCTTTATATAACTTATTGTTTAGTCTTTTCATTCATTAAAATATTAACATTAACATATCTTATAACTATTTCTTTATTTATTTGTTTGCTAATATTAATACTTTAGTACTTAATGTTTATTATTTATTATCTTAATACTTAATAGTTTACTACTATCTTTCTAATTTCTTATAACAGTTATTATTCTTATTCATTATTTGTTTGCTGGAAAGAGAGAGAGAACCATTAAAATCCTTTCTATAACAAATATTTCATTCAAAAATCAAAGAAATTTAATATATAAATAATAATAATCAAGGCCAGGGGGAAAGGGCTGAGAACTAAAAGGGGAAAGGGTTCACCCTCCACATCTTCCCCCCCCCAAGCTCCTTTCCACCTGTCTTGCCATATAGCCTACACACCTACTATATTACCCTAATATGGTTCTCTCTTCTTTCCTTACAATTTTTATACCAAATATTTATTAACAAATTATTTACATAGATACCCTCTTTTTTTTTCCGAAAAATATTTTTTCAATTTTCAAATATATATATATATATATATATTTATTTTTATTTTTTTTTTTTTTTTTTTTTTTTTACAAAAAATAATTATTTTTTTTTTTTTTCAAAAATAATTGTTTTCAATTTTAAATCTTTTAAATCATTAATTACATACATGGCTATCATAAGAATAACATATTTACAAATTTACTTTATAAATCATTTATTTATTTAAATTCTAATTCAGTTATTTAATAATCTTTATATTTAACAAATACAGTAAACATTCAAACATTCAATATTTAGGACTAACAGCTGGCTAACAATTACTTTCTCTTTAATAATTTACGTTATACTAAAAAAATATACCTACAATTTAATTTTTTAATAGTTTTACATAGTTATTTACAATAGTTATTTACAATACAATACCAGGAATGAGGTTGAAACCTGCAAAGCAGCAAATCACCAGAGGCAGGTATCAGCAGGTCTGGGAACTCACCCAGGCACCTTCCTCCTTCAAGCACAGCCCAGCTTCTGGCCTCAAAATGTAGGCTGCCACCTGGTTGAATTTCCAACCACTCACTCTTTCACACATCATACAATACTACTATTTTTTTTTTTTTTTTTCCTACAGAACACTACACCAATACTTTATACTACATTACCATCACCACTCCCTAAACACTGTTGCACTTTCTCTATCATTCTAACCCATCTACTTTTAATATCTTCTCTAATACTACTTGTTAATTCTACATCTAAGCTTTTATTCAACACATTTTCTTCTATCTCAAGCAATAACATTCTCACTTCCTCACAAAAATCAATCACATTCATTCTCTCCCTCATTCTTTCATTTATACTTCCTTCACCTCTATCTACTCCCCATTCATCCCTCACACTTTCCATTAAGGTCACAATACTTTGCTCAGTTACACTCCTTTCTCTCTCACATACATTTTCCCTTTCACTCTCAAGAATTGTAAATCCCACACTCTTAATGCCCCCTCCCTGACACAATCTTTCCACTTCTGAGTGAAGATGATTTCCCTTCTTCTCCCCTTCTCCTCCACCCTCGGAAAATCCCAGAAAAGAAAGGCCCTCAAGGTCTGAGACCCCAAAACCCTCAAATGAGAATTCCCCGGATGGACCAGGCTGGCACCATGAACCACCAAAGTCCCGAACATCCCATTCTAACTCTGCCTCACCCGCGGCTGTTCCAGAGTCCAACTGGGAATCCTTCAGCTCATATACTTCACCTATCTGCCTGGCTTTCTCACCTTTCATTCCCTTTCTTCTCACCTTTTTCTTCCTTTTTGCCCGCTTTGACACAATCAAGAACTCCAGATCTGCATCCATCCATTCATCCTGGATTCCCATCATGTTCTTGGTTTCTAGCGCTTTCTTTTGTTCCATCCTCTCACACATATCATACATTGGGTGACATACGATGTACTCCGGAGGTATTCGCCATTTGCGCAACTGCCGATGATGTGCTCTTACTTCTTCACACTGTCCATTCTCTTGCTCCCTCTCAATCACATACGTTACCCCATTCTCCCATACCTTTTTCACCACAAATGGACCCTCAAACTTTTGCGCCAACTTATACTCATTCCTTCTTCCAGCCTCATGCACCTCTTTCAAAACAAGCTCACCAACACCAAATGACCGAAAATGCACACCAGCCTCTCTCCATCTATCACATGTATTCTCATTTAATCGTATATCCTTTTGCACAAACCTTCCAAATGTAGACACATACCTTCTTGGGGAAGTTTGAATGGCTGAGTGGTATGTCGAATTGTAGCACCAGGCAACTCTTGCCAACTCAGCATCCCACTCAGCCCCTTCCCCAATACATACACGCAGCATTTCACTTATCGTTTTCACCGTTCTCTCAGCCAAACCATTCGAAGCAGACATATACGGAGTTATTCTAACATGCTCTATCCCATTCTCACTCAACATTCTCTCAAAACTAGCACCCCTAAACTCAGGCCCATTATCTGTTAAACACTTACGCGGCCTTCCAAGCATCATTGGTAACATACTCTCTCTCATCACTCTCGCAACATGCTCACTTGTTTTATTCTCTAACGCAGCAACATACACAAACTTACTCTTGTGATCGACCCCTACTAATATTCCAACTTTCCCTCTACTCGTTCTCGGCATACTCACAATATCAACCACCACAAGCTCCCACGGTTCTTTCACTTCAATCTTTCGCACTGGGGGGCGGCTATGCTGGGACTGGTATTTTCGCTTTTGGCAACTCTCACAAGTAGTTGCCACTTCTGCAACAACCAGTCCCAGCCTAGGGTGGAAAACCATTCCTTTCATCAATTCCCATAACTTGTTTTTTCCCACATGCCCATACATCCTATGTGTAATAATCACCAATCCTACCATACCCTCAAATGTCATCACTGGCACACTCTCTGTCTCACCCACCTTATTTACCCTCATATAATATAGCACTCCCATCCATACAGCCAACTTTTTCGCATACCTTTTATACTCTTCCACCTCTTTCGACCACTCTCTCACATCTATACCATTATACACATATTCTCTCAACTTGCATATCACCTCATCTCCCTCTTGCATATCTAAAATATCTTCATCTCTCAACACTTCACACTGGTCTTCCACCTCTAACTCAATTGCTCCCACTAACACAGCATCTATACCTGTGCTCGGAAACATTCCCATACTGACCACATGTTCTCCTTCTCTCATTACTGAGCCCTGACCAACATCCACACTCAAGTTCATATTCTCAAGGAAATCAATTCCCAGTAGAAAATCCCAGGGCATTGATTCCCCTTTCAAGACTATGAACTTGTGCTCCCATACCTCTTTACATGCACCTAATCCCACCCTCAACTGCACAGCTTCATGTGACGCGACTGTTCCCCCTCCGATACCACGTATTCTCACACCCACTCTTTCTCGGGATACAGGCACATTCGCTTCATCTAAATCACACAACACTCGCTCATTCACCAGACTGATTTGGGCACCTGTATCCACAAGACCCCTGTAGAGCTCAATAGGACCTTCTGGAACCCTTACAGGAACCACAGAAGGGCTGAGCTCTACCTCATCCACACAGTCACGTATCATCCATGGCCCCTCTAACATACCTACTTCCATACAACCTTCTCCCTCTGACTCTCTCTGTGCAGCTCTAACTTCATCCAAAACCCTTTCCAAATTTTCACCTGGCACTATGCTTTTATACCTCTTCCTTTCACTCACCCAATTGTAATGTACACCACTAATACACTGCAAATGCAAAATCAGGGCTCCTTTCTCCTCGATCCTTTCATCTTTATACACAATTGGACAATCACTACCATAATGCACATACACTTCAACACTAAACAATGAGCTGACCACCATGAGGACCTCTTGAAAAGAAAAATACCCGGGCTCCCCATGGCTTTCAGCTCACGTACATAATTGCGGACCTTACAAACACCCATCCTTTCTGGTTTCTTAATCGCTTCATTCATAACCAAGGTCCGCAATTCATTCACACTCCCTGGTATTCTCATTTTTAACCCATCCAATTTCAAATCTTTCAACCCATACCATACACTTTCAAACAAACTGTCGCCACCCCCCCTACTTTCATGCAACTTTACTATTCCCACTGGCAAATACTCAGGGTCGACCACCTCTTTCTCACACCTTTCATTCACCCCAGGTATTCTTGACATCAGGTCAGCCATACAATTCCTCTCCCCTGGCACATACTCAATCTTATAATCAAACTCACTCAACTCAAGCAAAGTTCTAGCAATTCTTCCATCCACAACTTTCATTCTCTCCATATATACCAAGGGCTGATGATCAGTCTTTAAAATAAATTTCATTCCATACAAAAATGACTTGAAAGCTTTCACACAAAACCTCATTGCCGCAAGTTCTCTCTCAATTGTACTGTACTTTCGCTCTGCCTTACTGAATGCTTTAGATACATACCCAATTACTCTCCTTCCTTCCTGTCCTTCCTCTCCCTGCAACTGGCACAAGCACCCACCCATACAAAATCCACTCGCATCTGTATACAATTCTAGCAAACTCGCTCCTTCACTCAGGTCCGGATAAGCCAACTCCACATCTTTCGCTGCTTCCACTCTCAATTGCTCAAATGCTTCATTCATCTTCTCCGTCCACACCAACTGAGTACTACCTTTCATTCCAGTCACTTCGGTCAGGGGTTTCGAAATCCCAGAGCAGCCCGCTATAAATTTCCTCTGAAACTCTACAAGTCCCAGAAAAGATTTAAGTTCACGAACTGTCCGAGGTTTCGGGAACTCCCTGACTTTTTCCATATACTCCCCACTCTTTCGTATACCACTCGAACTCACCTTGTGCCCCAGAAATGCCACACTTTCCCTGAACCACTCACACTTACTTGGTTTCACTCGTAGTCCGACTTCATCCAACACTTGCAGTACCTCTCTCATTATCTTCAGGTGCTCCTCAAATGTCTCTGTCATAATCAAAATGTCATCTATAAAACATATGACATTTTCCCTTGCAAACTTACCAAGAACACGATTCATTGCTCTCTGAAATGCAGCAGGTGCAGCTGTAAGTCCGAACGAGAGAGCACGGAACATATAATGATTCCTGGCTGTGGAGAAAGCAGTTATGGGACGAGACTCTGGCTCAACCGGCATCTGGTAATATCCCCTCAATAGGTCCAATTTACTAAACACCCTCTTTCCATGCAAAGAGTATACACTTTCGTTTATCAAGCACATCGGAAACCTGTCTTTCACTGTCCTTTCGTTCACCATTCGATAGTCCACACACAAGCGAATCCTTCCATCAGGTTTCCGCACAGGCACTATTCTACTATTCCACGGACTTGTGCTCTGTTCAATCACTCCCATTCTCTCTAATTCCTCACACTGCTCTTCTATCTCATTCATTACTGGTGGGGAGAACCGTCTTGGCCTTTGGTAGATCGGAGTCTCATCCGTTAACTGGATCCTGAAGGGAGGTAGTTTTGTTAAACGGAGGTCATCATCTCCTCGGGCCAATACGCTCCTTTTCTCCCCTGCCAACTGCCACACCTGCATTCGCTCACTCTCACTCAACTGTTCGCCAACAATCACCTCCTTTCTGATTTGTTCAGTCGTCCATTCCTCCCCACATTCTTGCCCTCGTTCATCCGTTTGTATTCCATTTTCTCCCTCCTCACATACTTCCTCAATCACTGTATATGCTCTCCCTATCACATCCCCCTCATTTATTCTCTTTCGCCATGCACCCCCATCTTCCCTAGCTTGCACACAAATCCATGGGTTACTCTCATCAATTATACCATCATACACATGCCCAACTCTTTTCACTTTATAGGATGCATCCATACCATTCACAAAAATCATGCTTCCCTGCCTTTTTCTTCTATTATCACTCACTGGCCACTCAACATGCACCAATGCTGGGGTTCCCTTTTCCAGATTTACACTCTCAGATGCTCTCACCTCATACCCTTTTATTACCCTCATCCAATCCGATTCACTTCTCCCCACATAGAATTCACACTTACCCAACTCATTTTTCCACTCAATCATACGTCTAGCAGGATGGATCACCAATCGATTCTTTTTCAAAAACTCATACCCCAGAATCATGTCATACTTTTCACTCTCCTTATCAACCACATAAAGCACACATTCTTCCATTTCACACCCCATCACTTTCACTTTAATCTGCACCTCTCCCAACACTCGTACTGGGATGTTCCCAACCCCTTTAATTTCCCCAGTTACTCCCCAATTCACTCTTCCTAATTCATTCTCTTTACACAAACATCCAATTCCTTGCTTACTTATTAAATTAGGTGAACATCCTGTATCCACTAATGCCCTCCATACACTCCCTCCCCATTCAACAGGAATAACCATACACTCTGCCTTTTTCTCACTCGCTCTCACTTCCTTATTCACTTGACACCATCCTGCTAATGCCTCAAATACACATTCATCATTCAGAGAAGCAGGGACCCCAACCCCAATGAGAGGCCCCTGCCCTATGCGTTTCCCGTACTGGGACCAGCCTCGCCATTTCCAGTGACAGCACCCCCTTGAGGGCCCTGCCTCTGAGGTTGAGGAGCTGGCATGGCTGACACTGGCCGATTTCCTGCATGAGAGACAGGACTCCCTCCCGCCGGTGCCGGAGCACCCTGCTGTTGGGCTTGACAGAACCGGGCAATATGCCCAAAGTTCCCACATGCCCTACATTCATACCCAGGTGTTCTGCATTCATACGCCATGTGTCCCATCTGCCCACATGCAAAACACGCACCCACTCTTCTTCTACAGGTCTCTATACTATGTCCCCCTCTACCGCAATATGCACACCCTCTCACATTCCCCATATTCCCTCCATTCACTGGCCCTCTTTGCTCATTCATTGTTGACTGGCCTTGAAGCCCTTGCCTTCTATACGTTTGCCCCAGCATCGGACCATTCATTCTGGGACCCGATGTGGGAGGAGGCCCTGGTTGTTGCATGGCCGACCCTCCATACACCCTTGTGAATTCGTTCACAAAGTTAGCCAGCATTTCCATTGGGTTTTGGGCCATGGATGCTTGGCTAACTGGAGGGTGACCTGGCCTAGTATTTCTTAATGCATCCGCATAACTAGGAAACACAGGTACTTGTTCCTCCCTCATCGCTGTCCCCATTCGCACATCTGCTTCCCTATTACGCCCAATCACACACTCATACACTCGGTCCTCAATGCTGGAATAGAGGGAGTCATCTGCACTAACGCAGCGTTGAACCTTCCGAGAAGCCCTCTTACCAGATGCCCTCCGAGCCCCCTTCATTCCCGCCTTGCCCCTCTTAGCCTGCCCTTCCATCCTCTTACCTTTCTCCCTCTGATCCTCACCCTCAAGCTTCTTCTTACCCTCCTTAGGGGTGGAATGCACCATCACCTTGTAAGGTCTTTCTTCTTTCCCCTCACTCACGCTTTCACTCCCTTCTCCTTCCAGGCCCCCTACTGCTACATCCTTTATATGTGCCCCTTTCTTACTACCAACACCCTTACTATTTTCCCCTTCAAAACCCCCCTTCCCTTCCTTTTTCACTTTCCCATCAAGCTTGCCCTCCAACTCACTCATTCTCTTAACCATTGCCTTTAACCCATCATCCATCTCTTTCTTACTCTCAATCATTCTTTCTTCCATCTCTTGACGACAAACTACTAATTCTTTACTCTGTTCCTCTAATCTACTCTGCAATTTCCCCAAAACATTCTCTAATTCTGCCTTCTGTAACTCTAACTGATGGTTCCTAGCCTTTTCTACCTCTAATGCCTCCTCTATCTCCCTCAACCTCCTTTCTAACTCCTCCTTGGTAGGCATCTCTAAAGATGCTACCCTACTTCACTTCTACTCTATTACTACTACACCCAACCTACAACTACTCTTTCACTCTTCTTCTATACAACCCAACCAGGAAACAACCCACTTTTCTGAGTGGAAGTCCCTGTTCGGGCGCCACTTATTTTATGTGGTGGGATTCGGATTAACCTAACGGCACCACGAATAAGAATTTTTCTTTTGTTTAAGACCCCCACGAAACCAGGCTGCTTACCTTGAAGGGTTGTTGGATCCAGCCTCGCTGCCCAGACCCCCGATTCCACGACTGCTGGCTCCTGCCACCAACAGTCTCTTACTTGCCAGAATAGCTTCCTTCTATTAGTGGTTCCCTATCTCCGGCATCCCCTTCCTAACAGAACTTAAAGTTCCCTTGGTCCAATAACGGTCTTCAGCCTCAGACAAATCCAGCCTGACTTTAGTTTCCTCTGTTATGTTCTTTATTTTATCTTGTCAAATTACCCTCTTAGACTATATTTTTTATTATTTATATTTCCACACATGCGCCAATTGGTTCCGCCCACTTCTCAAAACTCGAGTTTTGACACACACGCCGACACTTTTAAACCTCAGAAGCGTCTCTTTTACTAAATTTGTTTATTCTTCTTTTCATTTGTTTGTTTGTTTGTTAATACTTAACTCAGTACTTTATTATTCATTTACTAACAGGGTTTTACAAGCGACTGTCCAACTCTCACTCTTTTTCCCATACTAATTTAATAAAACTGTTTTATTCCTCATTCCTTGTTTACAAGTTTAACATTTCTTTATATAACTTATTGTTTAGTCTTTTCATTCATTAAAATATTAACATTAACATATCTTATAACTATTTCTTTATTTATTTGTTTGCTAATATTAATACTTTAGTACTTAATGTTTATTATTTATTATCTTAATACTTAATAGTTTACTACTATCTTTCTAATTTCTTATAACAGTTATTATTTTATTCATTATTTGTTTGCTGGAAAGAGAGAGAGAACCATTAAAATCCTTTCTATAACAAATATTTCATTCAAAAATCAAAGAAATTTAATATATAAATAATAATAATCAAGGCCAGGGGGAAAGGGCTGAGAACTAAAAGGGGAAAGGGTTCACCCTCCACAAGATAAACCTCGCTTAACGCGAGTTCGATATACACCAAATGCAGTTAATGCGGTTTGAAAAAAAACACCAGGTCTCACTTTGCGAGGGCTAAGAATGTGTTACTGTGGTATAGCAACCAAGAATATATATTAGTGCATCATGGGAGGAATTAACAACTAGTAACATGCGTGCAGTGTGGCAAAAACTTCTACCTAATTGTGCAAATGACTTCACTGGTTTTGAAACAAATCGTAACTCAGTTATAAAAGAGATAGCTGTCCTTGGGAACGAAAATTGTTCTAAAGAACTTGAAACAGTGGATGTTAGGGAAACTGGATTTGCGACCAGATGAACTTACTGAAGCTGAACTTATTTCCATGGACCAAGAATGGGCTTTTGAAGATAATGACGAACAAGATTCTGCACAACTGACGCCGGCTAAGGAATTCACTTTAAAAGAACTTGAAAGCATTTTTCAAGACATTGAAAGCACCAAAGAAAAGATGCTGCATGCAGACCCTAACATGGAAAGAAGCATGGCGATTCGACATGGTATTGAGAAGATGCTAGCGCCGTACTGTAGGCTTTATGACGACAAGAAGAAAGCAAACAACTTTAGATAGGTTTTTTCTAAGCAGTAAAAAATAATTTTTCAGGTGTTTTTGTGTGTTAATTATGCAATAAACCTTCAGTTTTACTAGTTTGTCATTTTTCTTTACATTTTTAAAAGGCATTGAACGCATAATTTACGAAAAACGAATGTGTTTTTAAAGTTTTGGTGAAAATTCTTGAAGTCATGAGAAAATTAAAATTTTTCCCATTGGTTATTAAATTCGCTTTATGCAAATTCACTCTATGCGGCCACTTTACCAGTCCCACATTACCGCGTTAAGCGAGGTTTACCTATATATATATTAGAGTGTCCCAATTTTTTTTGTTCCTGAAGTTTGTCATGCACACCCCCCTAATTTCTTCCACTCGTGAAAACATGCCAGCAAGATGAATTTCATTCGTGTTCTTTAATTTTAAGGGTCCCCTCAAACCATGTGTTACTATTGCTGAACGGCTACTCTCTACCTTATACTAATTGTAGCATATTTTTTTTCAGGTTATGGATACAAGAAAGCAGGAGACTGTGTGGTTGGTGGGGGTGTTGCGAAATGAACCCCTGGAAATGCTGTCAACTCCCGACAGTGGGAGATGTTCTTCGACGTCTGTTGTTCTTCACTCGGAAGAAAAAAACATCCACAGCGGAAGCTGCCAATGTGGTAGCTGATGAGGTTATGGCGGTGTGGGCTCGGGCATCTATTCCAACCTCCCACAAGCCCAAGTGCGTTGAGAGGATCAAGGCCCTCTCCACGGACTACGAGAAGGTTGCCAGAAACCGAAACCGTGGGGGAGAGAAGCTACTGGAGCGGGAAAAGGGATTCCAAGCCAACCTGAATACACTGTTCGAAACAGCTCATGCCAATGCCATGAAACTCATCAAAGTCCCCGAAGATCGAGACTTTCTGAATGACCAGCGAACCGTGCGGAAGATGTACATCGGAGGAGAGGACCTGGAGTTTGCTCGCAGGGCAGCGGAGCGGGAGAAACGCTGAGCAGCTGAAGAGAAGAGGAAGAAGAAAAGCCGCGAAGAGATGGACTCACTGCAAGCAAAAGGAATGGTGAAAAGTGGGTCTTCTTCTTCGGAGTCCATGGCCGAAGCATCCAATGATGATGTCCAATATTCCTCTCCTGGTCCTTCGGCTCCTCGATCCACTCCCAAGGATGGCCAAGTGTCGGCAAGGAGGATCATCCAATATCCCAATTTTGCTGCAGCCCTAGATCGAACTGGAACCTCAGTATGCCAAGCGATGCACATTGTGGCTCCAGCACTCGCTGCCGCGGGAGTTGAGTTATCCTCAGTCACCTTGTCCAAATCAAGTCTTCACCATTCATTAGGGTGCATCAAACGCCCTTAGGTTCTTGGATTTTAATGTCTATTCTCTCAAATGTTACACTTGTTGCTAGAAGTGTGTATGCCAAACATTAATTAAATCGGAGGTGGTCCTGGGTGGCCACCGGTCACTTTTATATTTTCGCGGCAATTTTCGGGGGCCGCGCTATGTAAAAATATCTATTTTTTTTATTTACTAACCAGTTGACTACTTACATTGTTTCTTTTAATATAGAGTTGCTAAGGGGTGATTTACATAACATTTGAGAGAATAGACATTAAAATCCAAGAACCTAAGGGCGTTTGATGCACCCTAAAGGGGTGATTTACATAAAACATGTACCATAAACGAAACTTCACTTATAGTCTAATAATATCCTTTATTGTCTTTCAAAACAATGGAAGCTGTAACAATGGAAGCTAAGAAGACCAGATTAGCAAGTGCCATTTTTGGTCTTGGCAATGCTCTTACAGAAGGAGATGGTACATTGACAGGAGTCCGCCTCCCAACTTGCTGGCAGGTTCTTCGATGCGTGATGTGGCACATCCAGAAAGAAATATGTGAAGGCAAACAAACACAGCCACTCAAATGGAAATCTGCCAGCATAGTCCTTATCCAGCTGAAAACATTCTACATTAAAGCAAATATTCCTATGCTTTCAGACCATCAATGCTGCAAACTAATACTTGACCTTCTTAATGACAATAACAAATTGCGTCAAATACCTGTTTCTCGCAGAGAATCTCCAAACACTTTGGCTAAGTTGCAATCCATGAATGAACATCTTGATAAGACCTTTGGTGTATGGACAAAAGATGCAATGACAAACATTAAGAATGAGGAAGATAGAGCATTTTTAGAGTCAATGAAATCTGACAGAGTAGCCTCATTTGGTAGTGTTGACAAGAAGAAAGCTGATAAAGATCGTAGAAAAGAAAAACGCATCTTAACGGAAGCTTCAAGACGAGAACGTCATGAATCATCCAGTGTACAAGAGATGAAAAGTTCTGTATGCTCTGATGATAGTGCCTCTGCAGATAGCTTGGAAGAAACTGAAGAAGAGGCGATTCCAGAGCTTCAAAGGAAGCATAGTCACCACAGATCAACATATGCAGGTACGTCTGCCTTTATTCCTCATGATATTCTGAAAAGGCCTTCAGTCGTGTCTGTTGCTACTCGACTAAACATAACTCCTGTTCAACAGGCTGTGCTCACCGAAGCTGTAATTCAAGAGGCAGGAGGTGATCCACGTCGTGTGGCCAAGTCGTATTCAACTGCTGATAAGGCTCGACGATCAATAACAAGTGCTATCGCCAAAGATATTCGAGAAAATTGGATCGCCCCAACAGCTGCAACACTTCACTGGGATGGCAAGCAGATGCATACGCTCACAAACAAGAATGGCAAGGAAGAAAGATTGCCAGTGTTGGTTGGGAATGCCACTGATGTAAAGCTACTGGGAGTGGCTAGATATCCTCGTGGAAGTGATATGTCATCAGGTGACATCATTGCCGAGCACACTTACATGTTTCTACATTCATGGAAGTGCAAACAGTCAGTTGTCAACTTATGTTTTGACACAACAGCATCAAACACTGGACACGTTACAGCTGCCTGTGTTACCATTCAATCAAAACTGGACCGTGCTCTTCTGTGGTGTGCATGTCGCCATCATGTTGGAGAGGTAATCCTGGATCATGTGTTTGACGCTCTCAAAATTGAGACATCAGTCTCCAGAAGCATCTTTGTTCCAAAGATTCCAGAAGAATTGGGAACGCATATCGCATGCAAAGGATGAAAGTTTAACCAAAATTGACATTTCAATGTACAATGACGATGCACAACAACTGCTTTTATCCTGCAAAAACAAGGTTTTAAGCACAATCCGCACAAGCGCTTCATACTGTAGGGAAGACTACAAGGAAATGGCACAACTCTGCCAGGTAGTCCTCGATGATGATGTCACAAAACAAGGAACACTCCACAGACCTGGGGCCATGCATAAAGCAAGGTGGATGTCAAAGATTCTTTATTCCATCAAAATATACCTACTTGAAGAGCAAATTTCTGTACTACCTCGAGGAACTGTAACAACACAACATCAACAGGAAAAACTGAAGGAGTTTGTTGTTTTTTGTTGTTTATATTTATTGTGATTGGTGGCTCATATGTCAGTCTGCTTCAAATGCCCCATGGTTTGATTTGTGCTTATACAAGACTCTGCTCAACTATAAAGCTGTCAACTCAATCATTTCAGTCAGCGCTGTGAAAGCCTTTGATAGACATTTGTGGTATTTAACCCCAGAACTGGTTGTTTTGGCACTGTTCAGCAATGCAGTACCTCAAAAGGAGCGTCGTGCCCTTGCAGATGTGTTACTGGCCATACAACCAGATGAAATGCCAAGCACTCCAAAACACCGCTACGGTTCTGGATATGGCAAACCGTCATTTCCAAAAATTACAGAAGCGACAACCCTGGCTGATCTTGAGAACGAGGACTCGTGGTTTACAGTGAACCTTCTTCACCTGGATATGACCTTCCTAACAGAGGATGTTGACAATTGGCAGAACAATGACCACTTCAAGGCAGCCAAGTCCATTGTGGATGGGTTAAATGTTGTGAATGACCCTGCGGAGAGAGCAGTAAAGCTCACAACTGATTTTGTCTCAGCTGCAAGAGGAGAAGACCACTTCCAAAATCTTCTTCAAGTGGTTGAATGTGACCGCAAAGCGAGGCCAAATTTGCGGAAACGAGCAAAGTTGGAGTAGTGACATTGGCGTTGTGTTTTACATTTTCAACTTTCAATCAATGTAAGTATAGTAATACCGAATATTTGTATATTAGTATTATAAGTAATACCGAATATTTGCCGAATATTCGGTGCATCACTACTAAATATATAAAAGTGGCCGGTGGCCCCCAGGACCACCTCCGATTTGATTTATTTTTTGCATACATACTTCTACCAACAAGTGTAACATTTGAGGGAATAGACATTAAAATCCAACAACCTTTTGAAAATCATGGGGTGTTTAATGCACCCTACTGTTCATGGCAAAAGTCTAGGAAGAACTTGGCAGCCAGAATCATGACCGAGTTCAATCCTGATACGCCGCTTGTCGTCCAATTTGATGGCAAACTCCTCCCTGATTCGGATGGAGGGAAATCAGATCGCATACCAGTGCTGGTCAGCGGGAAGAATCTTGAGAAGTTGTTGGCGATCCCAAAAATCCCTGACAGCACAGGACACCGGATGGCTGGAGCTGTTCTGAAGGTGCTGGATGATTGCCCGCAAGTTCAACCATGGATTGCCGGTCTCTGCTTCGACACAACAGCGGCGCTTGTACAATTATCCAGGACCCAATGGACTGCCGCATTCTTTTCCTTGCTTGCAGACACCACATGATGGAATTGGTAATCACCTCAGTCTTTGACCTGTTCTTCAGGTCTTCTGGCCCCGAAATTGCGCTGTTCGCTCACTTCAAATCCCAATGGGAGTTCATCGACCAGAAGCAGGCTTCTCCGTTCAACGGCGATGGCCCAAGCGACATCCTTTCGGAATGGGTGGCGTTGAAAAAAGAGCAGATTGTCCACTTCATTGAAGACCAGCTTGAAGTTGGCCACTCAAGAGACGATTACCGGGAGTTCCTGATCCTCGCTCTGGTCTTCCTCGATGGTCATGGCAAACGAGATCTCCGGTACAATTGTCCTGGAGCATACCACCGGGCCAGGTGGATGGCCAAAGGCATTTACTGTCTTAAGATGTTCATCTTCCGAAGCCAATTCCACCTGACCGCTCATAAGGTCCAGTCACTACGCAGGATAAACGTCTTTGCCATCACCATCTACCTCCAGAGGTGGTTCGAGGCTCCATTGACGGCGGACGCGCCCGTCAATGACCTGGAGCTGTTGGACCTAGAGAGGTACAAGGCGGTGGATCATGATGTAGGTACCGCCGCATTGACGAAATTCCGGGGCCACCTCTGGTACCTAAGCGAAGATTTAGCCAGACTCGCTATGTTCTCCTCCAAAACCACCGATGCAGAGAAGACGGCCATGCTCCAAAACCTGCACAAGAAGACCGAAAACCCAAAAGATCTGCGTCAGCTGGAGGGAAAGTGTCTTGACCGTGAGACGGTCGGATTTGAGCACCTTGGTCACGAAAAGGACTCAAAACCTTTTTCATTGCCTGAAGCTGCCGGTTCCAAAAACCCCCAAAGATCTCGAAGGATGTGCACCATCGTTGAAGTCTGTGAACGACGCGGCAGAATGGGCGGTGAAACTGGCGGAAGATTTCAACGAGGGCCTGACAAAAAATGAGGAGGAACGGCAGCTCGTGTACCAAGTCGTCGAATACCACTGCCAGCAGTTCCCCTCAGCAGACAAAAAGATCCTCTGTCCCCCGAAATGAAATGTGCCATTAGGAAGAATTTCCATTTCCTTTAATTTAGTCATTAGAAAGAATTTACATTTCATTCTTCCATTCTAGAATGATTAATGCTGAGCATTTACGTTTGTTCATATAGGGTTGAATAAAGAAGGTCAATGAGGGGACCCTTCCCCTCCTAATAGACCAATGAAATTTCGCCCAGTTTTTCCTTTCTTCAAGTGTAATTAATTAAAGGGGTGTACGATTTGACTCTTGCAAATTTTTATTTTCACATGTGAGGCTGGGACACCCTAATATATAGTATATGGGATTGAGCTAAAAATGGTCCCCTGAGGTTTTTTCATGATACACACAGACTGTGCATGGAACAAGGAACTCTTCTGGGAAAATTAAATCCACTATAGTCTGAATAAGTAACGGTAAATAACAAACACTAGTTTTTCTTTTTCATGATGTTAGTCCAACATGGGCAACAGGCCACTCGCAAAGAGGCCCCCAAAATATAGCTTCACTCAACAGCTACACCTAGCCTACTATATCCAGAACCTCAGTATAAGCAAAAGACTCATTGCATTCACGTCAAATTGAATACATCAAAGAAAAAGGGGTAACTATTGTACTTTTAGCCAAAAATCAAAACTTAAACCTCAACTGGTAAAATTGAACACCCACTTTTCAAGGCACATAACATGTCCATTTCATGATGGGATTGAACTCAGAATGGTCCCCTGAGGTTTTTTCATGATACACACAGACTGTGCATGGAACAAGGACCTCTTCTGGGAAAATTAAATCCACTATAGTCTGAATAAGTAATGGTAAATGAAATGACAAACACTATAGTTTCTTCTTTTTCATGATGTTAATCCGATGTGGGCAACAGGTCAATCACAAAGAGGCCCGAAAAATATAGCTTTCCTCAACCTAGCCTACTATATCCAGAACCTCAATATAAGGAAAAGACTTGTTGCATTCATGTTGGATTGAATACATCAAAGATAAACCTCAGGGGACCATTCTGAGTTCAATCCCATCATGAAATGGACATGTTATGTGCCTTGAAAAGTGGACATTCAATTTTACCAGTTGAGGTTTAAGTTTATCATTTACCATTAGGGTAAATCCAGGATAAATAGACAGGTAGAAGTGCTGATATAACACTAATACATCTTCAATATTCACGAAACTTGGTCTGAGGATGTTTTTTAGTGAAAAAAACAAATTCCCAAATTTTTTTGAAAATTGGTCAAATAGGTCAAAATTTAGGGTCAGGTCAAATTTTGGCCAAATTGTGACCTAAGAATCTTTTAAATCCTATCTCGGCTTCTAATTGTCGTAGCTTAATAAACTTTATATGGATGGAAGCGGAATGAGCTCGTTTCCAAAAATGGTACTTTCATTGGGATAATTTAATAAAAAAAAACACTTAATTTTGAAAAACAAAAAAAAATTCAGGATTTGACCTTGAAGGGATCAATTTTTTAAAAATTTTATTGAATAAAAAATGTTGCCTGAGCAAAGATCTACCATAATCAGCAATAAAAAGTTAGCTTACAGGCCATTATATAGCTTAAAACTATTTTTATTAATGCTGGCTTTCTTCATTTTTTCAGAATTTCATCATCAAAAAATTATTTAATGAAACTAAACATATTAAATAGTAGAATAACAATGTAATAAGGATATACTTATTGTTTGTAATTATTAATTGTAATTTAAATACGTATCTACTCTCTACATTCTACATACATGCTAAGTGCTAACTTCATACATATATGCTAATTTGTTTTAAGTTTTCTTGAGAAATTTTCTAAATCTTGAGCTGGAAAGACATACTGTATCCTTGTTCCGCCTCTTAAACTTGACTCAACTGTTCCAAATATGTTCTCTGGGGGAACAGAGTAAATATCACCTTCTGCAGGAAAAATGTACGAGGGCGCTATTCTTGAAGGATAAAGAAATTTAATCAAATAATCATCATATTCTGCATCATACGACTCGACCAGTCCTAACCACAATTCTTTTTTGTACACACAACCGACAAAAGAGCCTACTTCTATTTCTTTATTGCTTAACTCTCCTTCGATATCACCAGCTTCTCCATCATGATCTACTTCTTCTCCACTAACAATTTTTCTTATTTCTTCTGACTGAAGACTATTAGATAACGAATATACTTTTAAAGTGTTTGCTGACAAAGGGATAAATCTATGTAATTTTTGGGTACATTTAATTGGAATAATCAGTAAATTGAGATGCTCTTGTAGGTAATTTTCTATTTCTGTAACTTCATTTTTGGATACATAAAAAAAAATTATTGTGGAATCTAAATTAGTTGAGCAAAATTCAAAAAAGTCTTTGGGAGTTAAAATTTGATTATCAATCAGTCATTGTAAACTGGCTTTTGCTACTGATCTTTTCACAGTGCCACCTATTCCGTCACATGTGCTCTTTCCGTGTAACGTAGCAAAAAATTCCACTCTCTGTCTATTCTAAAATTGGCTTTGTGGTGGCATAAATTCAAAAAGTTTAATTTATTTTTATACTGGGATGCACAGCCATCAGTAAAGTAGTGAATTTTTGATAAAGTTGGATGCTGCTCACGAATACTAGGTATAAGTTTTTTTTAGAAAGGAATATACTAACATTGTACTATGCTTACGACAATCGGAAATAAAATAATAACTTTGATAACAAATTTTTTTGCCAAGTTTATAATAATATATGAAAGGATGCATGGTACACTGGGAAGTTTCCCAGTGAAACCCTTGTTCCGCATCCTGAACAATAAAAAAAGGTTTCTGTGAAGTCCCCTACAAAAACACCTTCATTTTCTTATTTTCTTTTAGCTCTTTAAAGTACAGGCGTCCCCCGTTATACGATCGTTTGGTTTATGATTTCCTGCATTAACAATTTTAAAAAAGTACCCCCATCTTTCGATTTATGATTGCCTTATTTCGCGTTAATGATCTTCAACTTGAAAGCATGTCTCAGAAAAGGCCAAGTGCTGGTGCTTTGGGTATTGCTAAGAAGCTCACAAGAGTTTGAGCTTGGAAGTTAAGCTTGACATTGTCAAGCATCACAAGAATGGACAAGGGGCTAATTCAGTAGCGAAGATTCCACTGTGTCGACAGTGATCAAGAATTCCGACAAGATCCTGGCAGCTGGCGAGAATGTGTCATCGTTATCTGCCAAGAGGATAATGAAGAGCCAGGATTCAACTATCCAAGAGATGGAGAGGCTTCTCAATCTGTGGATAGAGGATCAGAACAGGCGCAGGATGCCTCTCTCCACTGCCCTTATCTGCGCCAAGGCAAAGAAATTGTGGGAGGACATCAGGCAGTCGAGAGGTGAAACCTCCGAAGCGTCATTTAAGGCGAGTTCTGGCTGGTTCGATCGCTTCAAAACACGCGCTGGTCTGCATAACCTGCGCCTGATGGGTGAAGCTGCCAGTGCTGATCACGTCGCTGCGGAGGAATTCCTTGACGTCCTCAAGGAGAAGATCAGCGAAGGGGGCTACAGCAGCAAACAAGTGCTGAACTTCGACGAGACTGCCCTCTATTGGAAGAAGATGTCTTCCAAAACTTTTATTGCCCAGGAGGAGAAGACAGCTTCCGGATTTAAGGCAGCAAAAGACCGCCTCACTTTGGGTCTTGGAGGCAACGCTAAAGGGGACCTGAAGTTTAAGCCTCCTCATCTACCACTCGGAGAACCCCAGGGCACTCAAGGGCTACATCAAGGAACGGCTGCCTGTTGTGTGGAAGTCCAACTCCAAGGCGTGGTTGACTTCGTCCTTGTGCCAGTCGTACCTAGCAGCCTACCTCTCTCCCATGCTGACTAGGTACGCATTGGCCAACAACTTGGCAAACCGCTTCCTCCTCGTCGACAACGCCCCCAGCCACCCTGCAGCCATGGAGGATTGGGCAGACAACATCGAGGTGATGTTTCTGCCCCCCCAACACGACGTCTCTCATTCAGCCGATGGATCAGGGAGTCATCGCAACATTTAAGGCCTACTATCTCCGCCGTACGATGGAACAACTTGTACGATCGATCGATGCCGATGATGCCACCACCATCAAGGATTATTGGAAGCGGTACAACATCAAGATGGCCATCGACAACATCGATGCATCATGGAGGAGATGAGTAGGCATCGTTACCTCGGACTGATGCATCGTTGATGACTTGGACCAGATTTGAATACAATTAGGTGAGTGTTCATGTATAAATTGTCTTTTATTAATCACAATTTCTTACTTTCAGACACTTTTTGTACATAACAGTAAAATATATAGCAAAATAATAGTGGAATCTGCAAATTTTGGGGGTCTTCCAGAATGTTTGGGAACGTATCCCTATTTTTCCCATAAGGCCTTCAGTTCGATATACGATGGGGTTTTTAGGGACGCATCCCAATCGTATAACGGGGGATGCCTGTAATTGGATTGGCTTTTGTTTGTGAAATGATGCCTAGTTAGTTTTGTAATATTTTTACTCAATGATTCCACAAAATCTTGTGGAGATTCAACATTGTCTTTAATCATGCAGCTGTCCACACTCTCCCACTGTTTATAAGTTATTTCTTCTGCATTAAACATAAAATCTAAAGTTTCTAAATATCGTTTAACACCTCCCTCATGGGGGGCATTTTTTACATTTGTGCATCATACAATCTTCATCTATGTTACAGACTGATAAGGCCATCAGCCTTTTGTAGTCTAAATCTTTAATCCCCAAAGCTGCTATCTGCAGCTTTGGGTTTTGATGGTATGTACATACACACACAGTGTGTGTACCACTCTGACCTGCGAGTACACACCAAGAAGGTCTTAAGTTTGCAAAAGAGCTAAATCCAATTTTTGGATTAGCTTCATTTTTTATATATTCTCTGAATAATTCGCGTAAATTACATAGCATCAATCTCTTCTGCATCTTCACTTTTTCTCCATTTTCATTAATAGTAAATTTATAATCCTTCATTCCCGGACACATTCGGCTATAATCATTGCTCTCATAAAATTCTCTTACAATCCTCTTCATTCACTTCACCTTTCCTTTTGACATACTCAGAACATGCGGTAATATACCATATTCTTTTTGCAAACTCCGACTTTTTCTCACCATATACATAGAAGTTTCAAAGAATCCTGCTGTTTTTTCAATTGAAAATGGATATAAAGATATAATTTGTAATTTAATCTTGCGATCAGTTGTAGAAATAAATTTGTCTTTAAGCTCTTGCATGACATTTTCATACCTAAAATTATAAAAAAAAAGAAATGAGTAAAAATCTAAGTTAAGTTAGTAAATTAAGTATTAAATTTTATTTTATTCTCAAAAACTATTGTTTCATTATGTATTGTACATATAAATAACAATAGCTACATGTTTTTAATATATAATAAACTTTTTGCCTATTTTAAATCATCATCCCAACGATCCTTTTTGGATGGGCCAGCAACAGCATCTTCCTGGATAGAAGTCCCATAGGTGGATTCTATATTTCTAACTTTTCCTGATGTTGCTGGAAATTTTGAAGTGGCCTTTTTTTTGTTTTTGCTGTGCGTTAATCCAGCTGTAAAGAATTACATAAAATTACAATTGAGATACAAATATTATTAAATTATATATGTAAATGTAATGTATGTTAGTTGTCTCACTGAGACTTGGTTTATTAATTAGATAAAAATTGAATATATGTTTATTGAAAGATTTCATTAATTATATAAAAAATAAATATATGGTTATTTAAAGATATTTACCTGTTTTTATGGGGCTCTCATCTAAATATGGTAATATTTTATCGCTAAGTATATCCTTATTATGTTGTGGATCTTCCAAAAAAATTTCCTAAACAGGTGGAGCCGTAGAAATATTTGTAGGCAAGCTACTACTGGTGCTGGTACAGATTCCAGTATTCCAGGTTGACTTCTTATTAAGGTGTAGCAATTGCTACACAATAGCTGATAATTTTGAAGAACTCCATAACTTACAGAAGCCATAAGTTCTGTAACTTTTTAATATTATTGAAAATTCTTTTTTTGTTTTTTTTTAAAGGATCACAACAATATAATTTCTTACTTTTTTGGCATTTTTTTGTTATATAGGTAGATATTTAGGTACACCTGTATCTTTCAATATATAGTTATTAAAATCTGAAAATAGAAAAATAAAAACTAAAAAATGAAGAAAGCCAGCATTAATAAAATTAAGTTTTAAGCTATATAATGGCCTATAAGCTAACTTTTTATTGCTGATTATGGTAGATCTTTGGTCAGGCAACATTTTTTCTACAATAAAATATTTTTAAAAATTGATCCCTTCAATGTCAAATCCTGAAATATTTTGTTTTTTCAAAATTAAGTTTTTTTTTTATTAAATTATCCAAATGAAAGTACCATTTTTGGAAACTAGAGCTCATTCCGCTTCCATCCATATAAAGTTTATTAAGCTACGACAATTAGAAGCCAAGATATAGGGATTTAAAACATTCTTAGGTCACGATTTGGCCAAAATTTGACCTGACCCTAAATTTCGACCTATTTGACTGATTTTCAAAAAAATTTGGGAATTTGTTGTTTTCACTAAAAAACGCCCCCAGACCAAGTTTTATACAAATTGAAGACTGACTGTGCTGTTTATCTGTGGATTTAATTTTCCTAGAAGAGTTCCTTGTTCCATGCATGGTCTGTGTGCATATATATATATATATATATATATATATATATATATATATATATATATATATATATATATATGGTGTCCCAGGAGGAAATGTCAAGAATGCACCATTTGACTCTCTGGGTATTTCTAAGTAGAAAGTATTATATCGACATGTGCCTGATTCCCAACCGTTACCGAGATACAGGCCTCAACATTTGGGTAACTAAAACATAATAAAAAGCCGATCTAAGATAATATTCAATACATTTAATGATACATTGGCAATTGTGCAGATCCTCACATTATTTATTTACATTATTTTTTTGTCTGGGGGTTCTTGAAGAGTAACATTTATCAGCAGGGTAAGCCTGAAACTAGGGAGCAGTTGTTTGCACGTATACAGGATGCGTTCTTAAATCTCAGAAATGAACTTCCGTGTTTTCCTTGGCAAGACTGGATGGATTGGAGGCTCGCCGCATGCATTGAAGAAGGAGGGGGTCACTTTGAAACCATTCTGCAATAACTGCAATAGTGTATTGTATGTTTGTACTTTTTGTAAACCACAAGTGTCATTAAATAGTATCTAAGATCGCCTTTTTATTATGTTTTAATTACCCAAATGTAGAGGCCTGTATCTCGGTAACAGTTGGGAATCAGACCCATATCGATATAATACTTTCTACTTAGAAATACCTAAAGAGTGAAATGGTGCATTCTTGACATTTCCTCCTGGGACACCCTGTATATAAAACCTTGGTTAACCTTGGTTTTGCTTCCCAAATTGTTCATTATGACTAAGGTCAAGCTTGTCACTCCACCTTAGACCTACAGTTTAATGTGGAATCCAAACCACACACCACCACAGCCAGTAAAAAATTACAAAGTCCTCACCCAGACTTGATCTCATGTCCTTCTGATCAGCAGCCCAATATCTTTACCACTAGACTACCCAGGGTACCTATTTATCTACCAACCAATTTTTATTGTGTGGAAGCATGAATAACTGGGCTTTGCTGTGTCTTGCCTCCCATCACCAGGTCTTGATTCTGGGGCTGATGGATTCATAGTCAGCAATGCTTACCACTCCACTGAAGTGCATATATACATATATACACACATCATAAAGAAAATAGGTAGGAGGGATTAGCAAAAAAAATTTTCCTGAACAAGATATGGTCTATTTTATAAGTTCCAAAACATTTATTGAAATTATTTATGATTTATAAAATACATAAATATTCTAGAATGTTCCTTTGGTTATTCCTATTTTTTTATTGAATTTTAGATTCCTTTCAATTAATAGCTACCACGGTTATATCTGTACATATAGTTAAATAATGCATTGAAATTGTTCATGGTTTTTGAAACATTTTTATGCTGTTTTACTTTGATATCTAAAATTTTTCTGTTTAACCTGTATAAACCGAGTTATATTGTTTACAGCCAATAGAATAGACACAACCACAACTGCATTATCTTAACTCTTTTTTTATAAGGCAAGATTTAATAATATTAAAGTAATTAAGTGTTTAAAATTTACATGGTAAGGGAGGCTAAAGATATTATGATCAAATTCCTCATGAACTACACTATTATAATAACTTTTTTAAGGTTTGGTTAAACAGTTTTCTAGAAATAAAATGGGATAAAGTTTAATACCAATATTCATAATATTGCAGAACTCCAAATTTTTTATATCTATCAGAATAAAATAAAACTTCACAAGAAAGGCATGGAATCATTCTGTTGATTCAAAAAAATAGAGAGCCTCCTCTTACTGCTAAGATCAGTATCAGTGCCAAGTGTTTTTATGTACAAAGAATGATGAGACTTTAGTGTTGAAAGCTGGAAAAAATTAAAACTAAGTATGAATATGTTTAATACAGGATGTACATAAAGTCAGGATCTATTTTTGTGAAGCACTTGGAAATTATATGGAATTCAATCATAAAATGATAAAGTGGTAACATTTATTAAATAATTAAGAGTAGGATTCGACGTGACGCCCATCAGTATCCCTGCACAGCTCAAATCGTTCTGCAGCATTTCTAAACACATTCTGGAGCATTTGCAGGGTTATGTTATCTGCAGCAGTTCGTATACGTGTAAGTTTTCAAGACTCGTAATCTTCGTCTGATAGACGTGCGATTTGATAAAGCCCCATGCAAAGAAATCTAAAGGGGTTAAATCTGGTGATCTCGCTGGCCAAGGTCTGTTGCTTCCGCGTCCGATCCAGCGATTTGGAAAATGTCCATTTAGATAATCCTGAACAATTTGGCATAGTGACAAGGAGCACCATCATGTTGATAGACGACGGTACTAACAATCCTATCCCCGTCGTCTATCAACATGATGGTGCTCCTTGTCACTATGCCAAAATTGTTCAGGATTATCTAAATGGACATTTTCCAAATCGCTGGATCGGACGCGGAAGCAACAGACCTTGGCCAGCGAGATCACCAGATTTAACCCCTTTAGATTTCTTTGCATGGGGCTTTATCAAATCGCACGTCTATCAGATGAAGATTACGAGTCTTGAAAACTTACGTACATGTATACGAACTGCTGCAGATAACATAACCCCGCAAATGCTCCAGAATGTGTTTAGAATGCTGTGGAACGATTTGAGCTGTGCAGGGATACTGATGGGCGTCACGTCGAATCCTACTCTTAATTATTTAATAAATGTTACCACTTTATCATTTTATGATTGAATTCCATATAATTTCCAAGTGCTTCACAAAAATAGATCCTGACTTTATGTACACCCTGTATAATGATCCTGTTGAATGATCTGAATCTTTCAAAGTTCTAAAAATTATTTTTCTCAATTGTAAGCAGTCTTACAATACCAAAAATGTGTTTTTTGCCAATAAGAAGGTATTACAGACTGAGCATAGGTTTCATTTCCACTGAAATTATATACAGAATGCATTAAATATTTATGCTGAAGATTGATAAATAAAAAAGAATGGCAAGTACACCATGGTTTCTGCTTTGAATTAAGAAAATTTAATTCATATGTTTTTGGTTATCTTTTATGGTCTATTTAATTTTTTTGGTTATATTCAGTGATGAGTCCCATTTTGAGGTTGTTTGTTCAACTTGTGTAAGTAAAATAAAAGTCTGCAAGATACCAGCCAATCATGTGTCCATTACAAAGCACTGACAAGATTGTAGTGTGGTCTTGTTTTCATACTATAGAACTGGGTACATGCTTTGCGGAAGGCATGATGGCATCAAATGCTTATGGAAAAGTTGTCTTCTGATTCAAAATAGATCTTTCCAGTGGATTTGTCATGCATCCAAATTTGTAAGACAATGACAATGAGTAGGTGATGGACTAGCCAGGAAATTTCCTTGATTTAAATCCTAGAGGATCAATAAAAGATACACTTGTGGGATGGCTTCTACAGTGCTGGTTCAGATATCCCAAAATTGCACACATTATCAGGTCTCACTGAATTGATACTTCAATGTGCTATTTCACTTTTGAAATACAGGAATACCTCAAAATTCATCGTTAATTCATTCTGGAATAACATGACAAAATACGAAATGACGAAATTCGAGGTAGATTATAACATGTTTCAATGAGAAAACATTTTACTATATTATATTATTAAACAGATTAATTAATCAAATTCTACTCATTCTTTGGCAAAATATAATGTATATTGCGTTGGTAAACAGTTGAATTTCATTAATTTCAATTGTTTTTTTTCACATTTTTCAAAAAATGACAAATCTGTGAATATGGATGATGGATCGCAAAACTATAGGTAGTAAAAGAATGCTGACGAATCTGCGAAACGATGAATTTTGAGGTATTCCTGTACAGAGTACCAAAACAAGTTGCCTTGCCAGTTTTGTTTACTACACCCTACATACCCCTATTTTTCAGATTACATTGTCCAATTTATTTTAGCCACTAATTTAATTATGGAATTGATTAAAGAATAGCGCCTATTTTCAGGGTTGTCAGATCAAAAAGGAATCCTTGGAAGATGTTTCTGTAAAAGAGGAACCAATAAATTTCAGCATTAATGAAATAAGAAATGAGGTATGTGAATATGTATGATTCCTCTTTTTGAGGGCACAATATGGAATGAAAGGTTTGGCACATGGTTTATGAAAGTTTTCTCATTTTTAACAATGAAAGAAAATCTGTTTATTCATCAACAATAAGAAGGTATGTAGTTCTAAGGTGTATATATACACAGTTATACACATTATAAATTCATAAAGAATAAATAGACTAAGAAGTTCACAAAAGAAGAAAAAATAAACATCAGTTAATCAATATAAAATTATATAGAAGAATAACAGAATTATCGTTAGCAGCATTTTTAATAAACATTCGTATATAAACTATTGTTGGCAACGTTCTCCCTTAATAAACTTTTTAGGTGATATAATGTTTTAAATTATTTCAGCATATTTTTTTATTTCAAACAAATATCTAAATATTGTAAGGTAAATCAACATATGTTTTACCTTTGAAATAGGTCCCAGGTCAAAAGTAGTCCTAGTTCATACATTGACAGACAAGCTTCACACTTGTTCTCAAGTTCCAATGACTCTTACTTTGGATGTAGGAAATAAAGGAAATGTATCTTATTAAAAAGTTAAACTTGTAATATAGCTATAGGTTATTCTCAACATAAATCAGGACTTCATACACGAGTGAAAATGACAA
Source organism: Bathynomus jamesi (assembly GCA_023014485.1). Classification (NCBI taxonomy): domain Eukaryota; kingdom Metazoa; phylum Arthropoda; class Malacostraca; order Isopoda; family Cirolanidae; genus Bathynomus; species Bathynomus jamesi. Next base: position 266,908 of record JAJOZX010002354.1, on the reverse strand, counting down.
ATGAAATTATAAATAGGTATTACTTGTAATACAAGCAGGAAGTAGAATCTTCAAAAATAATAATACAGCCATCCCCCAGTTAATGACCTACTCGTTTATCGACCAACCACAGATACGACCACATCGTGATACCCCATTCTACAAGATGTCTGCCAAACGTAAGAGCACCAGTCAAGCTGAAGGCAGCAGCAAGAAGCAGAGGAAGGCGATTGATCTTGAGATGAAGATCAATATTATTAAGGATTATGATGCTGGGAAGAAGGTGAATGCGATAGCACGTGATATGGGGCTAGCGCATTCGACCGTGTCTACTATTCTTAAGGACAAGGACAGGATCAGAGAAGCAATGAAAGCATCTACAAGTATAGGACAGAAGACTGTAATAACAAGACAGCGGAAAGGCCTGATCCATGAAGTGGAGAAGTTATTGGCGATATGGATCAACGATCAGGTCCAAAAAAGGATGCCGCTTAGCTTTCTCATCATTCAAGCTAAGGCACTCAGTGTTTTTAAGACCCTAAAGGAGCGATCAGGTGAAGAATGCACAGAATCATTCAACGCAAGTAACGGATGGTTCAACCGCTTTCGCCATCGATATAATCTACACAACACACATGTTACCGGGGAAGCTGCAAGCGCTGACCAAGATGGTGCCGATAAATTTATTGAGGAATTGGACGCTATCATCGCCGATGGAAACTATCTCCCCCAACAGATATTCAACGTGGACGAAACAAGCCTATTTTGGAAGAAAATGCCAGAAAGGACCTTCATTCACAAGGAGGCCATGTCAATGCCTGGTTTCAAGGCATTTAAGGACAGGGTATCCTTGTTGTTGGGCGGGAATGTTGCCGGGTTCAAGCTCAAGCCGATGCTTATCTATCATTCCGAGAACCCATGGGCATTCAAGAACATCAGCAAGCACATGCTGCCCATATACTACCGTTCTAACAACAAGGCATGGATGACTCAGGCCCTCTTTGAAGATTGGTTCATGAATTGTTTTATACCCTCGGTGAAGCAGTATTGTTTGGAAAAAGATGTTCCCTTTAAAATTCTCCTTCTCCTGGATAATGCCCCCGGACATCCCCCCACTATCGGTGACCTACACCCTGATGTCAAGGTCGTGTATTTGCCCACAAACACCACCGCTACCCTTCAGCCTATGGATCAGGGAGCAATTGCAATGTTCAAGGCTTATTACCTTAGAACAACCTTTGCCAAAGCCATAGCTGCAACGGAGAATGATGAGATGACCCTTCGTGATTTTTGGAAATCATACAATGTTTTGCATTGTATGAAAAACATTGCAACTGCTTGGGAGGATGTTACTGCGAAGTGTATGAAAGGCATTTGGAAGAAGTGCCTCAAACGATCTGTGGTTAATTTTGAAGGCTTCGATAAGTTTGAAAATGTCGATGAAATTAATAGAAAAATAGTGTTACTCGCCAATACCCTCAATTTAGAAGTAGAAGTGGAAGATGTGGAAAACTTAGTGGAATACCAAGAGGGAGAGCTGACAAACGAAGAGCTGATAGAGTTGGAAGAACAACAGCATTTGGAGGAAGAAGAAAGAAAAGAAGCAGCACCAAAGCATTTCACGGCAAAGGGGTTGGCTAGTGTGTTTTCTAAAGTGAGTGTGGCTTTATTAGAACTAGAGAGTATGGACCCTAATGTCGAACGGTTTGCAAAAGTGGATCAGCAAATTCATGAAATATTACGGTGCTATCATGAAATATATGACGAAAAAAAGAAAACAACGCAGAGCACCCTAACTGGTTTCTTTAAGAGAGTTACTACTCCTATGACAAGCCCCCTTCCCTTACCAGGCCCATCTACGGCCGCCGATGATCCAGATGACCCCCTTCCCTTACCAGGCCCATCTACGGCTGCCGATGATCCACCACTGTCACCAAGTGTGAGTGTCAATTCTCAACAATCGACATTTTGAGTGATTTAGTATTTTATTTTTGCATTTACTGTATTTACATTTATTGTGTGTTCTGTTTATTTTTTATTACTGTACACTGTACAGTACAGTACATATTTTTATACATATGTCTGTAAGAGCTTTGCAAAATAAAAAAAAATTTACTAAAGATTGTGTTTCCATTAGTGATGGGACGATTAATCGGAATTGGAATCGAGAATCGGAAGAATCGAGCATCGGAAGAATCGAGCATTTTTCAGGAATAGGAATCGGAATCGGAATCGAGAGAATTGTACCATGATTTCCGATTCTTAAAACGATTCTTTAACTTTTAATTGAACCAGTTTTGCAATGTAAACGTTAAAATTTAAATGAAAGAGGATAACAAATTTTATTTTTATTGTATTGTAGCTATACATTAAAACATGTATATCCATGGTGTAATCAAGAAGATTAAAATGAATTGTTACAACTTAGTTGATTTTTATTTTTAAACCAATCTATTATAATTTATAATTTATATTACCATACTCATAATGTAAATAGTTAATCTTACCAGAGTAAAATATGACAATTTCCAGAAAAACAAGTATAGAATTATATTTAAAAATATTGAGAATCGGAATCGGAATCGGAATCGAGACTTTTTAGTGGTATTGGAATCGGAATCGGAATCGTTAAAAATTTTGGTATCGTCCCATCACTAGTTTCTATTAGACCTCTTTGTTTCTGGCAAAATGTTATTTTATATAAAAATGAACAAAGATTCATAAACAAATGAAAAAGGTATAAAAACGGGGTGAAGGTTGGATTTTTAAGCCGTAAAACAAGGCTTTCGTTTACCGACCATTTCGTCGGAATGGAACCTGGTCGTTAAACGGGGGATGGCTGTAATAATAATCAGTGAACTATAAATTTCATTCAGAAAATAGACAAAATTTATCGGTTTACCAGTTGGGAGCTCAATACTGATATAAAAGTCACCATCCACATTATTCATTTCCAAGTCATCAAAATTTCACCAATGTAGTGCTGATTACAAATGTTAAGATTAATTTACATTCTTAATTCATAATAATATAATATTTTAAGCTCATAATAATTTAATAAATGATTAAATCTAAATTTAAAGCTCTAATAAATTAATTTTACAATTCATCATCAATATCTAAAGTATCTGATTCACTTCACTTTTGGTTAGCCACCATCCTTGTCTGATTTTCTTAACACTTTAGCAGCCCAAATGTCTTTTCCAAAATTGAATAAAACCATCTGTCATTAGCCAGAACAAAATCAGTAAAGTGACACAGGGTGCTAAAGGGTTAAGCATGTTTTTACTTGCTGAATTTAAAAAGTGAAGACAATATTTACAAGTGTCATATTTTATTAAAAACTAAATTAATTATTACTTATGGTTAATTCCATGATAGATCATGCAAAAAAAATTAAATTTTACACCACACCCCTTTCAGTTTTCCTATAATTCATTGTATAGCATTGCCTATACCAAAAAACCCAAAATTTGAAGTTTCAGATTGATTGGACTTACAGTTCAAAAGTTATGGCCCTTCCAACTTTGAGAGTCCTCAGGGACCCCCAAATTACAAATTACCATATCTTAGCGCCTAATTGAGATAGAAGAATGATTCAAATTGCATTTGAAAGGTAATGTCAAATATTAAATGGGTATAGACATGGATAGCAGCTTAGTTGAGGAGTAAAAAAGTTGACAATTTGTATTATTAAAGGGGGGGGGGTTACCCCCACACCTCAATGGTTTTTTTTTAAATTTTCATATGAGATTAAGCCCAAACTCTATATGTATAAGTGGTATTTAAGAAATTGCTGTGTATTTAGGTGTAAACTGTGTTTTGAGATTTGAATAGTGATAACTTTTACTGAAAAATTATATTTTCATGATGATTTGTCACCTGCATTTAACCCCTTCCCTACGATGACGAGTGTGCGTTCGTCATGCTTAGTATCGGTCGAGACTCCGATGATGAGTAAGCATTCATCATGAATCTCCTTGGCCTTTATTCTATTTTAATTTGGTCGGAGTATGCTATGAGCTTTACTAGACAATATTCGAAGTATTTGCTGCGTCACAATGACATCATGACCAACTGACCAATAAAAACATTTTGTGGGTGGAGCTTCTAAAAAGATTACCATATATGCGCATGTCCTTGTGGCTCGAGGCATGAAATGTCAGTACCCAGTTAGCATTTGCGTTTGTGTATTTTGCCATTTTGATATTATATTTTTTATAATGTCATCTACAGATACTGATAATTCTGAAAATAAAAGAAACTTAAATATATATGAATAATTTTGTGTTGTTGTTAATATATAACAAGATACGCACAAAAAATTACAACTTTAAAAAAGTTGTATATTGCACCATACGTTGCTGAGGCAAAGTCGTGCGGAAGGGGTTAATTTAATTTTTTTCCTGAAAAGTATGCTGCCTTATATGTAACTACAAGTACTTATTTAATTGTAAATTTGTTTCAAGAATGAAACAATTGAATTATTAGCAACTGCATTTTATTTTTGTTCTAAAACGTATACAGAGTACAGCACACAGGTTCAACAAACTCATTAAACATAATATAATACATAACATAATAATTAAAAAATTTCTCAACTGAAGCCTGCGAACTGTGACTAAGTACTAGAAAGAATATACACACACTTAAACTTGTATGACAGTAACTTAGAAGTACAAGCATCAACTGGGTGAGTATAATATACCATACTAAAAACTTTTATGGCCCCACTAATTTGATCTCTTTTGGATGGAAGAGTAGGCAATTTTAATACCATGCAGGATATTTGGATTGGACATAGGTTGAATCATTTTGCTTTGTCTTACCCAGCAAATATCTTCCTTCTCTGGAAAATGGTATTTATTAGTACCTCCTGAAGATATTAAAAAGTTAATTTGGTAATCAGCAAATTCTTCTGAACTGTCTTTGATTATTCCAAGCCAGATTTTACTGTCATACAAGCAACATATTGGCCAATATGACTCATTATCTTTGTTTACTAGCAGACTGCTTACCCTGTTCAACTCGACTTATTCTAAACAAAGTAGAATTTTCTGAATCAGATGTTTGATAAGCCTGTATCTGGTTCTTTGACTTAGGTACAATTCTGTGGAAGCCTCTTGTGCCCTTGATTGATATAGCTTCATTAAACCTATTAGACAGAGGTAATTTATTTGATTCAACCTCCTGCTTAGTAACAAAGAAAAAAGTTAGTGATTTGAAGTGCTTAGTATTACAATCATTTAAAGCTCTTGGTGTCAGAATGTGACCAGCATCAGTTCATTGTAGACTAGCCTTTGCTACACCTCTTTTAAGTCTTTTTACTGTTCCTCCAGTACCATCACACATTTTTACCATGACTTGTAGCAAAGAAATTCCACTTAGCTTTGACACCAAAATCCTATTCATGATAGCAGAGATTGATGAAATTGAATCTTCTATTATATTGTCCACCACATCATCAAAAAAGTAAATAACTTTTTGTACGTTGGGGAATCTAACTTTTGTATCTTTTATCAAATATTGCTGAAAAGTGTGAACTGCTGAAGTCAAGTGCTCAAGACAGTCACTGACAACGCAATAACTAGTGTAGCTTAATTCCCCATCCTTCTTATGATAGAATACAAATGGGTGGAGTGTTGCCTGATCATTTGTCCAGTGAAAACTCTGAGTGGCATCCTGAGTAATAAATGAATAGTTTTCAGCAAAATCCCCTAGTACAAGTACATCATTACTTTGAAGGTTCTATTTTATATTCTTCATGTGTTGACTGACATTTTGCAATGTAGTGATGACGAGTGAGGGAGAAAATGGCTTCTGAAAGAATTTCAATAAATTGCTCTACTGTAGCTGTATTGCTTTGCAAAAGTGACTGGTCTGTAGTAGTCCATTGAACATATTGTACTGTATCTCTTATCAATCAATATTGACAAGGTATTCAAAAAGTTTGCTACACCAATACTACCAGGACATTTTAGACATCTTTGTAACATACAGTTAGAATTATTGATGATACAAACTTTTTTTTTTTTTCCATATGGGTATCATATGCAAGGCTTTTCTGGCCAATTACTGACACCATGAGTTTAGGATTTTGGTGATAGGTACAAACACAAATTGAGTATGTTCCTTTCCCCCCAGCAATAACACACAATTTAGTTCTTAAATTTGCAAATGATGAGAAGCCAACATGATCATCAGTTTCCTTATATTTTGCATATAGTTCTTTCAAATTACCTAGGAAGAGACATTTTTGTTTGTACTCCTTTTCACCATCTTTATTTCTTATACTGACACACTCAGATTTCCCTGCACATATCCAACTTACTTCTTCATCTTCATAGAAAACCTTTACTCTGGATATTGTTTCTTCAGTCAATTTTTTTCCTTTACTGTACTTGGGAACTTCTGGAAGAATACCAAATTGAGTTCTCAAAAGTCTGGCTTTGTCAACAATGTACCTAGTGGCACTGAAAAACTGTTTGGTTCTAATAATTGTAAAAGGAGACAGTGTAAGTATCTGAAGTCTTCATTGATAGGAAGATGTTGAGTTGAATTCTTCTTTGCAATCACTGATCAACATCTTATACCTGTTTAAAAGAAGAGAAATGCATAATATAAATCATTGCAATTTTTTTGTCTAAATATTATGAATTGAATAAAATTCAAAAGTTTCAAAGATCATTCTTATAGTGTATTAATAAGTAAGTACTATTAATTTAATTGTCTTATATCATATTTAGCTGCATTTATGGTTTGACTTGGTCTCGTACTGGTAAGAGACTGAATATTAAAGTAATCTAATTTACATACCTTGCAATATCTTTCCCCATTTTTTTAAGATCTTGTTTATTGGATAGTCCAGCATCATCTTCAACTGTCAAAGACATTGTCTTCCAATTTCCTTTTTAGAGATGTTGAAGCTCTTTGGTATTTTTTAGATGCCATCTTTGATTTACTGATACTGCTCAGGCCATCTGAAAATTTGTGATATTTTAAAGTCTACCATTAGGTATATATTGAAAATTATAAAACTATAGAAGTAGAATATATATATATATATATATATATATATACACAGTGGACCCCCGATTTGAGTAAGTAATCCATTCCAGCATGGCATACTCAATTCGAAATGTACTCAAATCGAACTTAATAACCTATGGGAATTAATTAATTCGTTCCAAAACCCAAAAATTTCACCCCACCCCTACTTTTTCTATAGAAATTGGCCTACGAAATTTAGTAAGGCGTTTCTTCTTTTGTGAGTCTTTTGATGTAGATGTACGTTTAGAAGCCATCACTATAACAGTACACTATGTCACTATGCCACAATATAAAATACAGTATCAAAGTCACTGCATCTACGAATCACCAAATTTATGCTATATTTTCACTATTTTATGCTGTAATCAACAGAAACTAACATAAATAAACACTAAGTACAAAGTCAGAAAACAAAATGTACGAAATTCTAACAGAAATCCCTAAGAACACCTGTACTATTCAAAACATTAGACCCCGAATGTTCCCGCAATGAACGCTCTAGACAAACTGAAACGCGTTTTGTCGCTGGCTGGCGTACTCAAATCAAGTTTTCTACTCAAGTCAAGTCAATAGGAGCCTATGGACGAGCGTACTCAAATCGATGTGTACTCAAATCGGGGGTCCACTGTATATATATATTATATATATATATATATATATATATATATAATATATATATATATACAGGGTGGGCGGAAAGTAGCTCCCTATTTTGGATTGGTAAAAAAATACGTATATTATCCATTTATTTCAGAAGAAATAATGTGAAAAGGTAGGCATACATGGTAGGTTTTCTCTAAAATTCAATGTGGGCTCCAACTCTTTCCACCAGCTTCTGGAGCCGCCCAGGAATGGCGTCCACTGACTTTAGCAGGAACTCCGGCGGGATGGAGGACATGACTTCCCGAATTCGGTCCTCCAGTTCTTCCAATGTCCTCGGTTTGGTGCGGTAGACTTCTTCCTTTACCCACCCCCAAAGAAAGAAGTCGCACGGTGTCAAGTCGGGGCTCCTGGCTGGCCATTCGCTCTTGTTGTCCGTGAGTGGCTGGATGCCCACTTCCCTGGGCGTTGGATGGGTCGTCGTGGTCCACATCAATGGCCAGCCAGGAGCCCCGACTTGACACCGTGCGACTTCTTTCTTTGGGGGTGGGTAAAGGAAGAAGTCTACCGCACCAAACCGAGGACATTGGAAGAACTGGAGGACGAATTCGGGAAGTCATGTCCTCCATCCCGCCGGAGTTCCTGCTAAAGTCAGTGGATGCCATTCCTGGGCGGCTCCAGAAGCTGGTGGAAAGAGTTGGAGCCCACATTGAATTTTAGAGAAAACCTACCATGTATGCCTACCTTTTCATATTATTTCTTCTGAAATAAATGGATAATATACGTATTTTTTTACCAATCCAAAATAGGGAGCTACTTTCCGCCCACCCTGTATATTATATATATATATATTATATAAAACTATAGAATCATAATACTTACGTAATTTTATCGGGGTGACATCAAGCTGTTCAAGAGTCTTGTCTATCTGTTCTCTTTCAAAGTATGCTTCTTAAACATTCATGCACTTAGATGAAGATTTTTGTGATGAAAGTTCAGGTGTACAATAGGGCAGGTCAAAACAAGTTTTTTTTGGCTTTTTTAAAAATGGCACTATGTGAGGGTTTTCATTTGGGTTAACAAATACAGCTGTCCCTCGCTTAACGAATGTTCATTACAGTGAAGGTTTTTATTTAATACTACTTTTGAATATTATGAAGGAAATTTCACTATAATGAAGGTGAAGATTTTTTAAATCTGCATTGCGCTACATTAGCAGTTCCTGCAACACAGGCAAGCTCTCTCCCCTGCCCAACATGGTCTCCCACCATCCCTGCAACACACTTTTGCAGCATCAGTGTTTGTTCTGCATTCTCATGTGTTGCATTCATAACAAAAGTGACGTTCTACAAAGTGTTATTGTTACTATTTTGTAACTCCAATATATAGCATGGCATCAAAATGTCCAAGCTCAATATCATTACCCAATCTAACAAAGAGGAGAAAGGCGATGATGACAGAAATGAAGCTAGATATCATAAAGAGAAAGGAGAGAGGAGAGAAGACATCAGTTATTGCCCAGTCATTTCCCCCTTCACCTCAATGGAAGACAGAGATTGTCTTCCAGTGATGTCACTTTCTTGTGTGGAAATGTTGGCCTTTAAATGGTGTGTTACAAATTGGTAATTACACATTTATATTATGTAAAATAGCTAATTTTGGTGAACTTTACCCACTCTATTTATATTAGGCTATAAAAAAAAAAGTGTGCTAGGAACCAAACTGACTTCTCCCATATAAAACAATAGAAAATTAGGTCCTGCTTAACAAATTTTCACGTAATGAAGGCTTTTTAGGAATGTAACCCCTTCATTAAGCGAGGGACGACTGTAACATATCAAAAGTTGAGCTATGTGCAACCCCCTGTACCCCTCACACATAGTCCCCCTCTACCTTTTCTCCACTCTTCTAGCTGAGATTTCACAATAGCTTTGAACCTATTTAAGATATGTTAAAAATAAGTTGGAAGGCCTTATTTGCCCTTATTTAAATCAAATGAGTATTTTCCTTATTTATGGATACTTTTTTGTTTTATGCAAGATTGCCAGATTGGCCCCTTTGTGACCAAATTTCACAAATGTGCAAAAAAGTCTGGGAACCCTAATTTTTTGAGTACTTTTTACAAAAAATTATATTTTATTTTTGTTTCAGATTATTGATTAAGTGAAATTATTATTGATTATATCACTGGTCAACAAAATAATTGTTTTTTTCTGTCACAAGTATTGAAGTAGGTGAGCCTAACAGTATTTTTTACGGTGAATTTGAATATGTTGTTAGATTTCTCCATTACGCAAGGTTTTTATGTGGCACAGTTATATTTTAATAAAAAATGTATATTTCTATATTAATGCATGGCCTTTGTAATTACCTAAATGGTGACATTGGTTGATTTTCTGCTGTATTTCACCTGTGGAACATCTCTCTTGAGGGTCCAGCAGTAGTCAGCCAGCATACTTGGGCTCCACTTGCCCTGGTACCACTTTTCCATGTTGGAAATGTCTTGATGAAAACGTTCCCTGTGCTTGTCACTGATGGTGCCAAGGTTTTCAGGGAAGAAGTCCAAGTGGGAGTGTAAGAAATGTATTTTTAGGGACATATTACATCCCATAGCTTTGTAGGCCTTCAAAAGATCACTCATTATTTCATGGTAGTTTTTGGCCTTATGATTTCCCAAAAAATTCTTAATATTTTTGAATGATTGCCACGCAGCTCTTTCCACTTCATTCAGCTGATCTTCAAATTGCTCATCATTTATCAACTCCCTTATTTGAGGACCTACAAATATCCCTTCTTTGATTTTAGCATCACTTAGCCTCGGAAATTTATTCTTTAAGTACAGAAATCCCGTACCATTTTGATCCATCACCTTGACAAAATTTTTCATCAGTCCAAGTTTGATGTGCAATGGCGGTAAGTAAATTAGTTGAGGATTAACCAGTGGCTTATTCACCACATTTTTCTTTCCTGGAATAAATGATTCTCGTTTTGGCCACTGCTTTTGTATATAGTGATTTTTTCTGTTCCTACTGCCCCATTCACACAAGAAACAGCAGTGCTTAGTATATCCAAGTTGCAGGCCGAGCAAAAGAGCAATCACTTTCAAGTCCCCACAAATATGCCAGGAATATTTCTCATACCTAATACTTGTCAAGAGAAGTTTCATATTGTCATATGACTCCATGTTGACAGCATGAGCTAAAGGTACTGATGAGTATTTATTTCTGTTATGGAGAAGCACAGCCTTCAAGCTAAGTTTTGAGGAGTCAATGAACAAGTGCCACTCCATTGTATTGTGTTGATGCCCAAGGGCCTCCATAAGAGAAGCAGCATTACAAAATACTGGACCATTTTCTTGAGAGAAAAATGTTTAAATTCATCCTGGCAGTTGTGGAAAAAATATATTTTAGTGCCCTGCTGGAGAAGATCCTTTCAATCTTGAAGCTAAAATTTCAGCCAGTTTTTTAGACAAATTTAAATCATGAACGAGGTCATTAAGATTTCCCTGAGTTATTAAATGAGGTTCCAAGGAAGGACCACTTGCTTCAAATGTTGGGTCACTATCAAACTGTTCTCCTACCTGGTTTGGATGAACTTCATCAGCATCGGAGTCATCTTCGTCCATGGTCACATTTTCTGGTGGTTTCGGTATGGGTAGAAGTAATCCCTGATATGTTTGTTAAACAGAAATAACAGTCTGATGAATGGTCTTTCGATTCTCCAAACCATAGGCACGGCAAAGGGCATGTGACAAGAACTATTTTTCTAACCAGTTAGAAGCCTAACACATGTCACACAGCAAATATGAGGGGCCCAGTACTTATCTTGGTTGCCTAGTTTGCACCCAAAATAAACCTTATAACATTTTTTAATCAGTGGAGTAATGGTTAATTTCTGAGATTTGAAGGTTAGCTCTCCACACACATAGCAGAAACTATCTGGGTGATTTAAACACTTTTGTGGCATAATGCAAGCTTTATTAACACAGAACTGTAACTGCAGGATGTAACACACTTCACAGAACAGATTGAGTAACACTTGTGATGCTCACACACAACTGACAAAACAGTGCGCCTCAGACAGTGACTCGGTGCATGTCTGAACATGTAGATACATGTATCAGCCCGCCTTGCCTGATAACCCATACCCAAGGAACCAAGTCAACTGTCTTACAAATGACCTGCTTGCACCCAATTTAGATTCCTCTCTCCAATCCTAACGTGTCATCCTTATAAATAAAGCGCAGTTTTCTAAAAAATCTTTATATGCTATATAAAAGATAGAGTAATACGTATCAGTCACACAAAACCTATGGGTGATAGAAAGATTCTAATTGCATTTTTTAATTCAGCATAAAAAAGTATGCAAAAAACACTAAACAGTTTACTTGTGACAAATTTTGTTTACCAGTGAATTATTGGTTCAAACTATTGGTTTTTAACCTTTTAACCGCGCCATACAATTTCAGCGATATTCCCATGGATGTGCATTAAGTCACTAAAAAATGAAAGTGCTAATAGGAATTTTTCTATTACTTTTCTAGTATGAAAAGACTATAAGAAATCCATATCTGACAATAAAATACTTCAAAAATGTGATTTTATATAAAATCATAAATTTCTCATAGATAGTGAAAAAAATTATTTTTTTTTGCTTTTGTCATAATTTGCAGATAAACTTGCCTGAATAACTCAGATAGTGTCAAAATGTATCCCAAAGGCATAAATCTTACCTGAAAACCTAGTTAATGTATTATTACTAATCATTTTTACCTGTAAAATGCAACCCATATTTGAGGTAAATTCTAGTAAAATACACACATGTCATTTGGATTCATACTGGGTAAAAGAAACAAAACAGCGTATTCATTCAGTTATTATGTTGCTGTATATATATGAAATTTGAATATAAAATATACAAAAAGTATCATATAAAAATAAAAGTTGCAATGCTTCATTCTGGAGGAGAGAAGTACATGTTGAAAAAAAAAAAAGCAAAACAGTTGTAGTACTGTATGTGCCAGGGTTGGTACCCAAAAGCCCACATCAATTTACTTCTCATGAACTTATTTTTAACTTGGCATTTTTTTATAATATCATTATGCAGTCTTATATATTAACAACTATAAACTATAATTAATGTGATAAGGCCAATATAAACTAAAATTTCCAGGAACTATTTATTTGACATGTTTCATTATGAACCTTATATCTAACGCTGTATCTAATTTATCTATCTTCTAATTGGCTATCTATATCTAAAAATAAATCATGTTTCTTTTCAGCTTTATAACTTAAATAATTTAAGTGGTACCTAATATTGATTATTGATCAGTATGTTCAGCATCTTTTGACCTTAGGTGGTGGTAGATTTGAACCAACATTTCTGCCTTTTTCTTTCCCTAACCTATTTCGCATTTTACTCCATACCAAGCCAAACATTGAAAAAAATCTTTCCAATGATCCGGAACTGGCCGGACAACTATGAATATATCTCATAAATTTAGCAAAACCTAATGGTAACCTGGTCTTTTTTTTTTCTTTAATTTCTACAATTTCCCACCAATTACTAGGTGATGTAGAGCTCACTATACCATCTTTGAATAAATAGGAAGGAAAAATTAGTGCGTCTTTTACATGGAATGCATACTATCCTGCCATGTATTCTGAATTTATTTCAATCAGCCATTCTTCAGCCTCTTCCTCTTGAACTCTATTCAGTTTTTGTCCTGAAAAATAATAGAACTGTGTGGAAACAAAAATAAAGCTAATAATATAGATTATATAATTTATGTTATGGTATCTAATTTATGCTAATTGTTATCTAATATGGCAATGCCAGACGATTTGATTCAGATTAGAGAAAACGCTTCTGCCCATACAGTTGAGTTATCTATGTTTTATATATTGATAGTAGTTAAGCATTTAGGTCCTATTTACCTTCATACTTTGGGTCAGTTATATTTGCCAAAAGATGACATGGCTCCATAGCTTTTTTTTAAATCTCTTAATAATATCTTCTTTGTATGGAGCTAATTTTTCATCTTGGATTAAATTGAGCCAAATTTCAACCACATCAGATAATGTTGTATTATCATCCTACAACTGTAACAAAAAAAAAAAAACTATAAAGTTATATATGGCTGAATGAAAACATCTGTAAACATTTAGAATTATGCATTGTTAGAATTTATTTTTTGGTGTTACAAGTTACAACACATAAAATGAAGTGTATTTTAATTATTTATTAGTAGTGCTTTAGTACAGGATTCTATAAATAAAATGTGCACTATAAATCTATAAAATATCTTTAAATTAATATTGGTATTTAAAGTTAAGTAATTTTAACTGCATAATATAAACACACCTTATCTAGAGCATTTCTAACAAGTAAGAGTTGTGACTGTAAATGGGGTGCCTCTCTCTGTATAGATAAGTTATCTATCAATTTTCTGATGTTGTGATCAATGTCTTCAATAAGCTCTCCTCTTATTTCTATATATAGAGAGTAATTTGACAAATAGGTTTTTATGCTTTCTAACTGAGAATTCCATCTGGTTTCATTTGGTAGTTGCGGCATCATACCTCCTTTCTCCATTAACCAACCCTAAAATATAAATTTTTATTACAAATATTGCTGGATTTGACAGCATAAATAAATAGCCTATGCAACTTATTAATGAGTCGTGAATTAGGATTCACACTGGTGACAGTGCTAATGCATAAAAGTAAAGCTGACAGTAGCTAATATATTGGATTTGTTTTTAGCTTACATGAGGTTGGTGATGGTTTCGGAAATATTTGTTAATTTCTACAACATGCTTGAGAACTGATTTTGGAGAGAAATCTTTTTCTACCAAGTTCAGATGGTGTACTGAACAGCCATAAGTAATAAGACTGTAGTTGTCCTGCTTAAGAATTTCTCTCATTCTTATCATTTTGTTTTCGTTATTAGTGCATATAGCAAATACCTGAAAATAAAATGTCATAATTCATAAGGAACTGAGCATTTGAGTATACCAAGGCGGAGAATTACGTTCAGTTTATAACTAAAATAAAATGTACCTACAAAATAGTTATACTTACATATCAATGCCATATATTTCTTTAGTTTTTGTTATTGCTTCTCTAGCTAACTGTGCACAGTATTCTGCTGTCTTTTTTGTACTTCCAGCATCTACTGCTGAAATCAGATATGGCTTTTTTCCATTATGAATACTGTGCGCAATAATAGGATCATTATCTACTGAACTCCAGCCATCTCGTATCAGGGTAATGGTACAATCATCAAGATTAAGGTCATTCTTCATTTCATGGATTACTTCATCATTAACTTTTATTAACAGATCAGATGCCAACCTTTTCCTGTTTGGTGGTTCATATCCTGATCTTAGACCTTTGATTAATTTTATAAATTCTTTTTCTAAAACGTTGAAGGGTATGTTAGCTGAAAAAAAGAACCTTGCAACTTGTAAATCTAATTCTTCCTTTTGGTCCACAGTCATTCTTACCACAAATAGTGTAATTGATCTTTGCCTTTTATCATGCTTTATTGGTGTTGAATGACAGACTGTGGATGATGAAGAACCTGCACTGGCATCACTCATTTCAGGCACATTTTCACTTATAATCTTTGGATCATCTTTGCCAGAAGCCAAAGCTGGAGGAAGTGAATCAGTTTAAACTGATGCTTCAAATTCGAGTCTCGGCATACCTCTTGCCTCATTTTCAAAACATACCACTTTTCTTTTACTGCATTTCTCTAGATGTTTCACACACTCAATTTTTTGAGTGATACTTTCTTTGCAATAATTGCATAGTACTCTAGTAGGCTGATCACTTAATAAAGTCACCTTGTCCCATTCGCTAGCTTCAGATCTTCCACCTCTATAACTCTTTGGCATCTTAAAAATTTAAATTTGAGTTAGGTCTAAATAAAGCTGAAATCTGCTGTTAAGAAATAAAGGAAAGATCTAAAATTAAAATGGAGAAAATTCTAATATGTCATTATTATTTCTCATATCTGAACTTTCTGTGAAATAAAGATGTCTTTAATATATATTATAGATTAGATAAATAAATTAATAAAATAATAAATATATTAGGCACTACATAATTATTGAACCTTTCTAAAAAAAATTTCAACCCATCAAAAAACCAAAAATCCCAAAACCTAGCAAAAACCTAGTTGGGTTGTTTTTTTTGTGAAAAATCTGGGTTTTTGCCAGCCCTGGTATGTGCAAATGGTAAGTATACGGTACACAAATCATGAGAGCATTATGAAATCTGAACACTTACAATATACAAAATATGTACAAAACATATAAAATTACATACAACTTACAATGTCTCATCCCTTAGGAGACAAGTACATGTTGAAAAAAAAAATAACTATAGTCTGACTCACCACTGGGTGCACGCATCTGCCTCCTCCTGCCACCAGATGACAGCAGTGCCTGAGACTGGCAGTCTACTCAAATCTGAGGGCATGCAGTTGCTGAATGCGGTTAAGAGAAATTTTTTTACAGCTGTGAACTACAGTTGCTTTACATGGTTAAGGACAAAACAAGGTTGGTGAATAAAGTTGCCAAATGCAGTTAAAGGATTAAGTTAAATTATTGGTTATTAAGTCAAATTAATCATGACAACAAGAAAAAAGTCATCAAATGCAGCCTTTGGACAACTGAGTTTCCAGCAGCTATGACACCAACAAAAGTAGATGTGAGGCACTATAACTTTATGCAATGATGAGAAGAGGCTGAATCAAATAAATCAGACTTTTAATGAATATTGTAATATAGTTGCAATGGCCACTGAAACCATATAGAGAAGGTTCTCTTTCCCTACAATAAGTACTCGTGGAATCTTTCAGAAAGTTGTTAGTGATAGAAGCTGCCTCAAAGTTGAACAAGGTTCCTATAAACTGAAGAGATGAGAGATTTGAACAAAAAGTTTCCGAGTATGATGCTATGTTTGATGTATTTACTTATGATTGCTACAATAAAGGGATTGATAGAAATGCTTAGTTGAACAAGGTTCCTATAAACTGAAGAGATGAGAGATTTGAACAAAAAGTTTCCGAGTATGATGCTATGTTTGATGTATTTACTTATGATTGCTACAATAAAGGGATTGATAGAAATGCTTGCTAGTGCAAGGATAAAATAACACTTGCTGAGTGGGATTCTTTTGTAGGACAAAAACAAAGATTAAACCAACTGGGGCCAATTGATAGAAAAATTGCTTTGATGAGGAAAAGGTCTATTGCTAGAGCTCAAAAAGAACACTAATACCAAATGAGATCACAAGCAGAAGTGACTGAAGCTATCAGAGTTGTCCCTTCAACATCACAGGAATCACAGGATGCAGCCAGTGCTGAGAGCATGGAGGTAGAGACTGACCAAGAGACTAAGAGGATGAAGACTTCGTGCATGATGTAGAGTTAATAGAGAATGAGCAGAACAGATATACCTACAAAGAGTTGGCAGTGACTGCAGATCATTACAGAGTGAGTTGCAGGGCAGCAGCAGCAATTGTTAATGCTGCTTCAAAAGATATATATGGGAATCCTGGATCAGGGCAACATGATTGATAGAAAGCTGGAAAGGGAAAGAGCACAAGTAGGTAAAAAATTGAGTACCAGGGTTAAATTGGAGAATATAGGAATAGAATGCATTGGCTTTGATGGGAGAAGAGATGACACATTAACCTGGGCAGGCAGGGCCGGCCCTAGGATTGCTGGCACCCTGGGCAAGCTGAACTTCGGCGCCCTTACAAGTATAATTTTAAAATTTGTTCACAATGAGGAAAAACTACAAATGTAGGAATAAAGAGTTTATTACAATTAACGATATTCACTCAAAGTACAACTAAACATTCTCAAAATGGAACCATGTATGAAAATATGAGAGACAGTGTTGCCACTTTTGTCTGAGGTAAATCCACAAAAAAAATGTAAAAATTCCACAAAGTGGCAACACTGATGAGATATTAAAGGATGGCAGCGCTGCCAGGTGTATGTAATTTGTGCTCAACGCTCACCTACGTGGCCACATCAACCCATGTGACATGTCATCCCATGTCAGGCCAAGCTGACCTTAGCTTTACTGGTAGTCTGGTACCGAATCAGGCGAGTTTGTCTAAAACAATTCGTCTAAAATACAATTTGTCTAAAATAGTTTGTCTAAAATAGTTTGTCTAAAATCAATTTGTCTAATAACAATTTGTCTAAAATACAATTTGTCTAAAAATAATTTGTCTAAAATACAATTTGTCTAAACAAACAATTTAATATAATATGGCATACAAATTGTTGCCTGATGTACAATGCTATTTATTACTTGCCACACCCCATCTTAAACGGTTACCTCTTGTGCGGAATAGTACATCGAAATCAGTTATCCCAGAACCCATAACCCGGTTAGGTTAGGTTAGGTTAGGTTAGGTTAGGTTAGGTATATTATGAAATAAAATCAACCCATTTTCAATCTTTTCATCCTCACTCCAAATTTATCAAGCAGACAAATGCATTTTTAGTTATCTTCAGTTATTAGTCAAATTGTATTTTAGACAAATTATTTTTAGACAAACTATTTTAGACAAACTATTTCGATGTACTATTCCGCACAAGAGGTAACCTTTTATTTAAGATGGGGCGTGGCAAGTAATAAATAGCATTGTACATCAGGCAACAATTTGTATGCCATATTATATTAAATTGTTTGTTTAGACAAATTGTATTTTAGACAAATTATTTTTAGACAAATTGTATTTTAGACAAATTGTTATTAGACAAATTGATTTTAGACAAACTGTTTTAGACAAATTGTTTTAGACAAATTGATTTAGACAAATTGTATTTTAGATGAATTGTTTTAGACAAATTCTCCTAGATGCGTCTGGTACTAATGCTATTGGCTAATATAATGTCATAATCCTTGAAAATTTGACTCCACAGCAGGAAATTTTCACATTTGACTCTTTTATTTCATTTTATTTTATTTATTTATTTTTCTATTTTTCCCTTTGTATTTGGAAGATCCCAAACACATGACGTGGCACCCCTTAGCACATGGCGCCCCGGGCAACTGCCCGAGTTGCCGGTACCTTCAGCCGGCCCTGAGGGCAGGCAAGATCAAAGAAGAGCACTATGTCATTGTTAAAGAGCCTGGAAATATCTATATAGATCATGTAACACCTGATCATGGAAATGCTCATTCTGTAGCAGAAGAGCTGATTACTGTAATAGTGGACTCAGAAAGTTCAAACACTCTAAAAGCTTTACTATGTGATGGTACTACTATGAATACTGAAGAATCAGTGGAGTAATAAAGCTTATTGAAATCTATCTGAATAGGTCTGTTCAGTGGCTGGTATGCCTTCTTCATATGAATGAACTACCATTTAGGCATGTCTATGATGCAATAGATAGAAAAACAACAGGTCCAAGTACTTTCAAGGGTTCAATTGGAAATAAATTGAAAACTGATCTAACAAAACTGGAAGTGGTTGCTTTTTCTCCTGTTAAAGGAAACATTCATGAAATTCCATCTGCTTTAAGCAGTGACCAAAAGTATCTCTACAATATATGCCTAGCTGTTCAATCTGGAAGTCTTCAAAGATCTCGCAGAAAGATCTCTTGGTACAATTCACCATGCTCATTGGCTAACTAGAGCAAATAGAATTCTTAGACTTTGTGTCAACACCAAATCCAACCCAAGATCTCAAAGATCTCGTAGAAATTATTATGCTATTTTATGCTCCAGGATGGTTTTGGATTAAGTCACATCCACTGGCATCTGACAGATCATCTAACTTTTGGTACTTAGGGTATCTGCTGTGTGTGACTTGAAGGAGAAATACAGATTGATCATGGAACTGGTGTTTCAGAATAACTCATACTTTGCAAACCCCAAAAATATTCTATCAATATTGAGATAACAAACTCAAGAAGAGAAGTTAGAGAGGTTGCAATCCAGAGAATCATTCTTTCAAGAACTACATTTTCTGGATCAAGAAACTTTGACCTACCTCAAACTCTTAATTCTGATTCTTCAGACTACACTGAAATGATTGAGTGGCAGAAAGAGGTAATTTATCCACCTCCACTTCTGAGAAACTTTAGCAACAAGGAACTTTTGTTAGCAAGACAAGAACCACTCAAAATACCAGCCTTTCCTTGTCACAGCCAAGGAGTAGAAAGCACTATGAATCTAGTCATGAATGTATCTGATGTACGAATTGGCAAGGAAAATCACCAAAATATATTCTTAACCACTGGAATCATGTCAAAGATTGCCTAAATTTGAATGGAAAAGACAGTGGAATAAATAAACATGCAGTTTTACTTTCAAAATAGCTTAAGTTTATTATGCATTGTATAAAAGAGCACTTCATTCGGTAATGTTTTTTTCTTTTTCTTGTAGAAGACAAGTTCTGTTGTTTAATTTCTTAAAAATGTTATGTAATTCATTAATTTGTTCCTTATTTTTTATCTTAATATATATAGTATAGACTAAAAATATGTAAAAATGTCATTTTCTTTGAATTTTAATAAAAAAATAAGAAACTAGTTTAATACAACTGAAACAATTTTTATCTGAGTTTTTATTGAAAAAAGTACATTTTGGCAAAATGAAACTAAAAACCAAAAATTTGTGTCAGGGGTGGGAGACTTAGGATACATGAAATATGTTATTGGGTGCAGTGGCGGTTCCTCATATGGGCAATATGGGCAGCCGCACAGGGCGGCATTTGTGGAGGGGCGGCATGAGCGCCTGCAAAAAAAATAAAAATAAAAATAAGAATAAATAAATAAAGAAATAAATCAAAATAAAAAATAAATAAATGGCACAATTTGATCCTATAATGCAAGAGCACATTAACCGTGTCCAAAAAGGGACCTCCAGTCACACCAGCTACCTCGGCCACCACATACAAAACGAACTCATTGATTTGTCGAGCAGCAAGACCATTTCAGCAATGGTGAGCGACATCAAACAATCAAAGTTTTTTTCAATAATTCTAGATTGCACTCCAGATATCAGCCACACTGAACAGTTGTCAGTTGTGATTCGGGTTGTGCACTGGAGGGAAGCCCCATGTAAAGGAACATTTCATGGGGTTTTTGGAGGCAGAGGAGTCCACTGGTCAACATTTGGCATCTCTGATTCTGAAGAGACTGGAGGAGCTAAAAGTTCCTTTCATGGACTGTAGAGGACAATCATACGACAACGGGGCCAACATGAGGGGAAAAAACAAGGGTGTTCAATCCAGGCTCCTAGAAATTAATCCCAGAGCTCTGTTTGTTCCATGTGGGGTTCATTCTCTGAATTTGCTTGTGGCCGATGCTGCTAAGGGATCTATTGATGCCACAAGTTACTTTGGCATCTTGCAGAAGCTTTACAACTTGTTTTCAGCCTCCACACAACGATGGGCCATTTTGAAAAAACATGTGAACATCACATTGAAGATATGGTCTGATACAAGGTGGGAAAGCAAGATCAAGAGTGTGGAGCCCCTGAGATATCAGGCAGCTGCAGTGAGAGATGCACTGATCGAGGCTCAATCTCTGTCAGAGGAGGTTGGGTCATACCGCTTCGCCATTTGTTCAGTGGTGTGGCATGACCTGTTGTGCCAAATTCAGCATGTGAGCAAGCAGATGCAGTCTCCTAGCATGCATGTTGATGTTGCAGTAAATCTCCTAAAAAAACAGAGAGAGGTCTCCGCAATTACAGGGCAACAGGTTTTGTGGCTGCACAAATGGCAGCCACAGATATCTGTGAACAAATGAATGTGGAGGCTGTGTTAAAACAAAAACGGCTGAGGTCCACAAAGCGGCACTTCTCCTATGAAGCAATCTGATGAGCCCTTGATTGATGCTTTGAAGAAGCTGGAGGTGACATTTTTCAATGCAGTGGTTGATGCTGCAACATCAGCCATTCAGGAAAGATTTTCCACGTTGGAAATTGTGGGAGAGAAGTTTGGAGTGCTGACACATTTCCAAAATCTCACATTTGAGGAGCTGACAGAACAATGTGTGAACCTTAGTACTACACTACACTTTAAGGGACAATCTGACTTGGATGGCAGAGAGCTTGCACAGGAGCTGAAGAACTTGCCTGACTTGCCATCAAAGACCATATCCTTGCTTGAACTGCTGACATTTATCCATGAAAGGGAGCTCTCTGAAATATATCCAAATTTGTGGACTGCTCTCAGAATTGGTCTTACTCTTCCAGTCACTGTTGCTGAAGCAGAGAGGAGCTTTTCAAAGCTGAAGCTCATCAAATCCTACCTGAGGTCAACTATGTCACAGGAACGCCTTACCGGTCTGGCCATCATCAGTATAAATCATACAATTGCTGAGCAGATTTCATATGATGATTTAATTCATGACACTGCATCAAGGAAGGTAAGAAGAGTCAGGCTTTAGATGGCAGTTGTGCTGTGGTGCAATTTATTTTGTTTCTTGTTCAAAGTGTAGCATAATAATTACCCTCTCTTAAGTGTCTTATTCTATTTATGTGATAGAGCATTTGTACAATTTAGAAATTTGATTCTCTAGTTTATTTATGGCAGTTGTGCATTTAATTTGTATTTTTCCTGTTCATAGTATCATAATTACATTCTCTTAAGTGAGTTATTCTATTTACGTGATGAAGGATTTGTAAAATTCAGAAATTTGAGTCTTTGTTTTGGTTCTGAAGTTCCAACAATTAGTCCAATAAAAAGTTATTTTGTGAAAGAGTTATGTCTGTCCTTTATTTTTGGGGGATTCGAATGTGTGTGTGTTGGTGAACAGGGGGGGGGGGGCGCTGAAGGTGAGGTTCGCCCAGGGCGTCATGTAAGCTAGGACCGCCACTGATTGGGTGACTACTGTGACTCATATGAAAGCCCCACAATGTGTCACTTTTGAATACAAAATATCAACCTGCCCTAGTCTGTACAAGTATCAATTCCTCAACTTAATTGTTGAATAACTGATGTGTTTTATCATTTTTATTGATTTTCTTCAAACAGTTTGTACAAACTTTTGATGAATGACTGAAGCCATGTACAGGATCACTATTTTCAATAACATGATTTGGGAGTGATCTCAGAGCACTCGCAATAACTTTTTTTGTGTTTTGGATGGGTTACAGCAACGATAGGTATAGTCTTTACATTTAATTGCCATTTTCTATTAAGTTCTGTACATAGCTATGTACTGTGAATTTCTGCGAAGAAAAATATTTCCTCAATAATATGCCTCTATAAACTAATTATTTCACACATGTACACAATAAACAAGAGAACAGAACACTTTGGTTCCTAAGCACACTATCTTTATTAATTATTGCAGGGATTTTTGAATAGACTATCTCTACTTATTTATATATTTTGTATCCTTTATATACTTACATAGACGTGTGTATAAAATATATTGCTGCATAGTTGAATAAGAAAAGGGTGAAATAATTTTATATTTGACAATTTCCAAAAAATTTGATTTTTTCACTGGAGTTATCACTTCAAATCTCAAAACACATAGCTTACACTTAAATACACAGCAATTTTTTAAATGCTACTTATACAGATAGAGTTTGGGCTTAATCTGATATGAAAATTTAAAAAAAATCCATTGAGGTGGGGAGTAAAACCCCCCTTTAATAATACAAATTGTCACAACTTTTTTACTCCTCAACTAAGCTGCTATTCATGTCTATACTCACCCCCTTGATTAGGTACTCCGGCTTGCCGGGACGAGGGGGCTCGCACACCTCATGGGTTGTTGGGGTTTCCTCAACTCCTCGCGGGGTGTGGGCGAAGAGTTACCTAGTTGCAGGGTTTTTTTTTTTTTTTGCTCCCCTTCCTCCCCCCTCTGTATTTTGCAGTCTTGGGGGTCATTGGGTGCACCTGCTGGGGGGCATCGTTCTGTGGCTGAGCTGTGCTCTGGGGACAGTACGGGTGCCTGGACCACTGCTGTGTCTGGATTGGGTCTTTGCTAGGCCCTTAATGGACAAATCTTCGTAGAGCCAATCTGCTGTTTTTAAAACAACAGTCAAGTTGGGGGGCGGGCTACCCGGGACATTGGGCCTGCATCTTGAAGGATGCAGCGGTGGATGGTGCATTGCCTTGGGTCCGAGGCTGTCTTTTTTTGTAATGCTGTTGTTTATGGGTTCAATTTCAAAACTTCAATCCCCTACTGTTGACGACTCTGGCCCATCCTTGGATTTAGATAAGACTTCTACTTCTGGTAATTCAGCGGCCACTGCCTCCGCTGGATTGACCTTAAAGCCGTATGGCCCCCTCTCATCCTCTGTGGCATCTGGCTCTTGTGGCTGTAGGGCGGGGTCTTCACAGCCCTTGTTCTCTCGCCCACTCTTGGTTACCCTCACACATGGACCTGTCTCTGCTGTCAATTTCTGTCCGGTGGACAGGTTCCTTGTTCTCCACCCTTCCACTGGCTCCCTTCTGGGCAACTTGGAATGGGTGTTTCAGCATCTTAAGATGGTGGGGGTTCCCTATCATTATGATATCTGCCCTCTGAAGGATGGGTCTCTTCTTTTGAAGTCCCATTCTTCAGGGGTGACTGAGTCCCTTCTACAGTTGCAGGATGTTCTGGGTTGCAGAGTTTCTGTGACTCCCCATCCGCAACTGAATAGCTGTCAGGGCACCATTTTTGCTTTCTATCTGCTGTCAATCCTGGTTGGCAAGTTGCAGGAGAATCTTGCTCCCCAGGGGGTAACGAAGGTCTTCCACTTTTTGTTGTGCCAGGATGGTGCTCTTACTCTATCCGCTCATCTGCTCCTAACCTTTGACTCCCTTGTGCCTCTGGCCCAGGTGTTCTGGGGCGTGGGTGATCGCCGGTCGTGTGAGTTTTTGGTGCGACCGTATGTGCCTGACCCAGTTCGCTGCTTTGGCTGCAACCAGTTCAGCCATGTTAGCTCTGCATGCCACTGTGAGGGTAAGCTGTGTCCGCTGCAGTGGGCCTGCGCACCCTCCTCCATGCACGAAGCCCGGCGGTGCTCAAACTGCTCGGGGGCCCACCCTTCCTCCTCTCGGGACTGGCCCATTTTCAAGTTTGAATTCGAGGTGTGGTCCTTAACCCTAGAACACTGAACATATGTTTGAGTCACACAAACACTGAACATGGGTATATTATACCCGACATTGGAAAATAGAAAAAAAATAGTAAATATGCATATTTATTTAAATTAACAATTACACACTAAAGGTAATGCCACCTTACTATTACTAAACCTAATATTAACTCTAACTCATACAAATAAGGTTCGTACTGAATTTAGAAAAAAATATTGAAAAAGCAAAAAAAATAAAAAACATTTGAGAAGTTTTTGGAAAAAACATCACCAAAAAAAAACGGCTCCATCAATTTCAACCAAACTTCCCCAAACCCTTCCCAGGTATGCTACCTCTGCTCACAGGGGGTCTCCAGTACCCAGTCCATGCGCAAACTGTAGGAAAGAGAGGTGGAATCAACACCCTTTTTTAGTACACGAAAAATGGCTTATTATTCACTATAATGCGATTTTAGCCTATGATACCCCTGTAAATGAGTACTAAGTGATATATGAAGACTATTACAATAAAAATAATAGTTTTAGGTATATTCCTGGAACATTATAACTTACCCCAGCCCCACATGCAGTTGTCAGGGGTCACCACCACACAGTCGACGCGCAAACTGTAGGGAAGAGAGGCAGGAAAAAAGGCTTTTTTAGTACACAGCCTTTTTTATAACAAAGCCTTTTTAGTACACAGAAATGACTACATCACAACAAAATAATGGTTTCAGGTGTATTCCTTGACACTTACTCAGCCTCACATGCAGTCGCAGCAGTAGGGGTAGTAGTGGCTCGGACAGACAGGTAGGCGACATCCGTGACACCTGAAGCGGGTCTTCTTGTCAGCCTTTGACTGACACTTAGAGCAGCGGACCATGGGCTCCCTCATTTCTGCTGCTGACGGCCCTGCAACATCACCCATGACAGAGGGGTCGAGCAAGCACACTTTGCTGATGACTTGCCTGACTTGCCTGTGCTGAGTAGGGGCGTTCAGGCGGTTCTCAGCTGAGGGCTTGATCAGCTGTAAGGCTAACTCCCGCATGTATGTTCTCCTTTTCAGCTGGATGCCTCCTACCCTGCCAGCGTTGTCCTTGTGGATAAGCCAGGAATTTATAACAGCTGCATTTATAATGCCAAAGAAGAGACACAGCGGCCACCTTTTCGTTTTCCTGCTGCAGCTGTATGTGGCACACATTTGGTCGAACGTGTCGACTCCTCCTTTTGTCTCATTATAAAACTGAATAATCTCTGGCTTTCCATTTTCATTCATAGTCGGCTGCGTGTGCATCGACGACATCAGGAGGACATTCTTCATTTTTGTGGTCGTGTCTGGCACGTAGGACACGAGCGTCATGTCCTTGGTGAAGAGGAAGGCGGTGCTACCTGGCGTGCGGGTCACCTTATCTTTCACCGCATCTGGTACTTCCTTCTTATTCCCCTTCACTGTGCCCACCAGTGTCATGCCACAGTTATGGAGAAGGTCGTGTATTAGTGGCACAGATGTAAACCAGTTGTCGGTGGTGACGTTGCGGTTGGTGTGGTGGTAGGGTCGTGTAAGTTCTTTCGTAAACATATGGCCTAGCTGCAGTCCATCTCTTGGGCGAGTTCCCTGTTTCCCCAGGTAAGGAATACCTGTCAACAGGTACTTACTTTTGACGTCATTGCCAAGACAAGTTTTATTCCATATTTTGCTGGCTTATTTGGTATATATATTCTAAAGGGGCATTTACCCCTGAAAGCCAGCAACTGTTCATCTACAGTGAGGGTCTCGTTGGGCGTGTAGTGTTCCTCACAGTAGCCAATAAACTTGTCCCACACACTCCTGATTGGGGCTAATTTGTCGTCGGCCCGCCTCTCTTCCCGTGTGTTTGCGTCATCAAATCGTAGGCAGGTCAACAGGAATGTAAATCTAACCTCCGACATAGCTGCCCTGTAGAATGGAGCCCCCGAAACAGGGCACCACAATTCCTTTGTGGACAGGTGGTTGTCACGCCTGTACCCACTAAACACCAACACACCTAGCAGGGCACGTATCTCTGCTGCTGTTGTCCTCTGCACAGTGGATGTTTTCTTCTTGTACTTGATGGCTACAACATCAATCTTCTGATTGGTCCACTCCACTATTTCATTTATGATATCATCAGACAAAAATAGCTTGAAGCACTGCTCTGGGGTGGTGGCCTGAGCAGCTGCTTGGGTGGGACCGGGCGTGAATGGTGGAATAATGTTCCTTGCTGCTGTTCGTGTTGCTGCGGAGACCTGCGGCCTTGTGTGCCACACAAAGCCTGATTTACTTTTCACTGTTGTCGTGGGAAAAGTAACAAGCAGGTCCTCATCCTCATCACGACGTCGTCGTCGTCCCCGGCGAGCAGGAGGAGGAGCAGAAGCAGGAGGACGTGCAGCAGCAGGGGTGATAGCAGCAGGGTCATCAGGGTCATCTGAGTAAGCAGAAGGGCCAGCAGCAGGGTAGGAAGAAGGGCAACCAGCAGGAGGGTAAGCAGAAGGGCCAGCAGCAGGGTTAGCAGAAGGGCCAGCAGCAGGGGTGGCAGGGTCAGCAGCAGGGGTAGCAGGCGAGGCGGTAGGAGGGGGACGCCTAGTCCTACCAGTCCGACCACGTGCTCCCTTTCTCTGCCTAGGACGGGGTGCTTGGTCTGTGTCAGAGTCACTAGTTTCTATGCCACTACTCATATCCTCTGGGTTAGCCACAAAGTCAACATCATTATCACTATCATAAAGCTCTTCATGTTCTAACACATCACTTTCTTCGTCACTATTGAGTCCAAAAAGAATAGCATCCACTTCCTCCTCAGTTGGATTTTTATGGTAATGGGAAGCCATTATGGTCAGGATAACTTACTAATGGTATAATAGTTTATCTGAAATATTATTCACAGCCTGAAATGGAAAATAAATAATTAGTACACGCGCACTTTGTACACTAACACTGAACTCGGGTATAATACACCCAATTTTTTCTTTTACTATTATCACTGAACTCGGGTATACCGTACCCGATCACATGATTATAGAAAATTCCAGGGCGCGGAGCGGAGCGACATGACCTACCTCTGTCAGGGCTCGGGACTGACTGAAGCTACTAAGGATACCAGCTGCCTGCCTCCACGGGAACACCACGTAATGCGCGTGACGTCATGGCGTTCGGGTATATTATACCCATGTTCAGTGTTCTAGGGTTAAGGACTACCGAATTCCTTAGTGCACGGGAGGTGCATGATAGGGTCCATGACTGGGAGCTGTGGCAGGTGTTGTCCTATGCTGTTGCTCTTGGCTCTGGCAGGTCCTCGGGCCCCTCCCGTGCTACCCCAGCACCTACCGGAGTGGTGCCCTCCCTGGAAGTCCCAGGGGTTGGTGGTCCTCCTAGCGCCGTGGGACCTTCTTGTCCTTCTGCCTTACTTTGTCATCCCATCTGATTCCCTGCCTACAAGTGCCCCTTCTCCATCTCTGGCCTTGGGGTCTGGATCCTTGCCTACCCATCTCTCGGGTGGGGAAGGTGATGCCCCGAAGGGGAGGAGGAAGCGTCACTGTGGTTGGAGTCCTCCAGACCCAATCATGACCACTGCTTGCCCTGCTTCCCCTTCTTCACCGGAGGGGAAGCAGGGCGCCGCTCCTAATCCGCTCAGGACTCCCCCCCCCCTCCTATACAGAGGGCTGGTGAGGCATCACCTTCCGGTGCCCCAACTACTGTCCGGGTGTCGGTTGAGGTACACTGCCCCATTAGGGTGTGTCAATTTTGGGGGTGAAATGACTAAATTGAAAATCATGTGATTTGGTAGCAATTTAATGTAATCATTTGGCATACAAAATAATATCTTTGTTTCAAAAACAATAAAAAATAACTCCTACCTACGTCAGTTTTAATTAAAAAATTCCATTTTTCCGTAAATTCGTAACAAAATAACAAATGTGCGCAAACATCCTATCAACATTTAAAGTGGCAATAAGATATCATTCAGAGTCTTTATTTGAAAGTAACCAATGCAGTCATGTCCTTTTTGCTGCGGTTCCTTGACATCAGCATTTGGCTTGCTACTTGCGCTTTGATGTAGCCTTCTCGCCTCTCATGACTGTAAACTTGACTAGCTGCTTCTGTGACCATTTTCACACATCTCTCCACACTCTGAGTGTGAGAAGGCCACTTTGGCACTTGCATTGGGGCCTCTTTAAGTTGTGTTAAATCTTTGTTTGTTATACATGTCAGTGGTGGCTCCAAAACTTCCGAACTCAAGTTAACTAATTCTGACAATTTTGTGGCATTGATGTTTATCGGAGGTACCTTCCTTGTCTGAACAGAGCAGTCTCCCAGCTGGTCATCATCTAGTGATGTTCCTCTAAGCTTTAGAATGATTTCCACAGCCTCAGTTCGCTCTTTGGTACATTGGCTGCAGAGTATTGCTTGCAAAACTGCCTCTGGCCTAGCATACCAAGCGGACCTTCTCACCACAGGTAACATGATGTCCACCACTACTTTCCTTTGGGTTCTAGGTAGCTGTAATTGAAACAAGATGTGGTTGGGCCCCTCCATCCACATTGGATTAAGTTTTACATTGAACCAGTGAGGAAGATAAAACCCAATAATAAATTCAACAATCAACATCAAATTCTGTAGCATTTTGCCCTTCAGTGCATGTTTAGAAACCCAAATCCTGCAGAAACGAATCGCTGTAGTTAACCAACGACTATGACTTATGGGTCCAATCTCCAAGAGAGCCAGATTTTGAGGCAACTCTCCTGATCTGATTGCTTGAACAATACGATAAGCATAAGATTGATCCGTGCTGAGGTCTTTGATAACTTCTTCAGACAACACTGGAAGGGAAGGGCCTACTTCGACCTTTGGAAATTTTGTATTTATTTCTAATTCCATTGCTTCATCTAGCATGTTACCAAGGGGGCCTGACCACTTGCTGCTGTTCTTTGTAGGACCATCAAGTTCCCGGATGAGATGACAGAGGTAGTTCCCCTGTGTGCAAATCACATACAATCCAAACAAGCCTTCTTCCAAGTTTTTCCTCTAAATGCGTCATAACACCGCCCTGCCATCCAGTGTTCACCACAGTTGAGTCTCCACCAATGGCCTACAGTGAACTGTCAAGTTGTCTTTCTTGAAGCCAACATATTATTTGATCAGCAATTGCCTCTGCATGTTTCTTGCCTTCTACTTCTGCTTCAGGAACAAAGTGAAACAAATAGCAGCCACCAGGTTCAGAACACACAGAGTAGTGTTCTTCTTTGATGAGACTGGGAAACTTTCTGTCCACTCCCTCTACCTCTAGGAGGCAAGAGAAGAGACCTTCCTTCTTCAAATCTTTTTCATGCTGATCAGATATTTCCGTCATTATTTTTTCTTGTGCTCTTCTTATCATTGGCAAAATGGGCCTCCCTCCTTAATATATTTTTTTTAATTTGTGGACTTTGATGCTGAGAGTGCATATGTGAATGTAGAATTTTTAGTGTTAGGGTGTTCAAGAGTGATGTAGCTATATGAATTTTAAAACACTGTTTTAGTTCTTGCAATTAAAGCAAGTGTTGTTCATATAGAACTTACTGATCCTACACTACTCAGCTCCTAATTAATATTATTATTATTACTCTTCAAATTGTGTGCAGACTCCATCATTTCAGAGACAGAAGGTAAATACCAAAATACACTTAATCTGAATTTTATGTTTTGGGAACTTGTTTATTTTTGTATTTGCATCATTTTATTAGAAGCAGCTTTTCATTGTGGCTCTTTCATTTGGTTTTAACATAGAGTTTATTCATTAATATGGTGATGGTGCTGGTTTTAAATCAACTCATTATTCCTTCTTCAGTCCCATCCTGATGAACTTTGTTTTATTGATGATTATTTTTTTAATCAAGTCTTAATTTTATCAGGAACTCCACTCTCACATACACAATCCTGTTTCTTCATCCCATTTACTGTAAACTAAATTCTCTAGCTTAATCGTATTTTTTTCCTTAGATTCATAAAATTCCTTTGGAATCGTATCTCATTCTTAATAATTGCTGAGTTTTTATTCATATTTACCTTAATTTGTGTCATAATTATGACAGTCCCACTATGCATTTTACATGGAATTCCTGTTCCAAATTATGCTTTTTCATGGAATCCACTTTTTGTTGTGGGTATGAGGAACAAATTCTGTAACAGTTCCAGTGAGCATATTGTAAAGTGTAAGCAAGTCTCTCTATGACATGAAATGACTTGAAACAAATGCAGTTTATTTTATCGACGAAACAGCATTTCCATTTGTATGAAATGCCCCTGAAGAATAAACAAATGAGTATAACTTGAGGATTCCATTAAGGTCAACAAAACCAGTGAACATTTAGCACAACTTTCATTCCCTTTTGAAATGAACAGGCACTTCATAAACAGAGCTCTTGGAACTTTTGTTCCTTGTTCCAAAAAAGTGAGAATGGTATATCAGTCATTTTGTAGCACTGATACTCATAATGATTGTCACTCTTTGGTGCAGAAAAAATCCCAGGCTGATATGCATGCATGTATTTTGCACTTCATGAATGCATAAAATTATGATGATTGAGAATGCTTTGCTATTCCAGGCTGTAGTAAGAGCAAGACTCATAACAGCAATCCAGAAAAACAGAAATCAGTTAGACATTGATCACACTATTTCAGATTTTAGTGGAAAGGTAAATGAAATAATTATTCACAAATCAACCTAGCAAAGTCAGTCTTTGGAAGATGGTATTTTGTATCTAAATCAACAAGATGTAATGCTGTAGCTGCTTGTCATCTACCTTATACTGTGTCAGAAACAGTTGCCATCACTAAAAGCAGTGCTTCATGATAATAGAAATGCTCAAGACTGTGCATGTTTAGCAGGTACAATAACACTCGCTATTTCGGTTTTTCTTGGCCTATTTTATAGTGTTATGTTCCTAACCCTTTCCTTTTTTTATTTAGGGAAAGCTGATAGAGCCTGACAATATTAGGAAAAAAGTAGTCATAAAATTAATTTTCATCAGAAATACGTCCTTAAGTATGCATATTTAACTATATTTAATTTAAATGTAAAAAACTTAGTGAATTTTGAATTTGAGAATGAGAAAAATTTTAGAAACACAATCTTACCCATGAACTTTGAATCACAGTATTTGCTGTTCTAAAATACCATGCCTTACATTCCAACTGCTTTTAAATGAACAATTGTCAATTTAATAAAATGGTAAGAACAAACATATTGATGAGTGTATTTTAAATAATTGATGGTGTATTCTCTTCTCAATACAGTTATAAAGATATAGTAACCAATATCCCTGTAACACTGAGGGTAATTGATTTAGTATCATAGAAAGGAATTAATTAGCTTTATATCTCATTTCCAGGAACTTTTTAAACAGAACTTAACAAGAGCAGGAAAATCAGACTTTGAGAAGAAGCCTTTGGCTGGTGATGAACAGCCCATAAGTACTTCTGCATATAGTGCAAATTATATTTGTGATTTGTTTAACATTAACAATGAAGAGAATCTTAAAGTTGTACCAGAGAACATATTCAAGTGCTCAGTTTGCACATACCAAACAAAGGTAAAAGAAAGTCTTAAGATCCATTTAAAAATTCACACAGGAGAAAAAGCATTTAAATGTGAAGATTGTTGTTTTAGGGCAGCAACAAGTTCTAACCTTAAAACTCATTTAAAAATGCATACTGGAGAGAAACCATATAAATGTGATGATTGTTCTTTTAGTGCAGCAAGAAAACCTGATCTGGAAAAACATTTAAGAATTCACACTGGAGAAAGACCTTTTAAATGTAGAGATTGTTCTTTTAGTTCAGCAACAAGTTCTAACCTCAGAACTCATTTAAAAGTCCATACTGGAGAGAAACCATTTAAATGTGGTGATTGTTCTTTTAGTACAGCAAGAAAACCTGATCTGGAAAAGCATTTAAGAATTCACACTGGAGAAAAACCTTTCAGTTGTGGAGATTGTTCCTATAGAGCAGCAAGAAAAACAGATTTGCAAGCACATGTAAGGATTCATACTGGGGAAAGGCCTTTTAAATGTGGGGAGTGTTCTTTTTGTGCAGCACAAAGTTCTGTACTTAAAAGGCATATAAGAATTCACACTGGAGAAAGACCTTTCAAATGTAGGGAATGTTCTTTTAGTGCAGGAACAAGTTTTCAGCTTAAAATACACACAAGAATTCACACTAAAGAAAAACCTTTTAAATGTAGATATTGTTTTTATAGTGCAGCACAAAGCTCTGCCCTTAAAATTCATTTGAGAATTCACACTGGAGAAAAACCATTTAAATGTAGCAAGTGTACTTTTAGTGCAGCAAGAAAACCCGATCTGAGAAAGCATTTAAGAACTCACACTGGATTAACTAGCTGCACTGATCGTCAACCATCAGCATCAGGCAGTATCTGAGGAGCTCTACTAACTCTACAATAGCTCTGGTCCATGAGCACCACGCCACAAGGGTGACTCAACAAACTTCCATAACTAAACTGGCCCAGCACTTTGGAGGGAATATGATGGAAGAAGTAGAAACAGAAAGACTACCAGCCACAGTAATAGCTAGGAAAAGTCAAAAAATTTTGCTGGAACAACAGGCCAAACATGCAGAAGAGTGGGAACAACATCAAAGGGCTGGAAAATATTATCAAGAACTACAGAAGGACTACATCAGTTAAGAAGGATCATTGGAATGGCTTCGGAGAGGAGTTCTGCAATATGATGGAGAATGACTAATACTGGGTGCCCAAGATCTTGCACTCCTAACAAATGCATTTAAAAAAATGGCTAGGCTAAGTAATAATGACAGATGTAGATACTGTCATGGTGAGGTGGAAAGTGTTGGCCATCCAATATCAGGTTGTAGGGTGCTCATGGCAGATGAGCTCTACTAACCCTACAATAGCTCTGGTCCATGAGCACCACACCACAAGGGTGACTCAACAAACTTCCATAACTAAACTGGCCCAGCACTTTGGAGGGAATAATATGATGGAAGAAGTAGAAACAGAAAGAATACCAGCCACAGTAATAGCTAGGGAAAGTCGTAAAAAATTTGTGCTGGAACAACAAGCCAAACATGCAGAAGAGTGGGAACAACATTGGGCTGTATGGTGCTCATGGCAGATGAGCAGATGAGCTCTACTAACCTACAATAGCTCTGGTCCATGAGCACCACACCAGAAGTAATAATGACAAATGTAGATTCTGTCATGGTGAGGTGGAAAGTGTTGGCCATCTAATATCGGGCTGTAGGGTGGGTGCTCATGGCAGATGGGTACTATACAGCCAGACACAATAAATCTGTAAATATATCCATTGAAAGATCATGACAGCATTAGAACTGGAATGCAGCAAAAATGTATAGGACCATACACCTGCACCAGTCATTGGAAATAACCATTATAATATCTACTATGACACAATAATTCCAACTGCACAAGTGCCACATTCATAGACAACTCAGCAGTAAAACCAGACATAGTAGTGTGGGACAAGAGGGAAAGGGTTGCCTTACTTATTGAGGTCAGTGTCTCAAACAACTACGGCCTCAATGGAGCAGAAAGGGAAAAATCAAAATACCAGGCACTTATCTACGACAAAGAGAAACTGGAGATTGAGAGAAGCTGCCATTCTCCCCATCATAGTTGGGGCAACAGGTATGATGAAGAACAACCTAACAACTTACCTGAATTCAATCCCAAAACAGCCCCAGGCCATAAAAATCCAAATAGGGGCATTAAAAGCAACAGTCACCCTCCTTAAATGAATGCTAGGCCAAGTTTAGACATAGATGAAGTGTTTGGCTTTCGGTGGAAGCCCCACTTACAGCTGAAAAAAAAATAGTAAAAAGAATATAGACCAAGAAAGAGAATAGTGGCATAGAAGTAAATGCAGTTTTGGAAGCATGAACCTCAACCCACTACAGGAAATGAGTGTGACCATATCCCAGCAGTAGGGCTTATTGAAAATGATGCAGTGAAGCCTGACATTGTCATATGAAATAAAAGGAAAAGAAAAGTGAAAATCCTTAAAGTGTGCCAAGTGACTGTGGCATAAACAGAGGAGAAAGAAAAAAGGTGACCAAGTATCAAGACCTTAAAAATGCTTTGAAAAGAATATAGTCACTGGAAATAGATACAATATGAATAATAGTTACAGCAACAGGTTTAGTGAAAAAGAATTAGTACAATATCTGGAGCAGGTATTAGAGAGACCATCAACTGTGGAAGTACAAATAGAGGCAATCTGAGAAACTGTAACCATCTTGAAAAGTGCTCTTGGGAGTAATTTAGAAACTTAATGGCACCTTTCCAACTTTGGTTGGAAGTTTGGCATTGAAATCAACCAAAATGTAATATAAATCACCTTAGAGAAATATTAGCCTAATTATTGTTTACCCACTACCAGGGTTGGGTCAATTAACTAGTTAAGTTAATTTGAGATTCTTACCAGTTAAGTTAATGCAAATTTTAAAATTTAACTAGTTAAGTTAATTTTGAAAGTTAATCACTTAAGTTAATCAATTAAATTTTTCTTTCTTGGAAGTAGTCTGCAGACTCATCATTATATATAACTAATCAAGGTAATGATAAACATGTAATGATGTGGAATCACCTTGTATATGTGGTTGTCAATGTCTAATAAATTATATGTATTTTTTTTTTGCATATTATACTGGGCAAGCTATAAGGCTAATTTTTTCTACACACTTTTATTTTTGTTTCTTATAAATAAATTAAATTTGTTTATGGTCTGAACTCAACTTTTCAAAACAAGTCTCAACTTTTAGGCATACAATAGTTTTTCATTGTAAAAATGAAGGCAAAATGAATTTAATAAATTTTTTTAAACTGTATGTTTTATATTGTACACTATTGACACTGAACATAATCCAAACTCCTTACCAACAATAGTCAATACAAGCAGTTAAATTAAAACATGCACAAAACACAACACAACACCACACTCATCAACACTTACATCCCACCAGATAGTTCACCTCAGGTGCCAGCTAATTACAATCCACAGTTACACAATCTGGCCTCCCTCACTAATGTCATCTTAGGAGGAGACTTCAACGCTAAAGACACTAGTTGGTACCTGCACAACCAAAGCAACACCAGAGGCACCAACATAGCCATACAACTAAACAGCCTCTTCATTCTTAACACAGAAGAACATACACACATACCACATCAAGCAGGATACTCAAACTCTTCCCCAGACATAACATTCTGTTCCCCCTCACTAGCAACACACACACTGGAGAACAGAAAAACAACTGTCATCAGACCCACCTGCCCATCATCATTACAACATGTTCTACACTCTGCCCCAACAGCCTTAGGGACACTTGCAGAAATTACAAGAAAGCTGATTGGGAACAGTTCAAAATACAGACAGGAACAATTCACCACATTAAACAGCACACCCATCATAAACAACACTCAAGAGTCAAGACATTCAATCAGATCATCAATAATGCAAACAAATACATACCCAAGGGCAACATTAGGAAATACAACCCAAATTACACTAGAGAAATAGCCCACCTCATAAGGCAATGTAACAACCTCAAACATAACACACACAAACCATAAAACAGCAGATACAACAGCTCAATACAGAAATAAATAACAAACTTAAAGAAAAACAAACAAACATTTAGGGAATTCATAACAACACAACCACTCAACAGATATATCCTGGCTATACAAGACTGTAAACAGCATTTACCCACTCTAACAGTGGCATTCACACCTCGCATGCGGCTATCTGTCGCAGCCAAAATAATATCCTAACAAACACGCAGATAGACAAACAGCCAGACACAAGAAAACCTACAGACTCAACATGACCATTACACCCTTCAATACAGACCAGACCACCAAGATCATCAAAAACATTAAAAATTTGAAGGCTATTGGACCAGACAACATATCTAACATACACCTTAAACACTTGGGCCCACAGGGCATACTAGCTTTCACTAATATCAGCACATATTCATACCAACACTATTATTCCTAACATATAGAAACAAGGTAAAACTATTACACTACTCAAACCAAACAAAAATCCAACAGAACCAGCTTCCTATAGACCCATTACTTTACTATGCACACCTTCCGAAGTACAGAAAGACTAATCTTACAAATCACCAACCCACACATACCACTATCGCCTACTCAATATGGATTCAGACCTCACCACTCAACCATGACACTACTCACTAGCTTCATGCAGCACATCATGGATGGCATCAACTCCAGATGACCAGCTCAACGTACACTATTAGCAACAATAGACATTAGTAAAGCATTTGATGCTATCCCATGCTTCCCTCTCATAAACAAAATACTCAACACAAACACGCACAATAACACCAAAAGGTGGCTGAGCAACTATCTTTCAGGAAGATACTCACATGTCACATTTAATGGCAAGTCATCCAAAAACAAGCATTTTTGGAATGGGGTCCCGCAAGGCTCTGTTCTCTCACCAACACTGTTCAACTTAAACATGCATGACATTCCAGTACCCATAGATAACAAGCTCACCTTATCATCATATGCAGATGACTTCACTCTAACATCCACCCACAACAACACTGACACTGCTACAAATAACCTACAAACATACATAAACAATATATATGACTGGCTCACACATAATAGACTCAAAGTAGCACCCACAAAATCAACCATCACCTTGCTAACAAGCACCACAAAAGAACACCAGATAACTCAACAGATTACACTAAACAACAACAATATTCCACACACTCACAGGACCAAAATACTTGGGGGTCACATACAACTCATCATTATCTTTTGCAAACCACATTCAGGACATTAAAAACAAATGTACGTCAACACTTAACATGCCTACAGTACTAACAGGCACAAACTTTGGACACCAGCAGCAGGAAACAACATCACTCATATACAAACAATATATTCACTCAGTTATGAACTATGCTAGCCCATGCTGGGCACCCATTATCTCAAACATACACATAAACACCTTACAGACAATACAAAACAATGAACTTGGTATCATTACAGGATGTACTCAAATGTTTAACACCAATAGAACACCTGCACACAGAAACAAAAATACTGAAAATTAGGGAACATTTAAACATAAGGAGAACACAATTCATGGCAGCAGCGACATCTAACCCACAACACCCTTGCCACTACATGTACAACTATGCACCAACACCTCACACCATTAAGGTAACACCAGAGAGACATTATAACCAAATATTCCATACCACACACCCACCTAACCCACAAAGCACTGACACGACTCAGTCCGAATGTGGTCCTAGGTGTGGAGCTGCCACCCATTGACAGGTCAGAGACCAGCCTGAGCAGATTGGATCGAGTTAACTTAGCATGATTCCGATGTGGACATCACCCCCAACTTACAGACATATAAACACAGACAACTCCACAGACGACACCTGCCACCTGTGCCAGGACACACCACAAACAATTGAATACATTATGACAGACTGTACTGCTCTAGCACAACATAGAACACAACACATCACCACTAGTGCGCTGAACCTCTGATCCACTCTGGAGAGGGTGATTGCTTACCTGCCTGCTGC
This sequence comes from Bathynomus jamesi, assembly GCA_023014485.1. Lineage (NCBI taxonomy): Eukaryota > Metazoa > Arthropoda > Malacostraca > Isopoda > Cirolanidae > Bathynomus > Bathynomus jamesi. Next base: position 228,575 of record JAJOZX010002354.1, on the reverse strand, counting down.
TGGCTTGCTCGATCAGGGTGGGCTGATTGGCTAACCAACAACAACAATACTCAAATTAGACAAATAAAATATATTCTTCACTCACAAATTAAACATGCTTGTTAACTTTACAGAAGATGAGGTTCTCAAACTTTTCATCTCTCAGCCTATTACATTTCACTCAGAAAAATAAAAACAGCATTTTTATAGGAAAATTAATTGAAGTTAATCAATTACGTTAAACTTTTTTTTTAAAGTTAACTAGTTATGTTAAATTAACTTTTTGCTGGCGTGTCATTTTTGTTACTTTTGATTTTAAAAAATGAAATTGGGTCACAATAATTTATTTACTTACTATTTTTAGTGAGAAACTTCTTGTTGGATTTTAGCTGCTAATGTTTTGATCTGAGGTTTATATTTAGTTGTCTTTAGTCTCACACATGCAGCACTCATATCTGTGCCAAGGCAATTCCTAGTGGTGGATTTGACGAAATTCATGGAGGAAAACAACTGTTCACATGAATAAGATGAACCAAACATTGTTAGCAGAGCTAATGCTAGCTTTTTTATTGATGCAAAAGAATTTGGTAAAGCATTCCATTCTACAAGAATAAAATTCTCTACTCTTTCTATTGATTCTTGTTCTCTGGTTACTAGTGGTGCACCGATTAATCGGTATCGGCACCTGGCATGCCGATTAATTGACCATACCGATATTAGGAAAATACCTGGCATGGCCGATACCAATTAATTGGTGCACCACTACTGGTTACACCCAAAATTGACGACTCAATTCCTTTTCTTGTAACTTCAGATTAAGATCAATAAATTTAGTCTTCCATACTGCACTTTTTTGGAAGTCAACTAATTCCATTTCTAAATTACCAATGTCAAGCCAAGGAAAAGCTGATAACTAAAGATCTTCAAGTTGAATAGTATGGGGGAATTGGATGAATTGTAATGTTGCATCAGTTTGTCAGAATTGTGAAAACCTCTCTGAAAGTGATTGTCTGGCATCTCTTATTATTGAAGAGTACTCTTTGAGCACGTCGGATGGATTTATTTTCTTCATTGTCTGCAAAATATTTTGAAGTCAAGAAGTGTTTCTGGAATAATGGAAAATATTTCAATTTTTTTTTTCTTCCAGATTTTTTGAGAAAATATTTAGTTTTTTCAAAAGCTTTAATATTTTCAAACATTGATGATACAACACAGCTGCGACCTTGTAACTTTTTATTTAAAGGATTGTAATGCAATGTGAAATCAGTGAAAAAATGTAAGTCATTCAACCAATTCATGTCAGTCAGTTCTGGATATTCATTTTCTTTTTTATTAAAAAAATATCTTATTTCTTCTAACAATTCAGCAAAGCAATTCAAAACTTGACCATGACTTAACCATCTGACATTGTTATACATGACTAACCCTGAAAATTGAGTCAACCTCGTCTAATAGTTTGGTAAATTGATGTTTAAGATCATGAGCAACTATAAAATTTACAATCTTTGTCACAAGAGACATCATATTTTCAAGCGATTTTAAACCTTTTTTTTTTTGCCCCAAAGAGCTTCTTGGTGTAAAGTACAATGAAATTTGACTAAAAGGTGTTTCACTTCTTGTTTAAGTAATTGAACAAATCCAACATTTTTTTCCAATCATACTCTGGAACTCCATCAGTTGTCACAGATACAGTATTTCTGAAATTAATAACCATTTGGATGAATTATTTCTTCAATTCATGCATAATATTCTGTCCTGTGGTTTTCTCAGGCAGTGTCATCAATTTAATTAGCTCTTCCTTCATTACATTTTCAGAATAAAATCTTGCAATAACTGCTAGACGGGCCTGTGATGTGACATCTGTACTTTTATCCAAACAAATTGAAAACATTCCAGCATTTGTCAAATCCAATAAAAGTTGATGAGATACATCTTTGTCCATGATAATTATTCTATCTTTGACCGTATTTCTGTCCACAGTCAACTCATTAATACGTTTAATTATTTGATCTGAAAATCTTCAAATAAATAATCTGAGCAGTTTATAAAAGCTTTTTAAATAATCACCATCAGAAGGTGGTTTTCCGTGTTGAGCAATGGTTGTTGTTGTTGGTTAGCCAATCAGCCCACCCTGATCGAGCAAGCCGGTGGCACACAGGTAACCAATCGCCCTCTCTGGAGTGGACCAGAGGTTCAGTGCACTAGTGATGTTGTGTTGTGTTCTATGTTGTGCTGGAGTGGTACAGTTTGTCATAATGTGTTCAATTGTTTGTGGTGTGTCCTGGCACAGGTGGCAGGGTGTGTCTGTGAAGTTGTCTAGTCTGTGTTTATATGTCTGCAAGTTGGGGTGATGTCCACATCAGAATTGTGCTAAGTTAACTCGATCTGATCTGCTCAGGCTGGTCTCTGACCTGTTAATGGGTGGTGGTTTCGCACCTAGGACCACATTCAGACTGAGTCGTGTCAGTGCTTTGTGGGTTAGGTGTGTGTGTGTGTGTGTGTGTGTGTATACTTTCGGTACTGTATAATATCTGTGGGGCGTGGTATGGAATGGAGTATTTGATTATAATGTCTCTCTGGTGTTACCTTAATGGTGCAAGGTGTCGGTGCATGATTGTACATGTAGTGGCAAGGGTGTTGTGGGTTAGTTGTTGCTGCTGCCATGAATTGTGTTCCCCTCATGTCTAAATGTTCCCTAACTTTCAGTATTTTTGTTTCTGTGTGCAGGTGTTCTATTGGTGGTGTTTGAGTGCTTCCTGTAATGATACAAAGTATGTTGTTTTGTACTGTCTGTAAGGTGTTTGTGTGTGTGTTTGAAATAATGGGTGCCCAGCATGGGCTAGCATAGTCCATAACTGAGTGAATATATTGTTTGTATATGAGTGATGTTGTTTCCTGCTGTTATCCAAAGTTTGTGCCTGTTAGTACCATAAGCATGTTCAGTCTTGATGTACATTTGTTTTTAATGTCCTGAATGTGGTTTGCAAAAGATAATGTGGTGTTGTATGTGATCCCAAGTATTTTGGTACTGTGAGTGTGTGGAATGTTGGTGGTGGTTAGTGTAATCTGTCACGTTATCTGGTGTTCTTTTGTGTTACTTGTTAGCAAGGTGATGTTGATTTTGTGGGTGCTACTTTGACTATTGTGTGTGAGCCAGTCTTGTATACTGTTTATGTATGTTTGTAGGTTATTTGTAGCGGTGTCGATGTTGTTGTGGGTGGATGTTAGAGTGATGTCATCTGCATATGATGATAAGGTAAGCTTGTTATCTATGGGTGTTGGAATGTCATACATGTTTAAGTTGAACAGTGTTGGTGAGAGAACAGAGCCTTGAGGGACCCCATTCGAAAAAAGCTTGTTTTTGGAAGACCCCATTAAATGTGACATGTGAGTATCTTCCTGAAAGATAGTTGCTCAGCCACCTTTTGGTGTTATTGTGCATGTTTGTGTTGAGTATTTTGTTTATGAGAGGGAAGCGTGGGATAGCATCAAATGCTTTACTAATGTCTATTGTTGCTAATAGTGTATGTTGAGCTAGTCATCTGGAGTTCATGCCATCCATGATGTGCTGCGTAAGGTTACTGAGTAATGTCGTGGTTGAGTGGTGAGGTCTGAATCCATGTTGAGTGGGTGATAGTGGTATGTGTGGGTTGGTGATTTGTAAGATTAGTCTTTCTGTTAGATGATAATTGGGAACTAGCTGCTGTAATATTGTTTAGTTTATAAATTCTTTTGAAAATAGCAGATTGTTGTTGCTGTTGGTTTAATTGCCGCATAATAATTTAATTCCTTTCCTCATCTGACATTGAGCACAAATTTTTGTGGTTACTTTCAAAATGTCGCTTAATATAAAAGCAAGCAACAATGTCCACTTTGAAAATACAACAAAAAGCTTTATTATTTCATTTAATAACCGTATTTCACTGTCCACTCTTCATGAAATAACCTTCCAGTTCCAGTACCTTCAGAACAAGTTTTTTGTTTTTATGTAGCCATTTTTTTATGGGTGATAATTTCTGCACTAATAAATAATTATAATTTGGCACTCCCAAACATAAAGACTTCAACTGCAAAACTAGGAAGGTGGATGACCGTGCGGTACGCACCATAAGTCAATTGTCATACATACACGCACATTTTTAAATGTATACTATACATTTAAAAATGTTTCAGTATGTATGAGCTGTTTATTTCGGTGGGAGAATAAAATAATTTTAAAACTGTAAGGCAGAAAATATTGAAAATTAGTCATATTTTATTTAAATAAGAGCTTGTCAGTCACTAAAAATTGCCTCATGGGTCCAGTGGCATATTAAGAGGTGGGGGCTAGGCACCAGGGCCCAGCTGTTTTAGGGGCCGATGTTTATAATGATATATGATAAATTTGGAATGCTCAACAATATCTCAACTAACTTCAGAGGAAGCATCAAAAGCAACAAAAAATCTGGCTAGTCCATTACCCAAATGATTTTGATGACAGCTTCCCATTTGAGTTTCAGCATTTTATACAGTTTGTCAAACAAAACGCTTTAGTGACACTCGGCCATTAGGAGTACTACAGGAAATTCACAAATTGAGGGCTATTTTCCCAAATGCTTTCATTGCTTATTGCATTTATTTGTGTTTGATGATGTCAAATGCAACTGCGGAGCGCGTTTTCTCATTTGAGCATGATTAAAAATGTTAAATGTCAAATGCTAACCTAAAAGAAATTGCAAAGTCTGTCATTGTTATGCATAGAAAAGAATATTTTGCAGAATTTAAATACAGAGCTTGTGACTGGAAAATTTAGTGATATGAAGCAGCTCAAAAAACTTTTGTATACTGGTGGTGGATGATTTTGTGACCAACTTTGGTAGATTAGTAGTAGACTTGTAGTTGTGTAATTGGTTTGGTAACTTGCATTAGGGTCATTCCATGTCAGTTCAATGGTGAAAAAAATGTGACCATCACTGATTTTTTTGAAAATTGGCATAATTATAGATCTCGGTAAGGAAAACAGAATGATGCTTGTTTCAACACTCTAGGTCATATGGTTCCAGAGATATGGCCCTTCGAATTTTGTAAAAAAAAAGGTCAATTTAAAAGGTCATACCATATTTCAACATGAAATATCTCGGCTCCTATTACACTTACAGAGACCATTTAAACACTATTTTAAAGCTTTTAAGCAGATCTACAACTTTGTTCCTATTCATATTTGACCTCAGTGGTAAAAAAAAAAAAATTGATCTTATTTTTGACCTTTGACCTTGTGTAGGTCATTTGATGTCACAACCGATTTTTTTCTCCTTTCACCCAATTTTGGGTACACATGTCTACCTTAACCTAAAACAAAATTTTTAGTGTTGATTAAGTTAGTATAGATGCTACAGCCATTTCAGTGGACCATACCCACCTCCATTTTGACCAAGTACCTTTTTCCACCAAACTTTGGAGCACCGTATCTTTGGAACTGTTTGAGCTAAAGTGTTGAGAAAAATACCATTAGATTTTTCTTACTGAGATATATAATGTCTGCTAATTTTCAAAAAAAAAATCCGTAATTACACTAGTCTACAAATTTTGAAAAAGTTTGTGCTTTGGAGATAAAATGTGTTTCCTATTATGGATTTTGGGGTGCTGAAAACGAATATGACCATAAAAACAGTCGATTGGCTACACTTTCCAAGAAAATTTAAGTTACACATTTTGCGTAACATACCGGTATAATGCAGTCACTTATATTGATTCAACCCATTGCTTCTTTGCTTGTCTCTTGTATTCAACTTCTGGAGCATCTCTTGTTATTGTCCAGCAGTAGTCTGCTAACAATGATGGACTCCATTTCCCCTGGTAACGTTTCTCCACCGCTGAGATATCCTGGTGGAAATGTTCACCATGTTCATCACTGACTGCTCCGCAGTTGGCCAGAAAAATTTCCAAGTGCGAATGGAGGAAATGTATCTTTAAAGACATATTGCAGCCCATTTTTTGATAGGACAACAGCAGGTTTTCCATCAGCTCCCTGTAATTGTCAGCTTTGGTATTTCCGAGAAAATTGGTTGCTACTAACTGGAAAGCATTCCACGCTGTCTTCTCACCACCTAGGATATGGTCGAACTCCTCATCTCTAAGAAGCTCGTGGATCTGTGGACCAACAAATACACCCTCCTTGATTTTTGCTTCACTGAGCTTTGGGAATTTACCACTGAGGTACTTAAAAGCTGCCCCCGTTTTATCCATAGCCTTAACAAAATTTTTCATGATGCCCAGTTTGATGTGTAAGGGTGGTAACAAAATTAATTTTGCTCGATTCTACAAGTGGAGGATACTGAACATTTTTTGTTCCAGGTTCCAATGAGTGTCAGAGTGACCAATCCTTCTTCATGTAATGAGAAGTCCTAGCTCAACTATCCCATTCACACAGAAAACAGCAATACTTGTGTAGCCTGGCTGCAGTCCAAGCACGATAGCAACAACTTTCAAGTCACCACAAACCTGCCACTGATGTTTGTCATAGTTTATGCAGTTCAAAAGTTGCTTCATGTTGTAATATGTTTCCTTCATGTGGACTGCATGACCAACTAGAATTGATGGCAATACGTTGCCAACATGCAACAAAACAGCTTTTAGACTCAACTTCGATGAATCAATGAACAGTCTCCACTCATCAGGATTGGGAATAATGTTGAGAGCTGCCATCAGACCATCGATGTCATTGCAAGCTACAAGGTCACCTTCCATGATGAAGAATGGGACAAAATCTTTTTCACAGTCACGAAACTTACACACACTAACATTTTCAGGGAGGAGATTCCGCTGCTGCAATCTGAAGCCCAACAGCTCTGCCTTACTCTTTGGCAGTTCTAAATCTCTGATAAGGTTGTTTAATTCATTCTGAGTTATCATGTGCAGTTTAGAAGATGTCAAGTTATAAATAAATTCAGGGTCTTGTGAAGTTGAAGGCTCACAAGTTTCGCAGGTTCCTTCATTCTCCTCGTCCTCTGACTCCAGGGAGAATGAGTGTGGGGGCTCAGGAACAGGTAGTCCTTCACTGTGAGGTACCGGGTGTATAGCAGAGGGTATATTTGGATATTGTAAAATCCACTTTTTCTTGCAAATACCTTTCTTGAATGGAGGCATCATGCAGAAGTAACAATTGCTGACATGATCTGTTGGTTCCCTCCACACCATTGGCACTGCAAAAAGCATAGATTTCCTTTTCTGATTCAACCACTGGCGAAGGTTTGTTGCACAAGTATTGCAGCATATGTGTGGGGCCCAGCTCTTGTCCTGATCTCCAATCTTACAGCCAAAATAAAGGTGATAGGCTTTCCTAATCACGGCGGTTATAGCACGCTTTTGTGATGCAAAAGTCAATTCTCCACAAACATAACAGAAGTTATCTACACTGTTCACGCAATTACAAGGCATCTTTGTTCAAATTAGGCTGAAAAAAATTCAGTTTCAAAAGCAAACACTAAAAAGAGTTTGACAAGGGTGCACTGTATGACTTCCGCGAATGAACTGATGCTGTGGCGTAATATGTAGATGCCTGTGACACATCGATGCCTTGACTCTCCTGCGCATGTGCGTAATTTTTTATTTTTATTTTAATAAATTAATGTAATTACATTGCATTTTAATAATTTTAAATTAGGTAAGGTTAAGTTAGGTTAGTATTCCATTTATATTAATATCAAAAACATTATGGGAAACTATGTTAAAATGATCCAATCTATTTCTTAATAAATAATTTACAAATACATAATGTAATAGATATATTTAAAATTACATTTTATTGTGTATATATGTATATATTTACATTAATTTATTAAAATAAAAAAATATAACCGTGCATGTGCAGTAGAGTCAATGCGTCGATGTGTCACAGGCATCTACATTAGGGTGGTCCAAATCCATAGGGGGAAATTTCAAAATTGTCTTAGATAGTCTCCACAAGTGTGGTTTTTGTTCATTTAGTGTCCACATGGTCTGTGCAAAATTGCAGCGTGATTGGTGAATATTTAGAGGTCGCCCCACTCTGAATATATATATTATATAATGTACTTTTTCTTCCGTAGGTCTGATGGCTCAAACTCGATCAATTCCAAAAGTTTGGCTTCTAGGGATGGCAACTGGAACTTTATCCATGTCAAGGCTCCCTACATGCCTTGACGCCTTCCTCTTGGGGCAATACCACCACATCAATCAAAAGCAAACCACCTCCGACAGTCTGAACCAGGCATGCCAGAGGGTGATTGAAGTCTGGACCCGAGCGCGGATCCCAACTCAATGGATCGACTCCTGTGTCCGTAAGCTTTCAAAGCTTTTAGACCGCTACAAAACACTCAAGAAGCACAGGACCAGGCAACGTGCCAGCGATAGAATGAATGAAGACATCTTCAAAGCGGACATCCAGGAACTGTTTGACATCGCAACCAGTGATGCCATGAGCACAATCGTCAACGTTGAGGACCGAAATTTCCTGTCCATGCAGCGCAAGGACGTTAATTCTTGCAGCATGGCTGGCATTGATAAGGAAACGACTACACAAGAGGACAGAAAGCGATCCAGAATGGAGAAGGAAGCCAAGAGGAAGGCAAGGCATGAAGCAACACAGAAAGATTTGGAAGAAGCAGGAGTGTCATCAATTGATCTTTCCTCTTCTTCTTCTTCCCTTTTTTCGCAAGACGACGACGACGACTATAGACCATCGGTTCCGATTCCTTCTTCGTCTGAAGCTCCGGCACCAAAGCGTCCCAAGAACAAGGTTACGAACATTTTCCAATCTCCAGAAGTCATTGGAGCAATGGATCGTACCAATCTTTCTGACTGGAATGCTGTTTTCGTAACTGGAGCTGTATTACAGGCCGCGGGGCATGATCTGTCTGGGATGACGTGCTCTCGGAGCTCTATTCATCGCTACAGAGAAAGTGGGCGAGAACAGGCAGCTCGAGAAGACCTAGAATCATTCTCTCTAGAAGACCCTGTCCTTCTCCATTGGGACGGAAAGCTTCTCCCCGGCATTGAAGAAGGATTGAAGAAGCATTGGGTCACGAGCTAGTTTGGATCGGTTGTCGACATCATATACTTGAAGTCGTACTTGCTGATGTCTTTGCCTCAATATTTGGCTCAACAGGAAGTCCTGAAACAGGCCTTTTTAAGCGATTTCAAAAGGAATGGCCATCTCTCTCCCACGAAGCATTTGTCTCAGCATCGGACAGCTTGTTCGAGAACCCTCAACTCCAAGAGATGAGAAAAGAGATGCTCACTTACTTACCTAACGCTCTTCAGGCAAGCCAACCTCATGACGACTACAAGGAGTTCCTTGAACTATCTTTGCTCTTCCTGGGGGGAAAGACTGGTGGTCAACTCTTTATCCGAGCTCCGGGTCCCATGCACCACGCGAGATGGATGGCGAAGGCGATTTATGCACTCAAAATCTACCTCTTTCACTATCAATTCAAGCTCACAGCACGCGAAGAACGAAACGTGACTCAGCTGGCTTTATTTGTCAGTCTGATTTACGTCAAGTACTGGCATGAAGCGCCAATGGGGACACAAGCTCCTCTCAATGATCTCAAAATGCTGCATCTTCTGGAAAAATATCCACATGGAGGAGCTGCACAAGCGGCGAAGACAGCTCTAAGACGCCACCTGTGGTACTTGTCGGAGCATCTGATTGGACTGGCCTTCTTCGATAATAGGATCGATCCTGATACCAAAAGGAGAATGGTTCAACACCTCCAACATCCCCAAAAGAATGGCTGCCCCCAACGAATCGACATGGCGGAAGCTGGTGTTGAAAATGATGTGGCATCCTTCGTCACGAAAAGGACATTGACCCTCTTTGATGCCTTGAAAGTTGGAGGTAAGGAGGAAGCGCGCCAGTTACTTCAAAAAGATCCATGGGAATGGCCAAATGACAAGAACTACAGGGAACTTAGAGATCGCGCCTTAAAGATGAAAGTCGTCAATGATGCTGCCGAGCTAGGTATTGCTCTCGCACAACGCTACAATGACACTTTGACACGAAATGAGGACCAGAAGCAGTACCTCCTACAACTCGTAGCCGCCCACCGAAAACAGATACCAATACCATCCAAGGCGACTCTGATGCAGAAGAAATAATGAAGATACACCCATTATCATGTCCTATTGTCTTACTGTTTTCTTTCATATTCTTTGAGAACCAAAAAAAAATTTAGTTATTCAGTTGTCTATATATTTTCCCAAATTTTCAAAAAGGGGGCAAGTGGGGCGACCCCTAAATATTAACCGAATAACGTGAAACTTTGCACAAATACTGTCCACACCAAGAGGCATAAAACCAACCTTGTGGAGAGAACTTAGTCGATGCTTTAACCTTTTGGACCACCCTAATCTACATATTATGCAACAGATGCAGTCCAGTTAGTAGGGTGCAGGGTTGCCTGATAGCTTTAGAAATAGAACCAATTGGCAATTTTAGGCATCATTTTCGTATTCAGTGACCCAAAATTAGTAAAGATTGGCTACTTTTATTTCCGAAGCATTTTGGCTGTAGACCAGTGTTATCTAACCTAACCTAATTGTTATTTGGTTGAATAAATATCCGGCCCTATTATAAAATTTAATTTTTTTTGTATATTTCAGAGAATTATATAATATAGGTAATTTAAATTGCATAATTAATTAATTCATATGGACATTCAAAAGTGTGAAGAACTTCGAACCTGCTATCCTGTTTAAAGGTAAAGGGTCATTCCATGTCAAGTCAGCCACCTAAAACACTCACCCCTTTCAATTTTGCTCATACTTGGCACAATAGCAGATATACATGCCAAACTTAAATTCCCAAATTATTAGAGCTGACTGACCTTTGGTTACTGAGATACAAGGTCACAAAGTTGTGACATTTTGACCTTTTTTGCATTAAATGACTATTTTCAAAACGGTGTAACTAAAACACTATTAAAGCTAGAGCATTGATTTTGGTCTCATTTTAAAGCTCTTTAGTAGCCCCTTGTTTATTGTCTCTTGTTAAATATCTCTACTGTGAAAAATAAAAAGATCCCTTCAAAAGTTGACCTTTGACCTTGAATAAAAAAAAAATACCTTCTAAAAAATTCAATTTTTTTACATTAATACCTTGAGTCATGTACAACAAAATCCCAAGAAGCTGTAAGTGGCTGATAACTAGTTCAATGTATAAAAAATAATGAATTCAAGCAACATTTTGGAAAAAGTCATTTTATACAAAAATTGTCAAAAAGTCATGACTTTGTGACCTTGTATGTCAGTAACCATTTTTGTCTAAGGTCAGCTCAATCTCTTACAAATACAACCCATATCTACATACTATCTGCAGCCTTCTACAAACAAGCAAATGCTTATTTTTAAATATTTGTTCTTTACCCACCTCACCTGTATGTTGTGCATGTATGTGATGGTTTTCAGTAGTTGACAAGATTCTTGTGGGCCACCCAATTTATTGTGATTTCTAGAAGAGAAAACAATTTTTAATGTATACCTAGATAGCTACCTAATTAACAAATACAAGTAACATATTAAAATGTACATGCAATATGTATAGGTATAGTGCTCATTGATTTCCATTTATCACAACTTAAAATGTATGCAGTGTATATATAGTTACATGACCATTTTAATTTTGAATTCTTACCTTTCTGTGCTGTAGATCTGCCAAAGCTTTGGATGCCTTCAAAGTAACTTCTATGCAAATCCTGTATGTTCGTCCATTAGTAGTAGATGCCTCAACTTGTGTTAGAATATCTGAATATGGTAAGATTAATTCATCTGGTCGACCAGGATACACAAATGATGGGTTTGGGCCATGAGGATGAAGGAATGTGACTTTTACTTCTCTATTCTGGTATCTTTTCCACCACATATGCCACCCACCAATGGCCATCATATGCAGCAGTAACAAAACCATGTATTTTCTCCTCAGTCACAACTTCCTTTTCAGTAACTTTCTCAATATTTGAATAATCTGATAATGAATAATGTTTAACCTTAAGAGAAGTCAATGAAACTGGCTGTAAATGGTGTAATTTCTGTGTACCAGCAATAGTCCTTGCAGTTGAGTGTCTTTCTTGGAGAAGTTGGCTTTCCTCTTCATGCTCTTTATTGGTTGAAAAATGACATTTTATATTTACAATATTTTCACTTGCAAATGTATATAACTGTTCTGCAGTAAGGATCTGTTCATCATAAGGTCGTTGTAGACTAGCTTTTGCAGCTAATCTCTTAACTGTGCCTCCAACACCATCACAGGGTCCCTTTCCATGACTTGTTGCAAAAAAATTCCATTCTGCCTCAATTCCAAAATCATCTCTGTGATGGCAAAGATTCAAAAAGTTTTTGCAGTTCTTATACTGTCCTGCACACCCATCTGAAAAGTAAATTATTTTGTGGATGGAACCGATGGATGAGATTATCTTTTAGGAATTTTATCAGATGCTTTTGAAACAAATGTACAGCAACTGTGTTATGGATGTTACACTCTGAAATAATAACAAAGCTAAGGTGAGCAATCTCATCTTCCTTTTTATAGTAAAAACAAATGGATGTAGAGTAGCCATCTCATTGTTCCAGTGAAAGCTCTGAACCTCATCTTGAAGAATAAAGGAATAATTTTCAGCAAAATCACACACAGCAAGGACCTCACCATCTTTCAAAGACATTTTTGTTTCACGGTAATAAGTTGCTTGCATCTTTGTCTTGAAGTCATGTATCTGGTATTCTTTCAGTTGGTTACAGAATTGGTCAATATATTCATCTGTATTCAGTTCTACTGATTCAAGATTTGACCGATCTGTATTGGTCCACTTTTTAAAATTTATGATATCAATGAAGTTGTTTGTAAATATGTCCAGTAGTCTGTTTTTTAAATCTGATGGATCTCCACATTGTTCACATTGTCTGAGGCAGCATTTCTGTGAGGCAGGATTGCATTCCATAAAGGCAACACAATGACGTACATTCTTAATAGGTGTGTCATCATTTGCAGTTAGTTTTTCTAATTCAGCTCCTACAAACATAAGTTTGGCATTCTGATGAATTGTACAGACACATACTGAGTGAGTTCCTGTTGCTCCAGCAATAACACACTGCTTTGGACGCAATTCTGCAAATTTACTGAATCCCACCTTAACCAAAGGATTTCTTTCTTTGAAAATATGATAGGCTTCTTTTAAATTGCAAAGTAAAAGATGCTTTTGCAAATGTATCCTTCCTCTTTCATTGTCAATGATACTACAATAGTCTTTCTTTCCTGGCATTGTTCTACTGATGTCTTCTGAAAGATAAAATGCTTTAATAGCGTCAACAGTATCCTGTTTAATTCTTTTCCTACCCTTTGGATTTGGGTCTGAAAGGACACCTTTTTCTTCAACTATTTTTTTAGCAATAGATGCTGTATGCCTTGTTGTGTTAAATTCTGAAGCAATTTTCCTAATGCTCCAACTTTTGGGCAATACAGTGAGGATTTTTATTTTATCACTTCTTTTAGTATTTTAATTTTTGAATTTTTCCTTGAGTTGATTTATTATTTCTAAACAGTCAGATGGCTCCTTAAATTGTGAGTCAGAAATCTCTTTTCCTGCAACTGTTTCCATTCTCTTCTTAACTGTCTCTGTCACCTTGCTTAGTTTTTTAGCTCCATATGACTTTTGCTCTACAAGCTTTCTCTTTTTATGGGTGATTCACCAATTGAAACAAAAGAAGCATTCAAAGTACACATCTCATGGTTTTGCTCTGAAGTTGATGCATCATTATTGTCAACATTTTCAATTTTCTCAAGATCTTCAGGTGGTTCACTACTACAAGAAGAATCATCATTTATGTCTGAATTCAAAGTGCCTATTCCTTTCTCAGGCAAGGACTCAAGATGTTCTCTACACTGCTTACAAAGTCTGTGATGTAGTGTTAAGTGCAGATTGGGAAACTTATTTACAAGTTCCTGTGGTACAATTCTCAAACTCTTCTTTCGACACTGACCTTTGTGACACAGCAAAGGATCAGCACACTTCTGTTTCAGTTTTAAATGTTCCATGTTTGTACTCTGAAATCACAAAAGCACAAAGAAAATCCTGAAAAGAAAACAATGAACAATTAATGAATTATTAAATAAATTACATGTATTTTAGGGTGGTCCACTCTTATAGGGGTGGAATTTTTTTTGTGATTTGTTTTTATTGCTGGGTTGTAACTTATGAGGATGGATGAGAAAACACCTCTGGGAAAGTTTTATTTGAATCAGTTAATTTGTAGGGGTAGCACATGACGCTTGAAGTTTTGGTATAATCTGAAAATCACAGCAAAGTTAATCTTGGTGACAGTACATGACTATTAGGGTAACTAACAATTCTGAAATGAATTGACTAACAATTCCCTCTGCACCTCATTTGATCTTTGTTTTCTCGCCCAGTTGCCAGGCTGACTTCAGTGGTTGAGGAAACTGCTTCCTGTAGCTAGCAACAACTTGCAGGAGATACTGCAGTTGTTCCTCATTCCTGGTGTGGCAGCCGTTGTATTCATTAATGAGAGCAACCCCCCCTCTCTGCATGATCGTTCACGACAGAGAGGTTTGCCACTGATTTCTTCGCTATTTGGTAATCAGGATCACTGTCCCAATCCCGCACCTCCTTCCTCAGGTATCCCACACCTGACCCCAGAGACAACAGCAGTCTTTTTGAGTTTGCTGTTGCTAGTGACTCGATTGAAGCCCCCTCAGCAACACCTTTCCTTCTCTTCTGGCAATCAGGCTTTCCTTCAACTTCCTCCATTGCCTTCACCATTGCTGTTTTAGTCTCTTCAGACACCTCAGGATCAAAAATTGCGAGGCCCACCATCTCCTCCGAAAGATACCAAAGATGACTGCTGAGTTTTTTTAATGCCACTTCCGAAATTTTGGGGTCATGGTATTCCCGAAGACTCTGCAGAAGACTGAGGTCGCTGCGATGCGCAGCAGCAGCTATTGGCGCTGTCATCCATGCCTGCAGGTAGATGGAAACAGCGAAGACACTGACATCCTTAAGACACTTTTGCTCTCGTGGAGTGAGGGCTGGGATTTGTCCCCTGAACAGCCACATCTTCAATGAATAGATCACCTTAGATAACCATCTGGCTTGGTGCATGGGGCCAGGTCGCTTGAAGGTGTAGTTGTCAATGCTCCCTCCCAAGAAAATGATGGACAGATCGAGGAATTCCTGATAGTCATCTCGAAAGGATTTTGAGGAGTGTTTTTCCTCAGCAAAGCGGAGAATCCAATCTCTAATGGGGGCCAAGAGTCGATGCACCTCTTCATCATCCCATCCGGTGCCGTATGTTCCTGTGTCGATGAAGGTCCATTTGCTCTGAAACCTGCTGAACAATGGAACATCAGGTCCACTCGTTGGGCCATAGCAAGCAGTGAAAACTCCACCGATCATCACTTCCATGATGTGATGACGGCAGGCAAAATGGAGAAGGTCTTTCTTCAACTTCTGCTCCAACAACACACACGCTCCATTCAAACGACCAGCATTGGAGGCAGTGGTGTCGAAACACATCCCCACGACAGATTCTTCGAGGCCCCAATCAGTCAATAATTCAAAACTGCGCTGGCTTGGTGTTCTCCTGATCCAGTTGGTATTTTGGGGACTCCAAGGAGCTGAGATTGACCCGAAAAGGAGGAAATGAGCACAGGCAGTCGATCCACATGCGCATGGTCTCTGGTGTTGAGGAGGTCTGGAATAAGTTTTCCATCCCAGTGGATGATTGCAGGACCGGACTGAAAGGAAGCTTTTAGGCTACTGCAGATCATGATCCGATGTCGTTCTCTCTGCCGTTTGATGGAGGTCCGGGTGATGTTAAAATTCATTGGGCTGTGGCCAAGGCTCAATGCAGTCTCTGCTATTATGTAGGTTGCCATCCTGTCCGTAGTGTGTGTCCGATCTAGGGCAGCAGCTAGATTTGATGTTATCACATTCTTGACTCTTTTCACCTGTTTTGGAGGTCGCTTTCCACCTTTTGCCCATTCATCTTCGGTGGAGGATGACTCATCAGTGACTGAGGATTCTGTTGAGGACACCAATACTGCTGTACCCGACGTTGATGCACCTTCATTGACTGCCTGCAATACAATCGAAGAAAATGGACAATTAGTGTTAACGAACAACCTAATCATTGCAATCAAATGAAAGTAGGAATTTGAAGAACAATCTCACCTTTCTCTTTCGCATCTCCTCCTCCATCTTCCTGTGGGCAGCTTGTTTTTCTTTTTCTGCTGTTTTTCTGTCTACTCCCACCATGCATCCCCGTCTTCCAGGCTCTCGCTGGGCCAGCAAGAAGGCCTTGTCTTCTGGGTTTTTGATTAGAGACAAGGTATCAGCATGTGCCATATCAAATAGGTTCCGAAGTGTCTCCTTGAATCCCTCTTCGTTGTACACCTAAATATAAATAATAAATATATATAATATATATATGATAAATGTATTGACTATTTTATTGTACAGTATAATATGTCATACTCTCGAGAAACTATTTTATTTATCATTGATCATCCAACTCACCTGCTTCTGGCTCCTCCTCATTCGTCCTTTTTTTATTTTGATCCAATCTTGGTGAAGGTCCAAGATCTTTTGGATTCCTTTGTATTTTTCCCTTGTCGGGATTCGAGCTTTGTTCCAAAATATTTCAAGTTGACCCCACACTACTTGAGCACTTTCCTTCAACTCCTTCTTGAGATTAGTTTGGTGATGAAGGAAGCATGACAATACTTCTCCACGTGATGGTAATTTGCTTCCAAGAAGCTTGTCCTTCACTTTATCTCCTTCAAGGAGATAAAAGCAAGAGCTTCGAACTTGAGTCATCATATATCCAACCGCTAAACACAACCAATGAACACTACACCAATAATCTGTCAAGGAAAAGATGTATTACTGGAACTGGAACATAATATACAAGTAAATCTACTAGGTAGTGCAAAAGTGCAAAAATGAAGTACTGTGTGCTACCCCTAAAAAGTGATTGATTTGGGAAAAAATTGGCCAGAGGTGTTTTCTCATTCATCCTCACAAGTTACCGCCCGGCAATAACAAAAAATCAAAACTTCAATTTTATGGACCATCCTAATGTATTTAGTAAAAATAAATTAACTTTAACTTGAAGTCAGGAGTCAACTCTGTAAAGTTGACAGTACTTATATACTAGTTGGGCCTTTGGATCAGCGCTACTCCAGTAGATTTGGGGCTGTCAAGGGGTTTAACCCTGGTTGTCTTTTAAAAGACTTCTTTTGGCACAGGTCACAAAAAGGTTTTTGAACTAATAATGTTAAGTTGAACTAAGTCTTCACTGACACTATATCAGAACAGAACTTTTAAATAAATGAACTGACAAAAAAAATCTAAAATTGAAGAATGATGCCAACTTCATTTATTTTTTATACATTGAACTAGTTATCAGCCACTTACAGCTTCTTGGGATTTTGTTGTACATGACTCAAGGTATTAATGTAAAAAAATTGAATTTTTTAGGAGAAGGTATTTTTTTTTTATTCAAGGTCAAAGGTCAACTTATGAAGGGATTTTTTTATTTTTCACAGTAGAGATATTTAACAAGAGACAATAAACAAGGGGCTACTAAAGAGCTTTAAAATGAGACCACAATCAATGCTCTAGCTTTAATAGTTTTTTAGTTACACTATTTTGAAAATAGTCATTTAACGCAAAAAAGGTCAAAATGTCACAACTTTGTGACCTTGTATCTCAGTAACCAAAGGTCAGTCAGCTCTAATAATTTGGGAATTTAAGTTTGGCATGTATATCTGCTATTGTGCCAAGTATGAGCAAAATTGAAAGGGGTGAGTGCAAAAAGTGCCATTTTGTGGCTGAGTTGACAAGGAATGACCCTAAAGCTATGTACGCATATAAGTAGCTTATACTAGGCTATAGGTACTACCCTATAGAATAAGTTCAGTTTTAAGAGTTAGATAAGTTTTAATAGAATTACTTAACTTTGTGTATTTATTCATTGTGTACAACAGTATGTACCCATGTGAAAATAAGCTTATTTAAACCTTGGAGCAAGGATTTTTTTGGCATCTGTATTTATTCCAATCTGTAAATCAAACTGCACATTTTTTTCTTGTTGTAGACCTCTGAAACAAGATCAGTAGGTCCCAAATTTTATTTGTGCCATCTAAGCAAAAATAGCTTTTAACAGGGTTGGATACAATGAATAATTATAATTGTATTTTTAATTAATTGATCCTAATTTCCATTAATTGTAATTGTAATTGATTCAAAATAAAATAAAAATAAAGGTAATTGTAATTGATTTTTGAGCTATAACTGATGTATTGATCAGTTAATGTCAATTGTTAAAAATTATACCCCTAGATCTGGCAGTCATACATCATCCAATGAAAATAAACCTTTGATAGTTTATTTAGTTATACTTAGATATAGATATATATTTATTTTAGATATATAGAATAGATAGTTATATTTGTGTAATTATAATTGTAATTGATTCAGACAAAATTAATTGTAATTGCAATTGATCTTGAAATTGTGAAGTATAATACTAACTGTAATTAATTTGAAGAAAAATAAAAAAATTGTAATTGTTTCCATTTTGTGTAATTGAACCCAACCCTGGCTTTTAATCTACATATGTTTTTTTTTCTTTTTAGATAAACATGGATTTCAGCAGTTTGAATATGGGCAGGTTCTGTTGTGACCCATTTAAAAAACACAAAGAAAAAGTGAAAAAAAGGCATTCATGCATTGACTAAAAATTTGATTGATCAAAATCCTGAATTGAAACTAACAAATAATCATAAAGCATGTGCAACCTGTCGATCGTCCATCCCCAATGCCTGAATGTGAACCATTTGAAAAATCACCATCCACCTCATCAAGTGCCCCATCTGAGCTAGAAACTGTTGGAGATGTAGTTGAAATGCAGTATGAGCTTAGTAAATTCAATGCTTCATTGGCCACACTTGATGAGACCCCAATAAAACCATGTAAACTCTCTGACAGTGCTGGTTATGCAAAGAAAAAGTTGAGGAAAGTAGTAGTAGTTGTGAAAAGAAAGCTTGAACTTGCAACTAAACAACCAAGTTCATGCAGGACTCAGATGATACAGAACTGGAGATTCTTCAACAACTAAAAGAGAAATTTAATCAAGTGACAAGTCAAAGTGAAAAACTGACAATTCTTACTATCCCACCAAAAAGATGGACACAAGTAAAGATCAGAGAAGAATTTAAGTGCTCAGATTACATGGCTAGGCAAGCAAAGAGTTTGGTGAGGGAGAAGGGAGTGCTTTCAACTCCTAATCCGCGTTTGGGGAAATGCCTGAATAGTGAAACTGCTGCCAAAGTAATTGACTTCTATCATTCGCCAGATGTGAGTAGACAAATGCCAGGTTTGAAAGGCTATGTTTCTGTAAAAGGAGCTGATGGTAGGCGGGAAAGAAAACAAAAATCGCTAATCTTATGCAACCTAAAAGAAGCATTTGAGCTTTTTAAAACAAACCATCCAACAATTAAAATAGTATTTTCAAGATTTGCAGAGCTTCGGCCAAAAGAATGTGTTGCCAGGTGCCAGTGGAACACATTCTGTCTGCATTTGCACAAATCTTTGGTAGGATAAATAATTACCTTGAAAGGCATATACAAATACTTTATTATTATTATAAATGTAACAATAATGGCTTCCATAAATATTTAAATACCTAATAACTGCCTTTTTTAAATATAAAGTTATGTTGATGCCTCTCTTTTCATGGTTTCACCCAGCTAGACAAGAATCAGTTCTTATAACTCAATTGGTAAAAATAAAGGAATAGGTTATTTTAATATACATATTAAAAGGCAAATTGTCTTAAAAATAGCAGACATTATAGATCTCAGTGAGACAAATCTAATGGTACTTTTCTCAACACTAGCTCAAACAGTTCCAAAGAAACGGTGCTCCAAAGTTTGGTGGAAAAAGGTACTTGGTCAAAATGGAGGTAGCATCTATACTAACTTAATCAACATCAAAAATCTTGTTCTAGGTTAAGGTAAACATGTGTACCCAAAATTGGGTGAAAGGAGAAAAAAATCAGTTGTGAGAGCAAATGACCTACACAAGGTCCAAGGTCCAAAATAAGATCAACTTTTTTTTTACCATGGAGGTAAAATATGAATAGAAACAAAGTTGTAGATCTGCTT
The DNA here is from genome assembly GCA_023014485.1 of Bathynomus jamesi. Classification (NCBI taxonomy): domain Eukaryota; kingdom Metazoa; phylum Arthropoda; class Malacostraca; order Isopoda; family Cirolanidae; genus Bathynomus; species Bathynomus jamesi. Next base: position 208,399 of record JAJOZX010002354.1, on the reverse strand, counting down.
AAAAGCTTTAAAATAGTATTTAAATGGTCTCTGTAAGTGCAATAGGATCTGAGATATTTCATGTTGAAATATGGTATGACCTTGGAAATTGACCTTTGGGTAATCTCTAGGAGCGCTCCATTTTTCAATATTAAACATACACTCATAAAACATATACCATTTGAAAGCTCACATTTTTCTGAGTCTAAAAATGTAGTATTCCAAAAGCATCAATAGCAAATAAAAAGTAACTTGGTTTAATTGTTTGATGCGTGACATCATTAACTACATTATAAACTTCAATATAAAGGTTGGCTAAGTTATAAATCTTCAATCTGTGTCGTAAGATGGAATGTGATGGATGTGAATCACACTGTCAATTTCGTGGACCCTATCACCCAAGCCCATACCCAGAATATTGAGAAGACGTGGAGAGATGTACATCAATTGACACCAACATATGGCAGAAGGAAAACATTTTTTGTTGGCTATTTAGCATGAAGCTATTTTCTTAAAGCCAACCCGAATGTACCTTTACATTTTCATAAATTTCATCTGGAAGCTGCACGACTCTATAATCCAGGTTATTAGGTAAGTGTTAATATATACATGTACTAAGTCGCAAATACTGATTCAGGGAATATATATGTGGGTTAGGTTAGGTTTTCTTATTTGCTATTGATATTTTTAAAATGTAAGTATTTGTGAGCTTGTGAGCTTTCAAATGGTATATGTTTTATTGAGTGTATGTTTAATATTGAAAAATGGAGTGCTCCTAGAGATTTACCTGACCTTTTTTTACAAAATTCGAATGGCCATATCTCTGGAACCATATGACCTAGAGTATTGAAACAAGTACCATTCTGTTTTTCTCACCGAGATCTATAAGTGTGCCAATTTTAAAAAAAATCAGTGATGGTCACGTTTTTTCGACCCAAAATTCTGTTGAACTGACATGGAATGACCCATTATTTGATTTAGAAATAAATGGTTTTATAAATTTACATGACTCGAAGATTTGTCTTGTTGAGGGACCCCAAGAATATTTTGGCCCCAGGACCCAAAAATCCTTAATACAGCACTGCGTGGGCCAGTACTTCGTCATCACTGCCCTAGCCGCTATTCACTCACTTACAAGCGCCTCTTGTTACTACACCTGGGAGCAGGGACTCAAGGAAATAACACAAAATTATTATGAAACAGGTATGGATATTTCAACAACGTCTACGGATGAGATTCGTTGACCTAACCGAGCATTCAATAATTTTTCTGCATGCTTCGATTAATTTTAAGCAACTTTTACCTAATAATTATATAGTTATATTCTGCATAGCATATAACAAACAATTATTGACTGCCCGATTAGTCAACTGTATACCTTGGATGATTGGTGAGGTTAAGTTGTGATATTTTCGTTTAGTTTTAACGAATCTCATCCCTCCCGAGACATTGATGAAATATCCATAACTGTTTCATAATAATTTTGTTATTTCCTTGAGTCCCTGCTCCTAGGTTAGCAAACAAGAGGCACAAAACCATATAATTCACCTTTCTTTCAAGAAATATACTTTCAACTTTAAAATAAAAAAAATCAATGCGTCTTTAATCTTGAAAATTCCCTACATTCCTAAGGAATAGTCTGTAACGTATTCTGAAATCAAAGATCCATAGATTTAAACAGTGTAATAAAATGCAGATTTGTATATTTCCCCAACATGGAACCTCAGCAAGTAGATGGGAAACGTTAAATTATTGTGCCAAATGCACCACTTTAAAGAACATGCTAGCGCTCCAGATGAACATGAAAGCCTTTCTTCATATTTTATTTTGATGAGAATCGGAAAAATAAGTACACAAGGCCGCACCTGCTATCTTTCTGGCGACTGGATGAATAGTTCTTGTTGTACATTTTTCCAGTTACTGGAAGAATAGCCACAGTATATCTTATATTATTGCAAACCCCTATATGAAGGCGGGAGTAGGATTAATAATATTGCTTTCCTAATTTAATGTCAAAACAAGCTAAATTTGTACACCAATCATAAGTGACGAAGTTACATTGTTTCATTTTTCCATTTCTATTTATTTTATTTTATTTTATATAGGGCCAATTTATACTATATTCCCTATTGCCATTGTTAATTTCAAAGAAGCTATTTGTTTCTCTTATTATTTTGGAGAGGCCTATTAAAATGAAGACAACTTTTGAAAGTGGATTTCAGAAAAGAAAATAAAAAAGCATCAGCTTGAAAGGTAGATAAAACAACTACCTAAAATTGACAATTATTTTGCTGTTATAAAGGAGAGATCGCAGACTCGAGAGACTCAGACAGATCCACAACAATCACAAGTATTCACCTCTTTATGAGAATAGATGATACAGACGTGAATGTGATTACTTCATCTGATTGTGTTACAGAGACTGAAGTCTAGGCTGAAGACAATAAATACACAAAGTTCAATGATCTTGGCCTCTGGGGAGTTGTAGCCGAGGATGATATTGCGTTCTGGTTACAGAAAGGCTCCTCAGTGTCAACATTGGGATGGTTTATTTAAGAAATCGAAGCAATCATTCAAAAATCAAATCAGATATTATTGAAAGGGTCATTTTTATTCAATGAAAGCTATGGGGAAAAATACAATCGGGAATGGTTATTTACTCTCCAACAACCGGTTGTGTTTACTGCTTTGTTTGAAAGCTCTCTTCTACATCATCGACCACACTGTCTAGGGATGGGTTTAATGACTGGCAAAACCCCATTGCAATTCAAAATCATGAGAATTCTGTGGAGCATAGAACAGTTTTCCCTACATATTTGATGAGGATTCGCGGGTTAACCTTTGGATTCACACCTAAGTGAACAGATGAAACAGGAACAAGAGTACTGGAGGCATGTACTTGAATGTATTATTGTAGTTGTGTGCACATTAGCAGAACGGGATTAGCATTTAAGGGTAATGAAAAGCTTGGGTCACCCTATAATGGGAAACTTTCTTCGTTTGAGAGAACTCACAACTAAGTTTGATCCATTTCTTTCTAACCATATTAAGCATTATGGAAGTAGTGGATCTGGAAGCCCTTCGTATTTGTTTAAAACAATATGCGATGAACTCATCCAGCTTATGGCTAAAAAGGTAAGAGAATCTATTTTGGCAGACTTGAGAAAAGCAGGATACTTCAGTTTGTCTGTTGACTCTCCACCTGATCTTTTACATATTGATGAACTAACTGTGATTGTCAAATATGTGTCACTCGATGATGGTCTTCCCATTGAACGCTTTCTACCCTTCCTCGAATTAGAAAAGCACAGTGGTGAAAGTATGGCCAACATGGTGTAGTAGGGGCTGTGTAGTTTTCACAAAGCCCATTATCCAAGTATGGGCTTGGACTAGAGTTCACAGTTTCCCATATTAATAATCATTTGTTTTGGTCCCCTTGAATTTTCGATGGTTTTTTGTTTGTTTCTTCAGCATTCCCCCAAGAATTTGTTGTTGTCTCCTCACTTCATTATTGTTAATTGCTTTGCAGTGGGTTAGCTATTGCTATAGTCTTATTATTTGTGGATGTACTCTCTTGTTCTCCAGAGATTTGCTAGACCAGAGTAGAAAGTTGTAGATGTCTCAGTCTTTTCTTCCCCTTACAGATTATAAAATTAGATCAGAAAACTATGTTTACTGAACTGTTTTATAGGCCTAAGATATCTAAAAAAATGTTCTGCTGGAAGTCGAGGACGTTTGGAAAGCCTTTAAAGGTATGGTGTTAGTTATTCTGATTGTACCCTTTGCTTTGTCCTGAGCTATAGGGCGCATCCCTCTATGGCCAATGTGGAAATGCATCTTCCTCTGATGGATGTAAGGGCTCTCTCTGCCCTCGTGGACCATTGAATCCATCTGGGAATGCAGTTGATCTGCTTGTTTCTTTCTCCTCTTCCCCTCCCTTCTGACCTTCTTTTCCGTATTTGGCTTTGTTGTGGACCTTGACCCTTTCCTCGGACCTAGGGTGAGGGAGATAGTTGTCCTTCACCCTTTTAGCCCTTAAACCAAACCCACGCCCTGGCGCTGCTAATTCTTAGGGCGTGTTGGAAGAGCATGGCCACCTTTTAGGCACGGGGACTGGGTATGGGTGTATCTCCCCTGCATGACATCTATTGGCAGTGGCACCGAGTGTGCCCATGATTCGCCTTTCCCTCATTGGAGTTGGTGGTGGCATGCGCGCGGGGGTTGAAGTTCCTTTTTTTTTGTTATGGCTCTTTCTTCTTGGCTGACTATCCCTGCTTCTAATTCTCGGATTACTACTTCTCTTAGTACTCGGGTGGTGGGCAACCAGGCTCTCGAGTCCTCTATCACTGGAAGACTGCATCTTGATCCACATCCTCCTCGTTCTAAGACTTCTCGTACGTCTTATTCCCGCAAGTCTTTTGACCTCTTCGTTGGGGCCGATGGCTCAGACCCTGTCTACACTTGGTTTCTTGTTCTCGGTTCTTCCGCCTCTTCCCTTCTCTCACAGAGGGATGTTTTTAAGGTCTTTGATGACTTCACTTTCTGTTGTGGCGATCACCGACAAATGTGGCCCAGAACGGTGGCTCTTTTGTGTTGGAAGTCTCCTCCAGAGCCCAGCACCAGAAGGCTTCTGCTCCCCTGGACTGCCTCCCCTACTCTTCTTTTAACACTTGTACAGGTGTAGTTCATGCCCCTCGCCTTTTGAAATACTTTGAGTCAGATCTCTCACCAGCCTCTTCTCAGAAGGTGACCCGTGTTTACCACCCCCCACTCTCCCCCTCCCATATGGTCCAGGGGGCAAGGATTCCATCTCCCTTATTGATCCTGACTTTGTTAGTTCCCAGTTACCTGAGAAAATTAAGGCAGGTTATCTTCAATTTCTGGTCTGCCGTTATATCCCCAGACCACACCGGTGTTTTACTTGCCAGAGGTTTGGACACGTCAGTAAGATGTGCCGAAGTTCTCCTGGTATTTGTGGTAACTATGTGTCTCCAATGCATGGTTCTGGTCACCTTCCAGGAAGCGAGGGCCCGCGTTAGGTCCCGATTCACATGTCCAGGCCTTGCCTTCACTCAAACACTGCCCCCTTCTTGCCCTGCTACCTCTCATTTGTCTCGAACTCCGGTCACTTCCATACCATCCGCTTCCTCATCCTATCCCTCTAGGCCTGATCAGGCCTCATCCACCCATCTATCCCGTTAATGACCTCGTATCTCCACCCTCCGTGTTCACTTTTCCATCCGCTCATCCCCACAGAACTTCCAATTCCACTATCCCCATCTGCTCCACCTCAGTAGCAATTAATCCGCTTACTCACCCTCCTGAAACCATTGTTGACATTTCAGCATATATATCAAAAACTGCTCCCTCTTCTGGCCCTTCCTCCCCTCCTCACTCTTCTGTTAAATGACTCATCGCCAGCCCCCAGCATTTGGGTCCCTCTGCCAAGCTTCCTTGATCAGGTCCTTTGTCTCTTTGTCCTCTCTCCCTCTTCCACCAGTTCTTTCGCTCCCACCCCCATATTCCTCCCGTTTAGTGATCCCTCTCGTCTTGCCAAAGTTGACATCTACCCTCTCCTCCCTTCTTCTCCACCTCGCTCCCTCCTTGACCTCCTGATACCTCAGGCACCCTCTTCTCCACCTCCATCTTGGAAACTGGATTCACCCTTCTCCATCCCACCCTTCTTGACCTCCCGATGCCCCGTCATTCTCTCTTCCACCCCTCAGCCTGGAAATTGGACTCATCCTGCCCTGCTTTGTACCCTCCTCGCATTCCCTGACTCTCCCTTAAACTCAACTCCCTCCACCTCCTTTTATCCGCTCTCCGACCTCCCCTTTTTTAACCTGCCCCCAAGTTTCATCTACTCATTCTCTTCTGGTCACTCTTTTAACCCTTTCGCTGCGTCCCATTCTGATACGCCCTGTGCGTGCCACGCTAATACCCCAGAACGAAAGCTGTGCGTATAAATGCACCAGAAAATAAACTTGAATTATTTTTTTGCTTCGTCTTTTGTTTGCCTTTAAAATAGGTTTTCTATCAATAATATTTTCAGTTTTTCATGGGTAACAAAAAAATAAAGGTAAAATAGAGATATCTTTATTTAGTTAACTAAAAGTTAAATGCTGAGTGATAAGTTTTGAAACATGGTTCGGCGCATAACCCTGGGGTATCGGGGCATGTTTCGCATTGAAAACGTACTCATTTTTCTATCCCATGGGCATAACATACCCTGCATCTCTTTGTTAGTCTTGGGGTACGTTCAGAATTTGATGTAATTTTCTTGGTAAAATGTTTTACAACTAGTCTTGGAACTACTGATTTCTTCAAGTTAGGTTCATCTGCAGATGTCAGTCCTTTTATAATCTCATGGCAAAAGTCTAGAAGGGGAACTTTTCCCTTTTTTATGAGATTATAAATTCCACAAGCATCTAGTATTCAGACCTGAATCAAATGCATTGCCAGCTTCTTATACCATTTTAGAGACTTTCTTGGGACAGAGTAATAATGCAGTATTTGGTCTGTTCGGTCTATATATCCCATATGTTTGTTGTATTCATGTACGCAAGCTGGAATGGTTTTTTCGACTCGACCTTCCTTTGACCTACGTGTTACTGTCACATCACTGTTCGAATGGTAATTGGAGTTGTGACCTTTTCCTAAATATTTTTCCATCATACTTACTACAATACTTTCAGTCTTAGAAAAATCAGCAACAGTTTCCATGGTCCCGGTATATATTTTATATTTCAAAGTAACACAATTTTCGTCCACAAGTTTGAAAATTGTTATCCCAAAACGTGATCTTTTTGTTTTTATGTATTGCCGGAAACTGAGTCTGCCCTTCCACAGCAACAAAGATTCATCCAAACTTAGGTTCTGAGAAGTTGAATATTTTGATTCAAGAGCAGATGTCATCAACTCAATAAAGTCATGCAATTTCACCATCTTCCCCCCGTCTTTCCTTCAACGTCTCATCTGCATTGTCAGCAAAATGCAAAAAAGAAAGAATGTTGGTAAATCTGTCTCTTTTCATGATTGCTGTAAATACTGGAGTAGCATAAAAACTGTCGGTTGACCAATACATACCTATCTTGGGTTTTTGTATAATACCCTTGAGAAGTAACAGCCCTATAAATTGCTTCATTTCTGTAAATGTAGTTGGGACCCATTCACTATACCGAGATGTTGATTTCAGATTAGGTGTAGCAGCCAGAAATTGAGTTGCATATTTGTTTGTTTCTGTAACCATTAGCTCAATTACTTCTTTGGGAAAACTTCACAAAAAACATCATACATCGTATGAGTTTGACCATTGAAGAGCACTTTATTTTCACCAGTAAACTGCCACCCACCTCTGGTAAAGCCTATATTTTCACCAATTTCCTGCCATTCAAAATTCTCGCTAGATTTTGTTGCTTTAGGCAGATCTCTTTCCAAAAGTACCACATTTTCTTCATCATCGTCACTACTTGATGTTTTGTAAAATATTCCGTACATTATCTTGCGCCCAGTCATCCTCACTTTCACATTCTATATCACTTTCAGAATACATTGAGAGATATACGTTTATATCATTCTCATCTAGAGAGGATTTTTTACGCTTATTACTGCTTGTGGATGCCATGCTGAACTGATTGGGGGAGTCTATTTCACTCCCCCCTCTGGTGAGCTGAGAGTCAGAAAATAAAAAAAGATGCCAAATACGACCATATTGATGTCTAATATTAGTCAGGGAACTAACTACGTCGTTCTAATAGGAAAGAGGGGGTTCATAGACTGTTTAATAAACGTGGAAAACAATGTTTACCATGCGTCCTGAGAGAAGATTTTTAATGGTAAACATAGTTTACCATGCGTCCTGAGTCAGGCTTTTTTATGGTAAACATAGTTTACCACACGCACCGAAAGGGTTAAGTTACGCTCGATAATGTCTCTCGCCTCCCCCCTCCTTTGTTTTCTGCACTTGATGGTTGTTATCCTTCAATGGAATTGTCAAGGACTTCTTATCCTATTACCGGCTGTAGTCCTTATTTAAGAACTTCACAATATTTTAGCCCTATTTATTATAGTATACGAGGGCGAGCCAAAAAGTACGCGGAAAAATGTTCCTGTGCAAACACGTTTTTTTTTTCAAAACAAAATGAGATTAATCATGTCTTCGGAAGTTGATGATGATATCTGACAGGTTATTTCATTAATTCACTTGTCATTGTGTATTGAGGGTGCCTTTAAAAAGAACGTCATTTTTCACCCCATGGAAACCAGCGATTTTGAGTTGAGGGCCATCATCAAATTCTTGTTTAAACTCGAGTGGACAGCTTCGCAAATCAGTGAAGCTTTGCAAAGGGTTTATGGAGATGCTGCCCCAAAGAAAACAGCAGTTTCGAAATGGTAGAGAAGACCTGCAAGATGATCCAAGGGAGGGAAGACCGTCAACCTCGACAAATGAAGAAATGGTAGCCAAAGTGCAGAAATTCGTGGAAGAAGACCGTAGAGTTACAACTGATCAGGTAGCTACTGCAATGGGCATCTCACATGGCTCGGCATCTTCGATTTTAAGCGAACATCTCGGCCTCAGCAAGCTTTCGGCGCGATGGGTCCCAAAAGCGTTGCACCCAGACCAGCTGGTTCAAAGAGCTGATCTTTCGATGGCTTCTTTAAACAAGATCGAAGCTAACGAAGACGAATTTATGGATCGACTCATAACCGGCGATGAGACGTGGATCTACCAATACGATCCTGAAAGTAAGGTACAGTCCAAGCAGTGGCTTCCCCGCGGATCTTCTGGACCAGTCAAATTCAAATCGGAGAGGTCAGCGCAAAAGGTGATGGCCACAGTTTTTTGGGACTCGAAAGGGGTGATTTTGGTAGACTATCTTGAAGGACAAAGGACTATCACGGGAGCATACTACGTAGGAGTTTTAACAAAATTGAAAGAAGCATTGGTGAAAAAACGACCTGAAAAGTTGCACCGAGGAGTCCTTTTTCATCACGACAACGCTCCAGCGCATTCTTCGAAGGTTGTCAGGGCTGTCCTACGAGAATTTCGATGGGAAATCTTACCACATCCACCCTACAGCCCTGATCTCGCCCCATCTGACTTCTTTTTGTTCCCAAAACTGAAAAACCATCTCAAAGGAGCCCGATTTAGAAGTATGGACGAAGCAAAAATAGCCGTTTCGGATTGGTTCAAAACGAGAGGTGAAGGGTTCTTCAGGGAGGGGTTAAATGGATGGAAACACCGCCTTCAAAAGTGCATGAACTTAGAGGGGAACTATGTTGAAAAATAATTGCTTTACGTTCATATGTTTTCGCTTAATAAAGGATTCTTTGTTTTTTCCACGTACTTTTTGACTCCCCCTTGTATAACTATTTTTAGAAAAATGTTATTGATAGCATAGTTTTGAATGTCTTAATAATTTTTAACACCTTCTTTGGTGAGGTTGGCAATCCTGAACATCACAATTCTTAAACAAAGAAGAAAATCTTACTGGTAAGCTCCGTTTCATTTTTTCTGAAATTGTAATATTAATTTTATCATGAAATATTTACCCCATTTATTTTATATTCATAACACATTGTTTAGTGCATTAACCTTAATATGAAATCAATCTAAATAAAAAAATATAAATATGTTAGTTATTCCAGTGATTAGAACTTTGGTCCTAAAAAAGGACCATGGGCACGAGTATGGCTAAAGTTTCCCTTTTCTTTGATTGCCATAAGTCATAGAAAATTGATACTTTGGTGGCAAACTTTAGAGTTACAGCAAATTACAGTAATAGAATTGAACTGTATATGTATGAAACAACGTCTTTTAACCAAAAAAATAGTATAATTAAACAGTATCGGGTGCTACATAGCATTTGACCTTCATAGTGGCCAGGTAAGGTAACTTGGAACCAAAGTAGAACCGTAATTATCTGGTACTAATGAGATTAATTGCAGCGTTACTGATAATAACAGTTAATGATGGGATTTTTTGTGTGAACTAACGTGCCTTAACAAAAAATTGGTATCTGGTGATGCATAACATTTGAGCTTGAAGAAAGTAAGGTAATTTATACATACACAGTGACATACACAGTGTGTATATAATATACAGCCCACAATATATATTCTTTCTTTTCAGAAGCTTGTACTCATGGATTCATATCTTTGCAATCGTTTTATTCTATTCGAGGTGCCATCAGCTATGCAGAGGAAAATCCAATCCCTGGTGACATACATCGTATTGACATTATGGAAATCCCTCCCCCCGGTAGATGCACTCACAGATGAGGAAGACATTGATGATGACATTTTAGTTAGATGATGAAAATCGGAACCCAACATTTATTCTACCCGAGGTCCCCAGTACTGTAGAACTTCACCAGTATGATGAAGAGAAGATTAATGATCGTGAACAACCCATGAGAAAAAATGAAAAACTCAAGATGTCTTAATGTGTCTTGGGAAAAAAAATGTTACCTCCTTATTCAAAGTTTTCAACAACTGCAAATGGAACTAATGAAAGAAAAGAGGTAATGAAAAACAATCTGAAAAGAGAAAGCCCAGTAGAAATTTTTGAATTATTTTTTCTGAAGATTTACTCGCACTAATTTGTAATCAGTCTACTATCTAATGCTTCTCAAAAAATGATCATTAATTTTTTTCTCACTACTAACTGCCTCAGAAATTTTGTTGCCATTCTTTTGTTTTCTGGATACCATAAATTGCAAGTGAGCGACATTACTGGAGTTTGGATGAAGATCTCGATAACTCGATCATCAGAAAAGTCATGCTGAGAAATAGATTTACAAGTATCAAAAGATATCGTCACTTTGTCAACAGTGAGGAGGCACCAAATAACAAAGATGATAGATCATTCAAAATTAGACCACTGACCAATAGTCTAAATGAAAAGTTCAAACAATTTGGAATATTTTCAAAGGAACTATCTATCAATGGACAAATAGTAAGGTACTATGGAAGAAATTCTCTCAAGCAGTTCATCAGAGGAAAACCAATTTGGTTCAGCTTCAAGCAATGGGTGATGTGTTGTGGAACGAGTGGATACTGTTATCAGATGGATCTGTATCAAGGAAAATTGAAAAGGTCTGTCCAGGAAGAGTTTTGTGACAGTCTAGGTGTAAAGGTCGTTTTAGCTGACTCAACACTCGCAAAATCCAGAAGATCCTGAAATATATACTGATAATACCACAAGATGTTAATGCATATGAGGTGCTTGGGAATCATAGTCACTAGAACTACGCGCCTAAATCAGACTGGCAAATATCCTCTGACAGATGAGAAAGTCATGAAAAAGGAAGAATGTAGAGCGTTTGACTATAGATTTGATGAAAAAGAGGAAATTTTATTTGTCAAATGGCATGATAACAGCATGGTTACAATGGGTACAAACCACCAAAGGATCAACCCTCTTGGAACTACCAAAAGATGGTCTAGTGCTAATCGAAAAGAGATAAGTGTACCCCAGCCACGGCTCATTGCGCAATATAATAAATTCATGGGAGGAGTAGATCATTTTGATTGGTTGATTCAGAAATATCGTATTGGCATTAGATCTAAGAAGTGGTATTTCAGCTTGTTCATAAAATGTCATGACACCCGAAGAAGTACTGTTCAAAGGTTGTGCCTGAAGTAAGATTTTCACTACTTGGGCACACGCTTGATAGAACTGAAGGAGGGAAGCAGAGAAAGTGTGCATTTTGCAAGAAGAAAGTTAGTAAGCAATGCATGAAATGTGATGTTGGTCTACATAGTAGGCTGGGTCGAAATTTTTGATTTCTTATGTACATAGTGTGAGGTGGTTCAATCAATCATAGTAATACCCTGGTAAAATATTTTTGAATTCTGAGGACCCACCCCCTACCAGTTTCAGTTTTTTCAGAAAATTCATAAAATTCGAGATAATTTGAGATTTACTTCGAAATTTTTTTTATTATTACAAAAGTTCGCTTATAAAACAGTTATATTTATTTTTTAATAAAAATAAAATTTTAAAAATACAAAAATGCATGAAAAAAAATTTAATACATAAATTTTTAGCTATTATTGGTAGAAATTTAGAAATTAAGAGACAGAAATTCAATAAAATTTTTGACCTAAAACTGATGGTTTTTTTAATTCCTTCCATTGACCTTTCCACTCAAAAGTAGGCAGTTCTTTTCTAGACTAAAGTATTTAAAATAAATTTATGCTGATTTAATGACCCCTCCAACTCTGCCTATGTTCACTGGGGTTCCATCACAAAGTAGACCTTTAATTGAATTAGCACTGTTTGAATCTTCAATAATGGTAATTATTTCATCAGCAATTGCCCTTGCAGTGCCATTATCTGGTACTACATGATCATTGTAAACGCTTTGCGGCTCTTTAATTATAACATAGTGTTGCTCTTTTATTTTGCCTCATTCTGTCAGTGTATCATCTTCCATCAAATCCAATACATTCCACACTTTGGTTTTCTTCTTTATACTTATCATTGTTTATTTTACCAATTCTGTTTTTTCTCTTTCAACTTTTTTTCGATCAAGCATATTTTCTAAACTTAAAATCTTCATATCTTTTAAGGCCCTATTGCTTACCCTATATCTCTCTGAAGATTTGGCTAAATTTTCATAGGTCTATCTATTTTGAAAATTTTCTATTAATTCTAAGTCTTCTTCATAATGTAAGTACTCTCTGTCTTGAAAATCGACATCCTCATTTTCATTATCATCATCTATCACTTCTGATGATACAAATTCCCTTGCTTCTCTTAATTTTTCTTTTGATTTCTTTTCCCTTTCCTGTGCTTTTTGGATTTTTCCCAACTTTCTCAAATTACTTGTAGTTTTTTTTATAAATTTTTCCTAACTGTTTTTTTTTTCTTTGTTTTTGACCAATAAAAGCTTCCCATTCTATAATAGGTATTTTATGTTCACACCTACAAAGTTTTCTATCCCTTATGCCTTTATCATAACAGTGGCATAGAGATATGTCAAACATCTCGTCATATTTCTTTAATTTTTCATAATATTTTTCATTTCTTTTTATCATAGGGCATTTAACTTATCAGCACCTTCTGTAAGTCTAGTAACTCTAACATAAATTCCCTTTGTATCAGTTGTTGGGAAAGAAAATTTTTGCCAAATTTCTTTTATATCTTGAACAACTATGTTATAGCAATCATTTTTACTTATTTTATCCTGTGCTTTAGATTCTTCCTCTCTAACAATAAAATGGAAGTGCCTTAAAACCAGGTATTGATGGTGTCATGGCAGATGAAAATTTTGCTGGATATCCGAAGGCTGCATTGTGGCTTCTTTTTCTAGTAGCTATAATTTAATTTAATAAGATTTTAACTATATTTTATTTATTACTGATATTTTAAATTTAAGTAACATATTTTAATACAAACTTTTAACATTCTAGGTACCTAAATAGGAATCTGGAAAGAAAAAAACAAAAATAATGTAATATTAGGTCTTATATCCAGTGCTATGAGTCAGCATCGGATTTAAGACCCTACCCCCTACCCCCGATCTCAAAAAAAAGTTGGTGAATGGTCTATTCTGATGTAATTCGTGCCTGGGAACCCGATTTTGGCCATCCGAAAGCAAAAAAATTAATATTTAGGGTCGATTTTTACGATTTTCGATTTTTGGTCTATTTCCCATACAAATTCATATGGAAAAAAGTGAGTATCGGTAGGCGGGGGTAGCGAAGGTCCCACAGCCTTAATTTTTGATGTGGATGCTACTATTACAAAATGATCAACCTCACAATATGTACCGAAGCAAAATCTTGACCTTGACCCCTTTTCGACCTGGCCTACTAGTACATAGTGGCGAATGTTATGCCAAGTGACATTCAAATGACTGCTGTAAAAAGTAAAATAAAAGTTCTTTCCAGTATTTCTTTTATTGATCAATGTTTTATACTTATTTTAATTGGGGATTCTTGGTAAAATGTCACTATAGCAAAAGTTTCTAAATAATAAAAATTGAGGTCCAACTGACATGGTCCTAAAAAAGGACCAAATTTCAAAGTTTAATTTTTGTAAGAGAAATGGAAAAAATGAGCATCATTTCACTCAAAATGTTAATGTTGAATGATTTAAAGACATTTATTAAGAAAAAAAAAGTTTTAAAAATATGGACGTTAATGGGTTATCCAAGATTTTTCCCCAGTGTCTCTCTGCCTTCAGGAGACTCAACTTGGGTTTGCCTCTTGCGCCCTCTCCACAGGTTCTCATCGTACCTCTCTCCCCCTCCCCATGATGCAGCCCCTCGTGTGGATACTGCTGTTCTTGTCAGTTCTGACATGCCGTGTACTCCCCTTCCCCTCCGTATCCCTCTCCAGGCTGTTGCGGCCTGGGTTTTCCTTGACCGATTATATTCAATTTGTTATATCTCCCACCGTCACAGAACTTTCTGTAAACGATCTTTCTGCTCTCCTTTTGCAGCTTCCTTCCCCCTTCCTCCTCCTGGGAGACTTCAACGCACGCCATCCTCTGTGGGGTGACACTGTCACCAATCAGCGGGGTAACATTGTGGCCTCCCTTCTCTCAACTACGCCTGTTTGTCTTCTCAACACCAGTCAACCCACAGCTTTTCACCTCCAAACGCGTACGTTTCCTCCATAAATCTTTCGCTTGCTTCTTCCGCCTTCCTTGATTTCTCTTGGTCTGTTACTTCAGACCTTTATGGTAGTGACCACTTCCCCCTCCTACTTTGTACGTCCCAGACTCCCGGCTCCTCCGCTCTTCCTACCCGATTGCCTCGCCAAAGTTGACTGCCCCCTTTTTCGATCTGAAAGCAAACCTTTGCTGTTCCGAGTAACTTTCCGACAATAGATGATGGCTCCACTCTCTTACTGATTACATCACTTGTGCCACCCTCTCCTCCATCCCCAAGTCAACATTTCTCCGCACTTCAGCACCTTCGATCCCATGGTGGACCCCAACATGTGCCTCAGCCGTTCGAGTTAAGAAGTCAGCCTTTCGCCGTCTTCAACGCAACCCAGCCCTTGCTAATTCAATAACTTTCAAACGTGCGCGAGCTCAGGCCTGTCGCACGGTCCGTGAAGCCCGCCGCCTTTCCTGGCGAACTTGTCTCCTCTCTCACTTCCTGCACCCTTTCCTCTCGAATCTGGAACAAGATCCGGAAGATTTCCGGTAAATCCTCTTCCCATTCTCCTGTTTTTATGGTTGACGGAAACCCAGTATCGTCCCCGACTGCAGTGGTCGAAGTCTTGGCCTCGACTATTGCCTCCATCTCCCGACACGATCACCGTGATCCCGCTTTCCTCATCTTTTCTAGACTCCCAGTAACTTCCCTTTCAACGTCTTTTTTTCCATGTCGGAACTGCGCTCGGCGCTGGCTTCTTGCAGCAAGTCTGCTCCCGGCCCTGTTGGCATTCATTTTGATATGCTCCGCCAACTTCACCCTTCAATTCTTTTTTATATACTCACCCTCTATAATTGGATTTGGGTGGAGAGCACCTTTCCTTCCTGTTGGAAGGAGGCAGTGTTGCTCCCCTTTCCTAAGCCTAAGCCCGGTAAGGACACGACATCTCCCCTTAACTACCGTCCATTAGCCATCTCGAAACTTCTAGAGAAGATTGTTTCTCGGCGTCTGGTGTGGCACCTCGAACGTCACAATTTGTTTTCTCCCACACAGACCGATTTTCGCAGGGACCGTAGCACCACTGACATTTTGGTTCAACTGGAGCCTGCAGTCCTTGTGCCCTTTGCAGAGCGGCGTCATCTCTGCATTTTTTTTTATTTGGAGAAAATATATGACACTAACTGTTGGTGGTGAATTTGTCTCTTGGGCTTCCGAGGTCTTCTCCCTTCCTTCATCTCCAACTTATCTTCTCACTCCTTTCGTGTTCAGGTGGTACTTCCTTCTCTTCTGTACACTCGCAAGAGGAAGGGGTTCCCAGGGCAGTGTCTGAGCGTCACTGCTTTGCTTTGGTGATTGATGATGTGGTGACGGCTCTGCCCTCGGGAATTACAGCCACCCTCTATGTCGATGACTTTGCCATTTATTCCTCCGGTTCCCGATCCACCTTCCTTGAACGTCTTCCCAGATGGGCCCAGATAACGGATTTCGCTTTTCCCCTTCCAAAACGGTGGTGACACATTTTTGTCATCGCCGCCGCTGCACCGCCGTCCCTTCCCTTTCTTTTTATGGATCGTCGCTCCTGTAGTCCCTGAAACTAGATTTTTAGGTCTTCTCTTTGATTCCAGCCTCTGCTGGATTCCCCACCTAGGTGTCTATATATATATATATATATATATATATATATATATATATATATATATATATATATATATATATAATATATTGGGCCTAGATTTAGCCGTTTAAGGTGAAAGATTAATTTAATGCTAGTGATTAATTGATGCAAAGATTGAGTATTACTGACAGGCTGGGTTAACAATTTATGATGTCCTACAGTATCACCGGTTGAAGGTGGCTAATGGAGTAGCCTACTATAATATTTCTGAGTAATACGAATTGCTTCGAGGTCACCAGCTTGGATTACACCCAAGCAATATTGTTAAGTTATGAAAAGCACCTAATTGTTTTGTATTTAATTAAGAAAATAAATCAGTTATTTTTCACAGTGAATAACAAATGATTGACAGTAATTTTGTGCTTAACAATTCTATAACGGCATTTATATTATGAAAAAGGCTGACTGAGGATTAGTAGATGAGAAAAAGAATTATACGATCAATGGTTAAGAAATACGCTCGTTTATGAGAGGCTAATGGTATGCAAAAATGGGACACAGTATGAAATATGAAAACTAGTGATTACAGAAATTATGCATGTACGTTATGATACAACAAATAGATTATGTTACACGCTGACTATGAATAAACACACAATAAATGATGCAGCCTAAGAATTATGGAAATTAGTGACATGCGTTTATGGTGCTCTTTAGGTCACGTATTACACTGCTTATTAGGCCGGAGTTACGCAGTAATTGAATACTAAACAAGATGCTGTAATCTTATGACAATTGGGAGAAATGCTATGACAATGATTATACGAGTATTATTTATATAAGGCAATTATATGATGCTAAATGATTACGCATAAATGGAACATAGAAACAAGATGCTGTGGCCTAATGATAATTGGAAGGGATGTACTAAGTAGGTACACCGTAAATGAATTAGGCCTTCAGTAAGAGAATACTTAAATCTATCACATAAATAAACGGATGTACAGTATTTATATGAATGAACACAATAGCAAACGCTACGCGGAATTACGGTATTGGAACGGCACTCAGATTAGGATATCGGCCTAACGCACTTTAACGAGAGTCAGTTTGACCGAATTATAAAACACTGCGTTATTAGCCTACTCTTCTGCGGTTCACTGGGTAGGCTTTACGTTATTTTTAAGCAGAGACAAGGCTTACCAGTAAGAGAGTGATACCTCTAGGTTGACGCGTTTGTTTGGAGGGTGGCCTGTTGAACTAATAGGCTCGAGGTGTTGACCGTCCGATTGGTCTGTTGAGCGGGCGCCGGTCGCTTATTGTTGCTTCTTGAGATGCAGGATGGCCTGAAGGTGATCTTGCAGACGTAGGCCCGGGTTCTTATGACTGCCCCTTGGAAGTTTGTTCCGTAAGTCAAGGTCTTCACTGTGAAGTGTTGACGGGCCTAATGGATTCTCGTTGACGGCCATTTTTCGTAAAGCGGTGAAAGCTGAACAGATGTGAAGTGATTTGGGTTTGTAGCTTCGTCGTCGGGTCACGTAATGTGTCCACCTTGAGGATGTTTTCTCGTAGCGTTGAGCTTCGCCGGTGCTCCCGAGGATGATTTGTTAACCAGTTGAGGTATGGTGAAAAGGCCAATGAAAACGCCTACAGTGGGAAAGACTTCGCTTACTTCGAATGATGATGCGTTCTTGGGTGAAAAGTGGTGAAGTGGGCCTTAAAGGGAGCCGGCTAAAGCTGACGCTGTAACGACGTGAAGGGTGAACTTACGAGATGAACGCACGAAAGGAGTGGGGTTTGGTAGAGAGCCTTACTTGATGATAGACTTCGTGTAGGTTCGACCGGAGCCTTGAAGAAGAGCGGGCCGCTCTCCGGCGCGGGTGGCGTGACGAGTGGTGCTACTGACGAAGGTGCTGAGAGCGAGACGAAACGACGACCAAGACGAGAAAATGGCAAGTGAGAAGTGAGAATGCTTATCAGTGGAATCTCGCTCATATAGTTTCTGTGACGTGGACTTTCCCGCCATATCTTGAGACGCCTTCCACGCGTCCTTTAGTTGATAAGGGCTTGCTTTCGCGGGCCTTTTGGGAAGAAACAGACGTTTTCATTGTTTCTGATTTCTTGACCACGTGCGTTTTCTAAGAATGTTTGATGATGGCGTGGAAGAAAGAATTTGTCTGTCTACCTGTTAGTCTATTTCTTGTCGGTCCGCTATATATATATTATATATATATATAATGATCACACAGACCGTGCATGGAACAAGGAACTCTTCTGGGAAAATTAAATCCACATAGTCCGAATAAGTAAGTTAAATGACAAACGCTAAAGTTTTTCTTTTTCATGATGTTAGTCCGACGTGGGCTAACATCATGTTTGTCATTTACCATTACTTATTCGGACTACAGTGGATTTAATTTTCCCAGAAGAGTTCCTTGTTCTATGCACGGTCTGTGTGTATCATGAAAAAACTTCAGGGGACCCTTCTGAGTTCAATCATATATATACAGGGTGTCCGAGAATTATCTGTACAATTTTTGGCTGTTATTAAAAGTCAACCATGAAGTGTAGAAATTCCAGTGTTGTCCCATTTTACAGAGAATCTCATTAAGTTTTTTTCTGATACCAAGTTTTGACAAGTTTTTTTAGAAATTCCAGTGTGTCCGAAAATTATCTGTACAATTTCATCTTTTAATAAAATTCTTGATAACACACGTAAAATTCTTAAACAAGATTATTTAGAATCTGTATTTTCAAAAGTTTCTTTTATTAAAGTAACGTTGTTACAAACATTCGATATGTGCACCATTAGTGATTCGCAAAACCCAATCGATACTCCAAATGTTGCCATGTACGCTGCAGCATATCCACATCAATTCGCTCAATAGCAGCTGTGATTCTTGCTTTTAAATCATCAATGTCTGTCACCCGTACATTTCTAAAAAACTTGTCAAAACGTGGTATCAGAAAAAACTTAGAGATTCTCTGTAAAATGGGACAACACTGGAATTTCTACACTTCATGGTTGACTTTTAATAACAGCCAAAAATTGTACAGATAATTCTCGGACATCCTGTATATATATATATATATAATAATATATATATATATATGACGTAAACCCACAAGGAAAAAGAAAAGTGATTTCAAGGCCTTTCGTGTATTCAGAAGTACACCTTGTCAGGGAGTGAAGGAAGCAGGCGAGAAGCCCAAAATATATATACAGCGGGGGTAAACAAAAAGATTAGCACATAATTAACAAGACTTAATGAGAGGCAGAAGGAATTTAAACAGGATATTGTCACTTTTATACATTCCCGCACTGTTATTGAAATTATTTTTAAAATGGATAAATGCACATTCTAGAATATTTCTTTCAATCATATATATATATATATATATATATATATATATAATATATATATATATATATATATATATTATATATGTTTTTAACGAGCGCTTTAGAACTATCCCACTTGATGCTATCATTACATCTATACATATGGTTAAACAATGCATTGGAATTATTTGCTGTTTTACCCTAATATCTAACGTTTTACCCGTTCGACCTATATATACACTGAGTTACATTTTGTACATCCGATCGAATACACACAACCAACCACATTATCCGGACTATTCTTTATTAGGCGTGATTTAACAATATTATTATACAGGGTGTTTATAAAGTCCCAATCTATTTCAGTGAAAACGTAGCAAAAAGGGTAAAATTCAACAATAATATAATAGAAGGCATACATTTAATGAATACTTAAGCATATAATTCTACATGAGCACCATCAGTATCTCTACAGATTTCGAATCTGTCGGCAGCATTGCGAAACACATTTTGGAGCATGACAGAGGTTATTTTTGTAACTGCTGTTACGATACGAGCACGTAAATGTCCCAGCTTCATTCAGATGACATTTTAAACACCGTCGTCTTTCAACAAGATGGGGCACCTTGTCATTACGCAAACATTGTTCGGGAGTACCTAAATGAACGATTTCCAAATCGGTGGAGGCAACAGGCCCTCGGCGGCTCGATCTTCTGACCTAACGCCCTTCGACTTCTTTGCATGGGGCTTTATCAAATCAAATGGCTATCAAAAATAACCCCCGTCTTACTCCAAAATGTGTTCCGCAATGCTGCTGACAGATTCGAACTCTGTAGAGATAATGATGGTGCTCATGTAGAATCATATGCTTAAGTATTCATTAAATGTATGCCTTCTATTATATTGTTATTGAATTTTACCCTTTTTGCTACGTTTTCACTGGAATAGATATGGACTTTATAAACACCCTGTACTTAAAAACTACATTGATGCCAATTGCTTTAAGTAAAGTGGGAAGATATTGAAAATGAACATGGTAAGGTAGGCTAAGGATATTTTTATGCTCAAATTCCTTTACAGTTACATTATTATAATAGCTATTCTTGGCTTTCCTAAGGCAATTATCCAAAAATGAAATTAGAATAATATAATTTACTACCAATATTCATGATATTGCTTAACTCGGAATCTAAAAATTCACGCTATTGACAATGTGACTTGGAAATAGAGCCAACTAACGGCATTAATAAGCTAACTAACAATTTAGATAGCTTATAGGTTACGGAGCCTACTGAGCTAACAATAGGCCTCATGGGACTATTAACTTTGTGTGTTTTAACTAAAGTCCAGTGCTGTCCAACTTTTATAAAGCGCGGCCAAGATGTTGCCTATAATCATACACTGTTGGTTAATACAACTTAGGAACCCGCTGAATGTTCTCCCTACTAGAAATGACAAAATAGGGAAGAAAATTCAGAAATGAAATTTGGCAAAAGTCCATTCTGCGGGCCGCAAGTTGGACAACTAAACCATACAAATATGGTAATGAGTGACGGATTGATACTAAGAAACTGCTGGGAAAGCCCATTATAGTTATTTTTTAATATTTCTCTTAATTTTCTGTTAAATATTTTATTAACATCCTCCAGTTATATTGTAAATAGCATGGATTTTACTGACAAACTGAAGTTTCCTAATGACCCAAATTTCAAACTGGTAAGTTTTGATGTATGCTCGTTATTCACAAAAGTCCCTGTTGATGACCTACTTGATTTTTTAAAAGATAAGATCTCTGAATATTCTTTCCCTGTTCAACACAACACTCTTATTGAGTTAATTAAACTTTGCGTCAAAGATTGTAAATTTCAGTTTGAAAATCCCTTTTCACCTTTTCACCTGTATTCGCTAACTTATATATGGAATTTTTTGAAAGCAGAATTTTGCCTACGATTGTTAATTTTAACCTTATTTGGTACAGGTATATGGATGATATTTCATGCCTCTGGCCTATAATTTGGATGTTGACTTATTTCTTGGAGGCTCAACAATTTAGTCCCTTCTATTAAGTTCACAGTTAAAAAAGAAAATGATGGAAGCTTATTTTTTCTGGATCTAAAAATTTGGAGATGCTCTAATCGGTTCAAATTTGAAGTTTATCGCAAGCCAACTAATAATAACTCATATGTGCACTTTTATTCTGACCACCATCCCTCGATTAAATCTTCTATTTTCTCTGCTATGTTTCTTAGAGCATTGAGAGTTGTTAGTCCCGAATTTTTAGATTCCGAGTTATGTAATATCATGAATATTGGTACTAAATTATGTTATTCTATTTCATTTTTAGATAATTGCCTAAGGAAAGCCAAGAATAGGTAGTATAATAATGTAACTGTGAAGGAATTTGAGCATAAAAATATCCTTAGCCTACCTTACCATGTTAATTTTCAATATCTTCCCACTTTACTTAAAGCAATTGGCATCAATGTAGTTTTTAAATATAATAATATTGTTAAATCACACCTAATAAAGAATAGTCCGGATAATGTGGTTGGTTGTGTGTATTCGATCGGATGTGCACAATGTAACTCAGTATATATAGGTCAAACGGGTAAAACATTAGATATTAGGGTAAAACAGCAAGTAATTCCAATGCATTGTTTAACCATATGTATAGATGTAATCATAGCATCAAGTGGGATAGTTCTAAAGCTCTCGTTAAAAACAGAGATATGATTGAAAGAAATATTCTAGAATGTGCATTTATCCATTTTAAAAATAATTTCAATAACAGTGCGGGAATGTAAAAAAGTGATAATATCCTGTTTAAATTCCTTCTGCCTCTCATTAAGTCTTGTTAATTATGTGCTAATCTTTTCGTTTCCCTCCCGCTGTATATATATTTTGGGCTTCTCGCCTGCTCCCTTCATTCCTTGACGAGGTGTACTTCTGAATGCACGAAAGGCCTTGGAATCATTTTTCTTGTGGGTTTACGTCATTCATTCGTTTCACGTGTTTAATTGTGAAATTCATCATATATATATATATATATATATATATATATATATATATATATATATATATAGGGTGTCCATAAATTATTCACCCCATTATAAGCCTTAATAAATTCGTTATTATAGGAGCTATCTTAAAACGGTTTGCGGCAATTAATAACACAACTCAAAAATTTTTTTCTTTGTTTCGCTGAACATCCACTAAGGGCACAATGACGACAGTGAAGGAGAAAGCAATGTGTGTGTGCTGTGGATGTGAAACCAAATCTCCTTTTTTGAACATGTCGTTTTCAGTGATGAAGCGACATTCCATCTGTCTGTAAAGTCAACAGACACAATTGCCGTATATGGGATCAGAAATCCGCATGAATTTATTGAACACGAACGCAACAGTCCCAAGATAAACGTTTGGTGTGCTCTCTCCCATAGCCTGTGAATGCTACAAATTACCTAGATTGCTTGAATGGTATGCTGCACCTCAGCTTGAGGATATGGAGCCCCGTGTGTTCTTTCAGCAAGATGGGGCACCGCCACACTGGGGATTAGAAGTGCGGAGGTTCCTCAATGAAAAGTTCCCTTCTCGTTGGATCGGGCGAGATGGCCCTATTCCATGGCTTCCTCGTTCTCCGAATATCACGCCTCTGGATTTTCTTTTTTATGGGGCTACACAAAGGACAGAGTGTATGCATAGAGGTTAATAACATCACAGAATTAAGACACCGGATTGAAGAGACATTAGCTTCCATCACGCAAGACATGCTTCTTAATGTTTGGAAGGAATCATCTATCGCCTTGATGTTCTGCGTGCTACCAATGGGGCTCAGGTGGAGGTTTAC
>JAJOZX010002354.1:0-180000 GCA_023014485.1 Bathynomus jamesi | reverse complement strand
ATATAATATGCTCTACATGGTTGCCATTGTTTTGAAAACACATTTCAATACGTGTTCCCCACTGTTGATGAACACGCATTAGCACAGTTGACGTTATGCTTGTAATGGCGTTGGTGATACGTTCCTTTAGATGATTTATGTCTCGTATCTTTTCCTGATACACCATGGCCTTCAAGTGCCCCCAAAGATAGAAATCAAGGGGGGTGAGATCTGGGGATCTGGGAGGCCACTCCACAGGACCACGCCGACCAATCCAAGCATCCGGAAACTGCTGATCCAAATACCGACGCACGTGAAGACCATAATGAGGTGGAGCTCCATCTTGCTGGAAGTAAACTGGGAAGTTACCTTCCTCGTTTAGCAGGGATGGGAAAATCTCTTCTTGCAACATGTTAAGATACCTTTCGGCATTAAGATTTCCACTGACAAAAATTGGTCCAATAATTCTGTCACCCCATATCCCGGCCCACACCATCACTTTACCGGCACCTTGCATCTTCGTCGGACTCAGCCAGTTAGGGTTAGCATTACTCCAATAACGTATGTTTTGCCGATTAACCTCTCCATTGACGTAAAAATTTGCTTCATCAGTAAACAAGATCTTACGTCAAACGCATATTCTTAGGGTATCTGAAACATAAAAACAAACGTTTAATTTTTCCTATGTATGGAAACTTACGGCCCACCCTGTAGTATCGTACCTTCGTGTACATTAGAGTGAAATGTCGTTTACATTTTATATTTTTGTTTGCAAATCTTTTTTCAATTACGGAATTGAATTGACTTGCAAATTAAGAGAGAGAGTGTTTATAGAGAGTTTATAGATTTAGAGAGATATTTGAAGTCAGTTTTCGTTGCAAATAAGTTGCAAGTCAGTTTTGAAGTCAGTTTTAGTTGCAAAGAAGTTGCAAGTCAGTTTTAGTTGCAAAGAAGTTGCAAGTCAGTTTTGAAGTCAGTTTTAGTTGCAAAGAAGTTGCAAGTCAGTTTTAGTTGCAAAGAAGTTGCAAGTCAGTTTTAGTTGCAAGTCAGTTTTGAAGTCAGTTTTAGTTGCAAAAAAGTTGCAAGTCAGTTTTGAAGTCAGTTTTCGTTGCAAACAAGTTGCAAGTCAGTTTTGAAGTCAGTTTTCGTTGCAAAGAAGTTGCAAGTCAGTTTTGAAGTCAGTTTTCGTTGCAAATAAGTTGCAAGTCAGTTTTAGTTGCAAAGAAGTTGCAAGTCAGTTTTAGTTGCAAATAAGTTGCAAGTCAGTTTTGAAGTCAGTTTTAGTTGCAAAGAAGTTGCAAGTCAGTTTTAGTTGCAAATAAGTTGCAAGTCAGTTTTAGTTGCAAGTCAGTTTTGAAGTCAGTTTTAGTTGCAAAAAAGTTGCAAGTCAGTTTTAAAGTCAGTTTTCGTTGCAAACAAGTTGCAAGTCAGTTTTGAAGTCAGTTTTCGTTGCAAAGAAGTTGCAAGTCAGTTTTCGTTGCAAAGAAGTTGCAAGTCAGTTTTGAAGTCAGTTTTCGTTGCAAAGAAGTTGCAAGTAAGTTTTGAAGTCCGTTTTCATTGCAAAGAAGTTGCAAGTCAGTTTTGAAGTCCGTTTTCGTTGCAAAGAAGTTGCAAGTCAGTTTTGAAGTCAGTTTTCGTTGCAAAGAAGTTGCAAGTCAGTTTTGAAGTCAGTTTTCGTTGCAAATAAGTTGCAAATCAGTTTTCAGTTGGTTGCATCCAAAAGGGATAACCAAACCCCAGAGATTTATAAAGATACTTGACAAGCGTTCAAGTTAGATAGTTTAAGTTTCAGAATACTTGACAAGCGTTCAAGTTAGACAGTTAAGTTTCAAGAATACTTGATAAGAGTTCAAGTTACAGTTCAGAATACTTGACAAGCGTTCAAGTCAGATAGTTTCAGAATACTTGACAAGAGGTCAAGTCAGAAGGTGCGCCAAGATGGACAACCGCCCCAGAGATTTATAGAAATACTTGACAAGAGGTCAAGTCAGAAGGTTGCGCCAAGATGGACAACCGCCCCAGAGACATAGAAATACTTGGCAAGAGGTCAAGTCAGAAGGTTGCGCCAAAAGGGACAACCGCCCCAGAGATTTATAGAAATACTTGACAAGAGGTCAAGTCAGAAGGTTGCGCCAAGATGGACAACCGCCCCAGAGATTTATAGAAATACTTGACAAGAGGTCAAGTCAGAAGGTTGCGCCAAGATGGACAACCGCCCCAGAGATTTATAGAAATACTTGATAAGAGGTCAAGTCAGAAGGTTGCGCCAAAAGGGACAACCGCCCCAGAGATTTGTAGAAATACTTGATAAGAGGTCAAGTCAGAAGGTTGCGCCAAAAGGGACAACCGCCCCAGAGATTTATAGAAATACTTGATAAGAGGTCAAGTCAATAGGTTGCGCCAAAAGGGACAACCGCCCCAGAGATTTATAGAAATACTTGATAAGAGGTCAAGTCAATAGGTTGCATCCAAGAGGGACAACCGCCCCAGTTTTGAAGAAGCCAGTTTTGAAGAAGCCAGTTTTGAAGCAGTTAGTTTTGAAGCAGTTAGTTTTGAAGCAGTTAGTTTTGAAGCAGTTAGTTTTGAAGCAGTTAGTTTTGAAGCAGTTAGTTTTTAAGTCCCAAGTCATTTCAATGCAGTCAATTGAATTCAACTTTTTCTTTGTAAGTTAAGAGAATTTAATTTAAGAAAATGTAATTTAAGAATTTAATTCAACCTTTTTTTTGTGTTGTAAAGAGAATTTAATTCAACCTGAATTGACCGGGTTGCGTCTTTAGTTAACCTTTGTTTTGTTGTAAGAAGGAAATGGACCGATTTGTCTTTTCTCTTTTTCATGCCATTGTTGCGTATAAAAATATATAGGTAAAATGACATATTTTATTGTCGGCAACCAAAACCGTTTTTACAAATGTTGGTAACGAGTTTTATAATTATTGCGATTATATGATGACAGAAATAGTGTAATAATTAATCGATCATGTACCTAATTTATCTTGCTCTGTATGGTCGGGAAATTTACCCGTAGGACCGCACACCCTAAATTTCAGTTGTGTTTATTCTTTTTTGTCATTTAATTTTAATAAAACTTCTACACAATAAAACATATGTATTTATCATATGCAAACAAGTTTTCAGACTAAAATATCAAATAATTCAAATTCTATCAACATTCAACGAAAGAGTATGATTTTTCTACTTAACATGCAAAAAAATTATTAAACCTTTTTAATATTTTTTTTAGTATATAAAAAAATAATTTTTTATGTAAAATTTACCTGAAATTATTAAAAGAAAAGATTGTTCGAAATGCTTTCCTTCCATTTCAATAACACTTTTTATTCTTGGCCGAAACTCATCTAAGGTTCGATTTAATTTTATTTTTAATAATATTATAAAATTATGTTTAGCTCATTAAAATGCATAAATTGATTTATATTTTTAATTTGTATTCTTAACTTTCTTAATTCAATTATCGTACCGATACTTCTGGTTAATGTTTATATAGTTCATATATAGCTAGGAATGTTACTAGTCGAATTTAATTCCATCTTCAAAAATTCAATTTTTAAACCGTGAGATTTACTTTCATCAATTGTAAGTCCTCTAAGTACATTTCTTTTTATTACCTTAATACGTGTAACTGATTTAATTAAATACTTAAATACTACCTTGAACTTAAAGGATTTTATGATAATAATGATAATAATAACAACAATAATTGACTCAAAAGATTTTATAGCCCTAAAACCCATCTTAAATTATTATACATTACACTGGGGAACAAATTTCAAATTTTTGTCTATTGAATTAGATTTGACAGTTAGTTCTAGGTAATTTGGGTGCGCTGAGCACGAATTTTTACTCGGTTTTGCTCTATCAGGTCCTGATTTTGCTCAACACCCCTCTTCTTTCGTCGTATTCATAAAAAGGTTTTTTTCTCAATACTCGCTAAGTCTTTTTGCAGTTACACATTATGCAACTAGGTTTTTATCTAGGTATTTGTACCTATTGTTATGGTATTGTTGTATTATGTATATTTTTATATGTAACACCCTAAAAATATTTTTAATTTTGTCATTTTTAACCCATTTTAATATTAGTAAATTAAGCTAAAAATATCATAGAATTCTAAAATTTTCTCGAGCGTTCCTGTTCTCTGTAGAGTATTCTAGAGGGACAACTAAAATATATAAAAGCGACTCGTTTCCAGAGTTAATCAGTCAATCAGTCAGTCAGTCAGTCAGTCAGTCAGTCAGTCAGTCAGTCAGTCAGTCAGTCAGTTGAGTTAGTTAATTAAGTTTGGGCATTAACATAATTTTGAATTGGCATATGATTTAGTGAGTAATTTTGTCATCGTGATTTAATATAGTTGATTTAATTAGACGTAATTTATATTGTACCTACTCATCCGTGTTTCTAGTTTAATTTCATAGATTGTAAGTACCTATTTCATAATAAGTACCTATTTAAACTAATTTTTGTGTTTATATTTCAGATTTTCTTAAATTTATATGAATTAAGGGCTTTAAATACCTTTACAAATTGGCAGAACAATCAAGCAATATGTCATCAAGCACTAGAAAGTTCAAATGCAAAAACAACCCTGATTCCTTCTGTTATATATGTGGAAATTTTACACTTCCACATCAACGAGCAAATATAACTGACTTCGTAAAAGAGCTTACTTAGCTTATTTTGGCATAAAACTGGGGGACCAAGATAAATCGTGGGCTCCACATAAAGCCTGCACTATATGCATTGAAAGACTGCGACATTGGACGAAGGGTTCGGATTCAAAAATACCTTTTGGAGTTCCGATGGTAAGTTTATGATTTCATAAAACTACGTAATTTAATCACTAGTATACTGTAACTTACCTAAATGTAATTGTAACTTAGGTACATAAACAAAAATTTACAGAAAATGTTTATAAGAATCTCAAATATTGCATAAGGTTGAAACACATAGAAATGTTAAATGTTTGGGTGATAACTTTTGATAAAATTCATAAAAACAAGTCTCTCGTCGCTTTTGTTAACGCTTTACAATTTTTTTTCCATATCAGGTGTGGCGAGAGCCTACTAACCACGAGACCGATTGCTACCTTTGCTTTGTCAAGACTTCGGGCTTCACTAAGAAAAATAAACATTGTATCGAGTACCCAAATTTCGACACCGCGATACGACCTGTGCTACATTCAAATGAGATCCCCATTCCAAAATTTAAGGGTCTGCCAACTCAAGAATTAGTTGAAGATGTTCCTGAAAATATTGTTATGCACTTTGAGGAGTCAGACACCGATTTTGACCCCAGCGTATTTGAAAGTCAAAACGATCCGCAAAAGTTTAACCAGGCCGAGTTGAATGATCTTGTAAGGGATCTAAATTTGCCAAAAAAGGCTGCGGAAATTTTAGCTTCAAGACTTAAAGAGAAAAACTTGCTTACTTCAAACACATACATTTCATTTTACAGAAAAAGAGAAGAAGAACTTGTTAAATATTTTAGAACAGAGGATAGTTTAGTATATTGCTGCGACATAGTTGGTTTGTTAAAGAAGATGGGGGTTGAGTCTTACGATGCAAATGATTGGCGCTTGTTTTTAGACAGTTCGAAAAGAAGTCTTAAGTGTGTGTTGTTGCATAATGGCAATCTATACGGCTCGATACCGATTGGGCACTCAACAAAATTAAAAGAAAAGTATGAACATATAGAAAAGGTTTTAAATCTTATCAAATATAGGGAGCACGAGTGGATCATATGTGTTGACTTAAAAATGGTTAATTTTCTGCTAGGACAACAAGGAGGGTATACTAAATATCCCTGCTTCCTTTGCTTATGGGATAGCAGAGCCAAGGAAGAACATTATTTCAAACAAATCTGGCCAGCACGAACATCACTTACTGTCGGAGAAAAAAACGTAATTAATCCACCTTTAGTGAGCAGAGATAAAATCATATTTCCTCCTCTGCATATAAAACTAGGCCTCATTAAACAATATGTAAAAGCTTTAGATACGAACGGCGAGTGTTTCAAATACATAACTTCAAAATTTCCAAGTTTAAGTTATGAAAAAATCAAGGCGGGAATTTTCGACGGTCCACAAATAAGAACAATGATTAAAGACAGCAATTTTCCTAATGTCATGAATGAACGCGAAAAAAATGGCTGGTTCTCATTCGTGGACTTGATAGAAAACTTTTTAGGCAATTATAGGGCAGATAACTACGAAGAAATCGTAAAAAAACTTAAGGGACTACAAAGAGTTAGGTTGCAATATGAGCATAAAAATGCATTTTTTGAATAGCCATCTTGACCAATTTCCAAGTAATTTAGGTGATGTAAGTGACGAACAAGGGGAGAGATTCCACCAAGATATCAAAATTATGGAGGAACGGTACCAAGGCCGCTGGGATTCCCACATGATGGCTGATTACTGCTGGTGCTTGAAAAGAGACCTGCCATCAACAAGCAAATACGCTAGAAAGTCTTACAAAAGAAAATTTTTGCCACAGTGAAAGCTTCATATCTGTTTTTTTTTATTTTAAGTCATTTCTATCGTTATAATGTAATTTTACTGTAGTTTGAACTGCTTGTATTCATGAAACTTGAAAAAAAAATTTAACACATGACTTAATTTTTTAGTCCTAATTTGAAAAATCTGGAAAATGGCACATAGGATGTCGACAAGAATCAGGACCTGATAGAGCCAAACCGAGTTGAAATTCGTATTCAGCGCACCCAAATTACCGAGAATCAAGTGTCAGATATCATTCAATAAAATACGTGTTGCCCAGTGTTATTTTTAAACTTTGTTAATTCAAAAACCTTCCAAATCTCTACACATACACACGCATGTATGCACACTATATATACTATATATACAAACCTTATTCTAAAATCATTCGATATCACAAACTATTTCATAGCGTGTAGGTGCTAACTCTGCTATTTATATAGTCCTAAGCCTTTTTGCTTACGATATATAAATTTTTGCTCAGGCATTTATTCACTTAATTTAAGAATCCTCTCCGCTAGTCTGTCCCTCAAAGTTATGATACACACTTTGTATCTAATACACACAAATACACACTAGACCACAGGTCTATACATCATCCATTACGTAATTCGATTTTTTACCTACAATAGTCAATAAAATTAGTTATAGACTGCACGATCAGGGTAACTTTGGAAAATAATTTATATTTTTTTCCTTTTACCTACTATTCATTATGTACATAATTTTTTCCCACAGAAAAATAAAAATTTTGTAAAAAAAAATTTAACAATATCATTCTTTGTCTAGCGTAATTGTTTGTCTAAAATTGAAGTATTAATCTTTGAATTTTTTATATTATATAATAACTCACTTGCTCTGTATAAAAATTTGTAATGTAAAGAAAAAAATTCGTCATCAAACTTGAAGTAGTTAGGATGTTATTTTCTCATTTGTATTGTATTAATGGTACCCTATTAGATTATTGTATAAATATCGTTTTTTTTTTAAAAAGGGGAGAGCAATGTAAAAATGAAATGAATAATCAATATTCATTTTTACATAAGAACCAAAATCGCTTAACGCGAGTTTGGATAGTAATTTTACTTGTGGCTTCCTATTCTTGATCGTGTCAAAACCCTACGATCTACCATACCTATGGTTTAGTCGTATCCATTTTTATTTGTTATAGAAGTTAATTAATTAATTGTGATTGTCTTGCATCTCACCCTCGTCCCTAGATTATGCATACACATTGCATATAACTCTTTGCCTCTAATTCGTTCTTGTAATCTTCCTAATAATGATTTGTATTATACGTACAAAATTTAATAACTATGACGTCATAAAGTAACTTAATTCTCTTCACGTTTTCCATACCTTGAACACTGAATCACGTGTTTAGTATTTGGACATCTTCCGTATTGAATGTATGGTAAATTCCTTAATAATAATAATAATAATAATAATAATAAAAAGAAAAAAAAGAAACTTCATTCTCTATACATCATTAGTTATGTTGTTTCCTATCTATTGTCTACTGATACCTATCAACCTATCAGTCCATATTTTACGCGCCTCTATATTACGCACACAACCCATTGGATTATGTACATGTAAATACGTCCACATATTTTTTTTTATTATTTTTTTTTTAAGTGCGTTCAACCTTCAAGGCATTCATTAGGCTTACAGTAATTAAATGCTCAAATTCGCGAATCAGCAGAACCGAACGTTTTCTAAGATAAACAACATCTTTCGTTCTGATATTATTATCTATAACATATAATGTAATATAACATATTATGTTGTATATAATTATCTTGTCATGTCTCATGTACTTGTGTTGTACTAATAACCATATATATAATAACCATATATAATCTAACCATATAATCTAACCATATAATCTAACCATATATATATATATAAAACACTAAGAATGGTAACGACGTAATGTACTTCAATGAAACTATAATTGAATGTAATGACTTTATATAATAAGATGTACTTTAATCGAACTGTAAGGGACAATCATAAGCGAATGGGAAGTAATCCATAATCGAAATCATAATTGTAATAAACCCAAACAAAAATGATATCGCCTTCAGAAATGAAGACGTGGCAAAAAAAAATAAGATTAGTTTTATTTTTTTTTATTTATTTTTTTTTTTTATTTGGAAACTTTCAAACACCTGATCGTGTTTAAAAGGGGGGAAACTTAACCTCCAACTGCTATCCCCCAACATTCAGGCATATTTTATACATGTATTTGTAAAATGAAGAGGACTTCATTACGAGACTGCCTTGGTCACTGCTAAGAGACTCCCCTGGTTAGCAGCCTCGCTGCGGGAGGGAGTCGAACCTCTACCCCTGTAAATTCAGAGCAGTACCTGTATATTTTTAAGAAGTAAATTTACAGTAAGAGAAACTTTTTATTTTCCCCTCGAGTTGGGCTATCGTCAGAGGAACTTAGTAAAGTCGAAAAGTTATAAAGTATCAGAGAAAGAATCAGAAAATTATAGAAGAAAAGTATCAGAAGAAATATCCGTTGCTTGCCTCCCTAACTAGAACCCCCTTCGAATCCGAACCGACAAAGGGCCATAAAGGGGGGGTTAACAGTTGGCGACCCTATAGCCAGGATAAACACATAGAAGAAGGAAGGGTCTAACAGCTGGCGACCCTTTACCAGGATAAGAAAGATTTATAAAAGAGATTTATAAAAGAAGAAGATTTATAAAAGAAGAAGATTTATAAAAGAAGAAGATTTATAAAAGAAGAAGATTTATAAGAAGATTTATAAAAGAAGAAGATTTATAAAAGAAGAAGATTTATAAAAGAAGAAGATTTATAAAAGAAGAAGATTTATCAGGATAAAACCATTTGACCGGCGTGTCACGACTTCTAGTTCGGAACATCCACCCTTGACCGGTGTGTCACGACTCCAAGTTCTTTACGCCTAGTTTTCATCCAAGAACAAGTGGCCAGCAAGACACGTCTTCAGGACACGTCTCTAAGGATTTCCCCATAGAAAATTTTGTTAAGTACATTTTGTTTTCTTAAGTAATTTATAAACACTTGAAAAGTCAGTATTATTAACAGTTAATAATGAGTATTAAGTCAGAATTTACAAGAAACACAGTGAACACTTCAGGCACTAGTGATACATTTTCCTTAGTGTAACAGAGAGTTAATTGTAACAGAGTTAATTGTAACAGAGAGTTAATTTCAAGAGAGAGTTAATTTCAAGAGAGAGTTAATTTCAAAAAGAGAGTTAATTTCAAAGAGAGTTAATTTCAAAAAGAGAGTTAATTTCAAAAAGAGAGTTAATTTCAAAAAGAGTTTAATTTCAAAAAGAGAGTTAATTTCAAAAAGAGAGTTAATTTCAAAAAAGAGAGTTAATTTCAAAAAGAGAGTTAATTTCAAAAAGAGAGTTAATTTCAAAAAGAGAGTTAATTTCAAAAAGAGAGAGAATTTCAAAAGAGAGAGAATTTCAAAAGAGAGTTAATTTCAGAGTTATTTTCACTGTTATATTCAGTATAGAATAATTTTATTTTATGTATCAAACATAATACAGGGTGGGCCGTAAGTTTCCATACATAGGAAAAATAAACATTTTTTTATGGACAACCATTTTTATTTATATAATATGCTCTACATGGTTGCCATTGTTTTGAAAACATTTCAATACGTGTTCCCCACTGTTGATGAACACGCATTAGCACAGTTGACGTTATGCTTGTAATGGCGTTGGTGATACGTTCCTTTAGATGATTTATGTCTCGTATCTTTTCCTGATACACCATGGCCTTCAAGTGCCCCCAAAGATAGAAATCAAGGGGGGTGAGATCTGGGGATCTGGGAGGCCACTCCACAGGACCACGCCGACCAATCCAAGCATCCGGAAACTGCTGATCCAAATACCGACGCACGTGAAGACCATAATGAGGTGGAGCTCCATCTTGCTGGAAGTAAACTGGGAAGTTACCTTCCTCGTTTAGCAGGGATGGGAAAATCTCTTCTTGCAACATGTTAAGATACCTTTCGGCATTAAGATTTCCACTGACAAAAATTGGTCCAATAATTCTGTCACCCCATATCCCGGCCCACACCATCACTTTACCGGCACCTTGCATCTTCGTCGGACTCAGCCAGTTAGGGTTAGCATTACTCCAATAACGTATGTTTTGCCGATTAACCTCTCCATTGACGTAAAAATTTGCTTCATCAGTAAACAAGATCTTACGTCAACGCATATTCTTAGGGTATCTGAAACATAAAAACAAACGTTTAATTTTTCCTATGTATGGAAACTTACGGCCCACCCTGTAGTATCGTACCTTCGTGTACATTAGAGTGAAATGTCGTTTACATTTTATATTTTTGTTTGCAAATCTTTTTTCAATTACGGAATTGAATTGACTTGCAAATTAAGAGAGAGATGTTTATAGAGAGTTTATAGATTTAGAGAGATATTTGAAGTCAGTTTTCGTTGCAAATAAGTTGCAAGTCAGTTTTGAAGTCAGTTTTAGTTGCAAAGAAGTTGCAAGTCAGTTTTAGTTGCAAAGAAGTTGCAAGTCAGTTTTGAAGTCAGTTTTAGTTGCAAAGAAGTTGCAAGTCAGTTTTAGTTTGCAAAGAAGTTGCAAGTCAGTTTTAGTTGCAAGTCAGTTTTGAAGTCAGTTTTAGTTGCAAAAAAGTTGCAAGTCAGTTTTGAAGTCAGTTTTCGTTGCAAACAAGTTGCAAGTCAGTTTTGAAGTCAGTTTTCGTTGCAAAGAAGTTGCAAGTCAGTTTTGAAGTCAGTTTTCGTTGCAAATAAGTTGCAAGTCAGTTTTAGTTGCAAAGAAGTTGCAAGTCAGTTTTAGTTGCAAATAAGTTGCAAGTCAGTTTTGAAGTCAGTTTTAGTTGCAAAGAAGTTGCAAGTCAGTTTTAGTTGCAAATAAGTTGCAAGTCAGTTTTAGTTGCAAGTCAGTTTTGAAGTCAGTTTTAGTTGCAAAAAAGTTGCAAGTCAGTTTTAAAGTCAGTTTTCGTTGCAAACAAGTTGCAAGTCAGTTTTGAAGTCAGTTTTCGTTGCAAAGAAGTTGCAAGTCAGTTTTCGTTGCAAAGAAGTTGCAAGTCAGTTTTGAAGTCAGTTTTTCGTTGCAAAGAAGTTGCAAGTAAGTTTTGAAGTCCGTTTTCGTTGCAAAGAAGTTGCAAGTCAGTTTTGAAGTCAGTTTTCGTTGCAAAGAAGTTGCAAGTCAGTTTTGAAGTCAGTTTTCGTTGCAAAGAAGTTGCAAGTCAGTTTTGAAGTCAGTTTTCGTTGCAAATAAGTTGCAAATCAGTTTTCAGTTGGTTGCATCCAAAAGGGATAACCAACCCCAGAGATTTATAAGATACTTGAAAAGCGTTCAAGTTAGATAGTTTAAGTTTCAGAATACTTGACAAGCGTTCAAGTTAGACAGTTAAGTTTCAAGAATACTTGATAAGAGTTCAAGTTACAGTTCAGAATACTTGACAAGCGTTCAAGTCAGATAGTTTCAGAATACTTGACAAGAGGTCAAGTCAGAAGGTTGCGCCAAGATGGACAACCGCCCCAGAGATTTATAGAAATACTTGACAAGAGGTCAAGTCAGAAGGTTGCGCCAAGATGGACAACCGCCCCAGAGACATAGAAATACTTGGCAAGAGGTCAAGTCAGAAGGTTGCGCCAAAAGGGACAACCGCCCCAGAGATTTATAGAAATACTTGACAAGAGGTCAAGTCAGAAGGTTGCGCCAAGATGGACAACCGCCCCAGAGATTTATAGAAATACTTGACAAGAGGTCAAGTCAGAAGGTTGCGCCAAGATGGACAACCGCCCCAGAGATTTATAGAAATACTTGATAAGAGGTCAAGTCAGAAGGTTGCGCCAAAAGGGACAACCGCCCCAGAGATTTGTAGAAATACTTGATAAGAGGTCAAGTCAGAAGGTTGCGCCAAAAGGGACAACCGCCCCAGAGATTTATAGAAATACTTGATAAGAGGTCAAGTCAATAGGTTGCGCCAAAAGGGACAACCGCCCCAGAGATTTATAGAAATACTTGATAAGAGGTCAAGTCAATAGGTTGCATCCAGAGGGACAACCGCCCCAGTTTTGAAGAAGCCAGTTTTGAAGAAGCCAGTTTTGAAGCAGTTAGTTTTGAAGCAGTTAGTTTTGAAGCAGTTAGTTTTGAAGCAGTTAGTTTTGAAGCAGTTAGTTTTGAAGCAGTTAGTTTTTAAGTCCCAAGTCATTTCAATGCAGTCAATTGAATTCAACTTTTTCTTTGTACAGTGCCCGCGAAAAGTATCCGATCACTCAAGAAAATACAATATTTTCCCTTAATATTCAGAGACACGTAATTCACTTTCTATTTGTTCTAGCGACATCTGGTAACTTTGAGGTTGCTCGCTGATATGAGAGCTATCCAACGCATTCTCAAATTAGTGTTCTGGTAGCCTTCGTTGCGGGTGGCTGTGTCTCAAATTTGTCAGATTTCACTGTTTGTGTAAATTTCTTGATATTTTTTTTTTTTTACAGAAAGTGGTGTAAATAAAATTTATATATAATGTGTGCTAAAAAACAACTTAAGAGTGATTGTCGAGGTGCTATTGTTGCTTTGCATGCATGTGGGAAATCACAGAGACAGATAGCTAAGGAAAACATATCCCAAAGTACCGTTAATTTATGGGTTTCACGGGCTAAGAACAATGGTGGCCTAACCACGCCAGTCCCTAAAAAACGATCTGGCAGACCGAGAAAAACAAATTCGCGAACAGACAAACTTATGAACTTTAGTATTGAAAAACCCAACAATAACTGCGAAAGAATAAAATTTATATGAATAATTTGTTATCTGGTGTTTCTGAACGAACTATCCAGGAGCGGCTCCAAAAAGAACTCGGATTACCATCTCGCCATGCTGCTAAGAAACCGTTCATTAATGAAAAAATGCGTAAAAACGTGTCGCATTTTGTAAAAAATACATTCATTGGAATGTTGATGACTGGAAGAAGGTTTTATTTAGCGATGAGTCGACATTTTTGACATTCAGAAGTTGTCCAAAAAAGGTTCGCCGGCCTATTGGCTCAAATAGGATGGACCCTAAATACACCCTAAAGACAATGAAACACCCTCCAAGTGTGATGGTTTGGGGTTGTTTCGGTTACTATGGGCGTGGAAACTTATATTTTCTTCCGAAGAACACAACTATGAATGGTGCACGGTATTTAGCAATGCTACAGGATAAACTTCCAATGGCAATGGCAATCCAAAGGACAAAAACATACATGCATGATGGTGCACCATGTCACAGGGCCAAAATAGTGACAAAATGGATTACTGACAATAAATTTGATATTTTGGATTGGCCTGGTAATAGTCCAGATCTCAATCCGATAGAAAATCTGTGGCTAATAAAAAAAATAAGGTTGAATGCCACGACACTGGCTCAGTCGAAAAATTACAAGAGGCCATCAAAAAGGTATGGTGCAAGGAAATATCAGTGGAAGTTTGTCAAAACTTGATTAAATCCATGCCAAAATGTCTAGAACAAGTCATCCAAATCAAAGGACAGATGACAAAATACTAATATAAGGTTAGTATACATTTAAACATTGTTTTTTATGTAAAAAATACAAATTTCAAGGGTGATCGGATACTTTTCGCGGGCACTGTAAGTTAAGAGAATTTAATTTAAGAAAATGTAATTTAAGAATTTAATTCAACCTTTTTTTTGTGTTGTAAAGAGAATTTAATTCAACCTGAATTGACCGGGTTGCGTCTTTAGTTAACCTTTGTTTTGTTGTAAGAAGGAAATGGACCGATTTGTCTTTTCTCTTTTTCATGCCATTGTTGCGTATAAAAATATATAGGTAAAATGACATATTTTATTGTCGGCAACCAAAACCGTTTTTACAAATGTTGGTAACGAGTTTTATAATTATTGCGATTATATGATGACAGAAATAGTGTAATAATTAATCGATCATGTACCTAATTTATCTTGCTCTGTATGGTCGGGAAATTTACCCGTAGGACCGCACACCCTAAATTTCAGTTGTGTTTATTCTTTTTTGTCATTTAATTTTAATAAAACTTCTACACAATAAAACATATGTATTTATCATATGCAAACAAGTTTTCAGACTAAAATATCAAATAATTCAAATTCTATCAACATTCAACGAAAGAGTATGATTTTTCTACTTAACATGCAAAAAAATTATTAAACCTTTTTAATATTTTTTTTAGTATATAAAAAAATAATTTTTTATGTAAAATTTACCTGAAATTATTAAAAGAAAAGATTGTTCGAAATGCTTTCCTTCCATTTCAATAACACTTTTTATTCTTGGCCGAAACTCATCTAAGGTTCGATTTAATTTTATTTTTAATAATATTATAAAATTATGTTTAGCTCATTAAAATGCATAAATTGATTTATATTTTTAATTTGTATTCTTAACTTTCTTAATTCAATTATCGTACCGATACTTCTGGTTAATGTTTATATAGTTCATATATAGCTAGGAATGTTACTAGTCGAATTTAATTCCATCTTCAAAAATTCAATTTTTAAACCGTGAGATTTACTTTCATCAATTGTAAGTCCTCTAAGTACATTTCTTTTTATTACCTTAATACGTGTAACTGATTTAATTAAATACTTAAATACTACCTTGAACTTAAAGGATTTTATGATAATAATGATAATAATAACAACAATAATTGACTCAAAAGATTTTATAGCCCTAAAACCCATCTTAAATTATTATACATTACACTGGGGAACAAATTTCAAATTTTTGTCTATTGAATTAGATTTGACAGTTAGTTCTAGGTAATTTGGGTGCGCTGAGCACGAATTTTTACTCGGTTTTGCTCTATCAGGTCCTGATTTTGCTCAACACCCCTCTTCTTTCGTCGTATTCATAAAAAGGTTTTTTTCTCAATACTCGCTAAGTCTTTTTGCAGTTACACATTATGCAACTAGGTTTTTATCTAGGTATTTGTACCTATTGTTATGGTATTGTTGTATTATGTATATTTTTATATGTAACACCCTAAAAATATTTTTAATTTTGTCATTTTTAACCCATTTTAATATTAGTAAATTAAGCTAAAAATATCATAGAATTCTAAAATTTTCTCGAGCGTTCCTGTTCTCTGTAGAGTATTCTAGAGGGACAACTAAAATATATAAAAGCGACTCGTTTCCAGAGTTAATCAGTCAGTCAGTCAGTCAGTTCAGTCAGTCAGTTGAGTTAGTTAATTAAGTTTGGGCATTAACATAATTTTGAATTGGCATATGATTTAGTGAGTAATTTTGTCATCGTGATTTAATATAGTTGATTTAATTAGACGTAATTTATATTGTACCTACTCATCCGTGTTTCTAGTTTAATTTCATAGATTGTAAGTACCTATTTCATAATAAGTACCTATTTAAACTAATTTTTGTGTTTATATTTCAGATTTTCTTAAATTTATATGAATTAAGGGCTTTAAATACCTTTACAAATTGGCAGAACAATCAAGCAATATGTCATCAAGCACTAGAAAGTTCAAATGCAAAAACAACCCTGATTCCTTCTGTTATATATGTGGAAATTTTACACTTCCACATCAACGAGCAAATATAACTGACTTCGTAAAAAGAGCTTACTTAGCTTATTTTGGCATAAAACTGGGGGACCAAGATAAATCGTGGGCTCCACATAAAGCCTGCACTATATGCATTGAAAGACTGCGACATTGGACGAAGGGTTCGGATTCAAAAATACCTTTTGGAGTTCCGATGGTAAGTTTATGATTTCATAAAACTACGTAATTTAATCACTAGTATACTGTAACTTACCTAAATGTAATTGTAACTTAGGTACATAAACAAAAATTTACAGAAAATGTTTATAAGAATCTCAAATATTGCATAAGGTTGAAACACATAGAAATGTTAAATGTTTGGGTGATAACTTTTGATAAAATTCATAAAAACAAGTCTCTCGTCGCTTTTGTTAACGCTTTACAATTTTTTTTCCATATCAGGTGTGGCGAGAGCCTACTAACCACGAGACCGATTGCTACCTTTGCTTTGTCAAGACTTCGGGCTTCACTAAGAAAAATAAACATTGTATCGAGTACCCAAATTTCGACACCGCGATACGACCTGTGCTACATTCAAATGAGATCCCCATTCCAAAATTTAAGGGTCTGCCAACTCAAGAATTAGTTGAAGATGTTCCTGAAAATATTGTTATGCACTTTGAGGAGTCAGACACCGATTTTGACCCCAGCGTATTTGAAAGTCAAAACGATCCGCAAAAGTTTAACCAGGCCGAGTTGAATGATCTTGTAAGGGATCTAAATTTGCCAAAAAAGGCTGCGGAAATTTTAGCTTCAAGACTTAAAGAGAAAAACTTGCTTACTTCAAACACATACATTTCATTTTACAGAAAAAGAGAAGAAGAACTTGTTAAATATTTTAGAACAGAGGATAGTTTAGTATATTGCTGCGACATAGTTGGTTTGTTAAAGAAGATGGGGGTTGAGTCTTACGATGCAAATGATTGGCGCTTGTTTTTAGACAGTTCGAAAAGAAGTCTTAAGTGTGTGTTGTTGCATAATGGCAATCTATACGGCTCGATACCGATTGGGCACTCAACAAAATTAAAAGAAAAGTATGAACATATAGAAAAGGTTTTAAATCTTATCAAATATAGGGAGCACGAGTGGATCATATGTGTTGACTTAAAAATGGTTAATTTTCTGCTAGGACAACAAGGAGGGTATACTAAATATCCCTGCTTCCTTTGCTTATGGGATAGCAGAGCCAAGGAAGAACATTATTTCAAACAAATCTGGCCAGCACGAACATCACTTACTGTCGGAGAAAAAAACGTAATTAATCCACCTTTAGTGAGCAGAGATAAAATCATATTTCCTCCTCTGCATATAAAACTAGGCCTCATTAAACAATATGTAAAAGCTTTAGATACGAACGGCGAGTGTTTCAAATACATAACTTCAAAATTTCCAAGTTTAAGTTATGAAAAAATCAAGGCGGGAATTTTCGACGGTCCACAAATAAGAACAATGATTAAAGACAGCAATTTTCCTAATGTCATGAATGAACGCGAAAAAAATGGCTGGTTCTCATTCGTGGACTTGATAGAAAACTTTTTAGGCAATTATAGGGCAGATAACTACGAAGAAATCGTAAAAAAACTTAAGGGACTACAAAGAGTTAGGTTGCAATATGAGCATAAAAATGCATTTTTTGAATAGCCATCTTGACCAATTTCCAAGTAATTTAGGTGATGTAAGTGACGAACAAGGGGAGAGATTCCACCAAGATATCAAAATTATGGAGGAACGGTACCAAGGCCGCTGGGATTCCCACATGATGGCTGATTACTGCTGGTGCTTGAAAAGAGACCTGCCATCAACAAGCAAATACGCTAGAAAGTCTTACAAAAGAAAATTTTTGCCACAGTGAAAGCTTCATATCTGTTTGTTTTTTTATTTTAAGTCATTTCTATCGTTATAATGTAATTTTACTGTAGTTTGAACTGCTTGTATTCATGAAACTTGAAAAAAAAATTTAACACATGACTTAATTTTTTAGTCCTAATTTGAAAAATCTGGAAAATGGCACATAGGATGTCGACAAGAATCAGGACCTGATAGAGCCAAACCGAGTTGAAATTCGTATTCAGCGCACCCAAATTACCGAGAATCAAGTGTCAGATATCATTCAATAAAATACGTGTTGCCCAGTGTTATTTTTAAACTTTGTTAATTCAAAAACCTTCCAAATCTCTACACATACACACGCATGTATGCACACTATATATACTATATATACAAACCTTATTCTAAAATCATTCGATATCACAAACTATTTCATAGCGTGTAGGTGCTAACTCTGCTATTTATATAGTCCTAAGCCTTTTTGCTTACGATATATAAATTTTTGCTCAGGCATTTATTCACTTAATTTAAGAATCCTCTCCGCTAGTCTGTCCCTCAAAGTTATGATACACACTTTGTATCTAATACACACAAATACACACTAGACCACAGGTCTATACATCATCCATTACGTAATTCGATTTTTTACCTACAATAGTCAATAAAATTAGTTATAGACTGCACGATCAGGGTAACTTTGGAAAATAATTTATATTTTTTTCCTTTTACCTACTATTCATTATGTACATAATTTTTTCCCACAGAAAAATAAAAATTTTGTAAAAAAAAATTTAACAATATCATTCTTTGTCTAGCGTAATTGTTTGTCTAAAATTGAAGTATTAATCTTTGAATTTTTTATATTATATAATAACTCACTTGCTCTGTATAAAAATTTGTAATGTAAAGAAAAAAATTCGTCATCAAACTTGAAGTAGTTAGGATGTTATTTTCTCATTTGTATTGTATTAATGGTACCCTATTAGATTATTGTATAAATATCGTTTTTTTTTTAAAAAGGGGAGAGCAATGTAAAAATGAAATGAATAATCAATATTCATTTTTACATAAGAACCAAAATCGCTTAACGCGAGTTTGGATAGTAATTTTACTTGTGGCTTCCTATTCTTGATCGTGTCAAAACCCTACGATCTACCATACCTATGGTTTAGTCGTATCCATTTTTATTTGTTATAGAAGTTAATTAATTAATTGTGATTGTCTTGCATCTCACCCTCGTCCCTAGATTATGCATACACATTGCATATAACTCTTTGCCTCTAATTCGTTCTTGTAAATCTTCCTAATAATGATTTGTATTATACGTACAAAATTTAATAACTATGACGTCATAAAGTAACTTAATTCTCTTCACGTTTTCCATACCTTGAACACTGAATCACGTGTTTAGTATTTGGACATCTTCCGTATTGAATGTATGGTAAATTCCTTAATAATAATAATAATAATAATAATAATAATAAAAAGAAAAAAAAGAAACTTCATTCTCTATACATCATTAGTTATGTTGTTTCCTACCTATTGTCTACTGATACCTATCAACCTATCAGTCCATATTTTACGCGCCTCTATATTACGCACACAACCCATTGGATTATGTACATGTAAAATACGTCCACATATATTTTTTTTATTATTTTTTTTTAAGTGCGTTCAACCTTCAAGGCATTCATTAGGCTTACAGTAATTAAATGCTCAAATTCGCGAATCAGCAGAACCGAACGTTTCTAAGATAAACAACATCTTTCGCTCTGATATTATTATCTATAACATATAATGTAATATAACATATTATGTTGTATATAAATTATCTTGTCATGTCTCATGTACTTGTGTTGTACTAATAACCATATATATAATAACCATATATAATAATCTAACCATATAATCTAACCATATATATATATATAAAAACACTAAGAATGGTAACGACGTAATGTACTTCAATGAAACTATAATTGAATGTAATGACTTTATATATAATGTAAGAATGTACTTTAATCGAACTGTAAGGGACAATCATAAGCGAATGGGAAGTAATCCATAATCGAAATCATAATTGTAATAAACCCAAACAAAAATGATATCGCCTTCAGAAATGAAGACGTGGCAAAAAAAAATAAGATTAGTTTTATTTTTTTTTTTTTTTTTTTTTTTTTATTTGGAAACTTTCAAACACCTGATCGTGTTTAAAAGGGGGGAAACTTAACCTCCAACTGCTATCCCCCAACATTCAGGCATATTTTATACATGTATTTGTAAAATGAAGAGGACTTCATTACGAGACTGCCTTGGTCACTGCTAAGAGACTCCCCTGGTTAGCAGCCTCGCTGCGGGGAGGGAGGTCGAACCTCTACCCCTGTAAATTCAGAGCAGTACCTGTATATTTTTAAGAAGTAAATTTACAGTAAGAGAAACTTTTTATTTTCCCCCTCGAGTTGGGCTATCGTCAGAGGAACTTAGTAAAGTCGAAAAGTTATAAAGTATCAGAGAAAGAATTAGAAAATTATAGAAGAAAAGTATCAGAAGAAATATCCGTTGCTTGCCTCCCTAACTAGAACCCCCTTCGAATCCGAACCGACAAAGGGCCATAAAGGGGGGGTTAACAGTTGGGACCTCCCTCCCCGCAGCGAGGCTGCTAACCAGGGAGTCTCTTAGCAGTGACCAAGGCAGAGTCTCGTAATGAAGTCCTCTTCATTTTACAAATACATGTATAAAATATGTCCTGAATGTTGGGGATGGCAGTTGGAGGTTAAGTTTCCCCCCTTTTAAACACGATCAGGTGTTTGAAAGTTTCCAAATAAAAAAAAAAAAATAAAAAAATAAAAATAAAAACTAATCTTATTTTTTTTTGCCACGTCTTCATTTCTGAAGGCGATATCATTTTTGTTTGGGTTTATTACAATT
Organism: Bathynomus jamesi; assembly: GCA_023014485.1. Lineage (NCBI taxonomy): Eukaryota > Metazoa > Arthropoda > Malacostraca > Isopoda > Cirolanidae > Bathynomus > Bathynomus jamesi. The sequence goes on along the minus strand of JAJOZX010002354.1, from coordinate 159,136 downwards.
ATGATTTCGATTATGGATTACTTCCCATTCGCTTATGATTGTCCCTTACAGTTCGATTAAAGTACATTCTTACATTATATATAAAGTCATTACATTCAATATAGTTTCATTGAAGTACATTACGTCGTTACCATTCTTAGTGTTTTTATATATATATATATGGTTAGATTATATGGTTAGATTATATGGTTAGATTATATATGGTTATTATATATGGTTATTAGTACAACACAAGTACATGAGACATGACAAGATAATTTATATACAACATAATATGTTTATTACATTATATGTTATAGATAATAATATCAGAGCGAAAGATGTTGTTTATCTTAGAAACGTTCGGTTCTGCTGATTCGCGAATTTGAGCATTTAATTACTGTAAGCCTAATGAATGCCTTGAAGGTTGAACGCACTTAAAAAAAAAATAATAAAAAAAATATATGTGGACGTATTTTACATGTACATAATCCAATGGGTTGTGTGCGTAATATAGAGGCGCGTAAAATATGGACTGATAGGTTGATAGGTATCAGTAGACAATAGGTAGGAAACAACATAACTAATGATGTATAGAGAATGAAGTTTCTTTTTTTTCTTTTTATTATTATTATTATTATTATTATTATTATTAAGGAATTTACCATACATTCAATACGGAAGATGTCCAAATACTAAACACGTGATTCAGTGTTCAAGGTATGGAAAACGTGAAGAGAATTAAGTTACTTTATGACGTCATAGTTATTAAATTTTGTACGTATAATACAAATCATTATTAGGAAGATTTACAAGAACGAATTAGAGGCAAAGAGTTATATGCAATGTGTATGCATAATCTAGGGACGAGGGTGAGATGCAAGACAATCACAATTAATTAATTAACTTCTATAACAAATAAAAATGGATACGACTAAACCATAGGTATGGTAGATCGTAGGGTTTTGACACGATCAAGAATAGGAAGCCACAAGTAAAATTACTATCCAAACTCGCGTTAAGCGATTTTGGTTCTTATGTAAAAATGAATATTGATTATTCATTTCATTTTTACATTTATGCAATAAACGGAGAAGTAAAAATAAAACTTAAAAATGAAAGATTAGAGGATTAACAAAGAGGCATATCGATTTTTAGCACAAGATCAAATGAGTTATAAAAATAATACAAATTTATACTGAGATACGCCCGGGTTTTAACACTTTGCCTTTTTAGAGTCAAGTTTCGATATATATAAAAATAATTGAAGATTAAAAGTTAATAAAGTAGCTTACAAGTTTACCAAAGATTTAGCGTCCTACCCTTTTTATCTAGATTTGTTTTGAAGGAATTCAAAACAACAGGATCGAGTTGAAAAAGACCTTTGCTTATGTTGAAGTTATTTGAAAGTTGAATAATGGCAGACAAGAATACTTCTATTGACAATGTTGCTCGAATGAAATAAAACTGAAGCATTATTCCAATCAATACAGTGGGATAACTCTGACAAATGGACAAAAAGAGCACTGGACAACTGTCCTGTTCTGACGGAATATTGATGCTGTTTTATACGTGTGTGCAAATCCTTTCCCGTCTGACCTATGTAAAAGGAATCACATTGTTTACACCCAATTTTATAGATAATGCCTGAATTATTGGTAGGGCTATTTTTTACTATGATATTTTTCACAATATTGTTATATGAAAATACTACATTAATATCCAAAAGTTTAAGTACATTAACAATGCCTAAAAAGCCCGGGAAAAATGGAAGTACTAAAATATTTTTTGACAAAGTACGAGTGTTATTATTGACACGATAGAAAGTTCGTGCGTGTACATACATAGGGAAAGCCCAGGTTTTAAGTTTAGTATCTCGGAAAACAACAAACAACTTGTCCTACGTACACTTTTACATCAATGTTTCTCCGCGCCCTTAGGATCGCCAGTCCGGAATACATCGACGCCGAATTGGAAAAAATCAACGGTATTGGAAGTGATCTGTGTTACCCATCTGCGTTTATGGAATCTTGTCTCAACAAGGCAAAACGAACTTTCTATCGTGTCAATAATAACACTCGTACTTTGTCAAAAAATATTTTGTACTTCCATTTTTCCCGGCTTTTTAGGCATTGCTAATGTACTTAAACTTTTGGATATTAATGTAGTATTTTCATATAACAATATTGTGAAAAATATCATAGTAAAAAATAGCCCTACCAATAATTCAGGCATTATCTATAAAATTGGGTGTAAACAATGTGATTCCTTTTACATAGGTCAGACGGGAAAGGATTTGCACACACGTATAAAACAGCATCAATATTCCGTCAGAACAGGACAGTTGTCCAGTGCTCTTTTTGTCCATTTGTCAGAGTTATCCCACTGTATTGATTGGAATAATGCTTCAGTTTTATTTCATTCGAGCAACATTGTCAATAGAAATATTCTTGAGTCTGCCATTATTCAACTTTCAAATAACTTCAACATAAGCAAAGGTCTTTTTCAACTCGATCCTGTTGTTTTGAATTCCTTCAAAACAAATCTAGATAAAAAGGGTAGGACGCTAATCTTTGGTAAACTTGTAAGCTACTTTATTAACTTTTAATCTTCAATTTATTTTTATATATATCGAAACTTGACTCTAAAAAGGCAAAGTGTTAAAACCCGGGCGTATCTCCAGTATAAATTTGTATTATTTTTATAACTCATTTGATCTTGTGCTAAAAATCGATATGCCTCTTTGTTAATCCTCTAATCCTTCATTTTTAAGTTTTATTTTTACTTCTCCGTTTATTGCATATATATATATATATATATATATATGTGTATGTGTGTATATATGTATATATGTTTGTGTGTATGTATGTTATTTATTTATATATATTTTTTTTTTTTCTGTAACCTATATATAGGCCGTAACCTTTTAGTATTTCAGTGTTCCTGAGGATGTCATTAGACGAAAGCGCTTGAGCACCGTTTTTGTTTCCTTTCCTTCGTGGTTTTATTCATCATAAAATTTTTCACGTGTTACTTTCGTGAAATAATTTCATATATATATATATATATATATATATATATATATATATATATATATATATATATATATATATATATAGTCTAATGGTCACTGAAGGGAAAAGTCACTAAAAGAAAACTAAATGGCAAGGAAAAAAAAAAAAAAAAAAAGGGAGACGCGGCTTGTTCGTTTATTGGGCTGACCTAAAAAGCATGTATTTTTTTTATCTGCAATAATCGTTGATTGTAAGTTTAATTTGATGATGTTTCGAAAGTGATCAATTATTGATTAGGTTAAATTGTCTAATTATTATGTCAGTTAGGGGTAAGTCTATAGCTTCTAAATTAGAAGATTAGGACTAAGTTGGTTGAGGTTGGGTGACGCTGACACAAATGGTAGGCCCGAATGAAGATCAAATCAAAGCACCTGTAAGTACCTTTTATGTCTATTTGATAACCTGATACCTAACAAGGCCTAACACCGACATTGTTGTGGTTAGCCGATCAGCCCACCCTGATCGAGTAAGTCGGCGGCACGCAGGTAACCGATCATCCTCTCCGGAGTGGACCAGAGGTTCAGCGCAGTAGTGACGTTGTGTTGTGTTCTATGTTGTGCTAGAGCGGTACAATCTGTCATAATGTGTTCGATTGTTTGTGGTGTGTCCTGGCACAGGTGGCAGGTGTCGTCTGTGGAGTTATCTAGTCTGTGTTTATATGTCTGTAAGTTGGGATGATGTTCACATCGGAATCGTGCTAAGTTAACTCGATTCGATCTGCTCAGGCTGGTCTCTGACCTGTCAGTGGGTGGCGGCTTCGCACCTAGGACCGCATTCGGACCGAGTCGTATCAGTGCTTTGTGGGTTAGGTGTGTGTGTATGTGTTTTCTGTACTGTATGATGTCTGTAGGACGTGGTATGGAATGGAGTATTTGATTATAATGTGTCTCTGGTGTTATCTTAATGGTGCGAGGTGTTGATGCATGATTGTATCAGGTCATCATAAGTAATGTCGTTTTTCAGATCGGAATTTGAAGGACAAAAAAAACTCAACTGAAACTTTTTAATCTAGTATATATTTTCCATCGGAATCAATGACACTCTGCTAACGTCCTACAAGCTTTTGAATGCCATGTTTATAAAATTCAGGCGATTTTGAGGCAAAAAACGTACAAAGACTGGTGTGCAAGTCATCTAAAGAAGTATACCGTTTCTCGTCAAGATAGTTTTGCAGACTCCTGAAGAGATGATAATCTGAAGGCGCAAGGTCTGGAGAATATGGAGGATGGGAAGTTTTTCCCACCCAAGCTCCTCAATTTTTGCAGAAGTGATCCGAGCGGTATGAGGACGTGCTTTGTCGTGGTGGAACACGATTCCTTTCCGATTAACCAAACAAGGTCTCTTTTCTTTTAGTGCAGTGTTCAATCGATCCAGTTGTTGATAGTAGACTTGAGCGGTGATTGTTTGGTTGTGTGGTAAGGTTTCAAAGTGTATTACACCACCTTTATCCCACCAAACACTAAGCAACACCTTCCGAGGGTGAAGATCTGGTTTTGGCTGTGGTGTCGCTGGTTCTCCGGCACAAACCCACTGTCGACGGCGCTTAACATTCTGGTACAGTATCCACTTTTCATCACCAGTCAGTCACTAAACGGTGCAAAAACGGATCTTGGAGTTCACGGGAATGAAGAGCTATGCTAATGTTTACCCGCACCCTCAGATTGTCGACCGACAATTCATGTGGCACCCATTTTCCTAACTTAGGCACTTTCCCGAGTTGTTGCAAATGTCGATGGATGGTGGACGGGGATGAATTGAGTTTCTGGGCCAATTCTTCGACAGTTGTTGAACAGTCTTCATGTGCGGCTAACAGTAGGTCATCATCAAACTCAGCAGGGCGTCCAGAGCGTGCTGCATTTGTCAAACAGCAGTCACCATTCCTAAACTTTTGAAACCATCTTTGACATTTCCTCACATGCAGAATATCGTTGCCATAAACTTCCTGAATGTTTCGCGTTGCTTCAGTAGCACTATTCCCTTTTTTGAACTCATAAAGCATTATATGCCTGATATGTTCTTCTTATACCGCCATGTTTATGAGCGGTTCACATAAATCAAAACACACGTCTTCACTGGTCAAGGTCTGTAAAGTATGTAGCGAAACACGATAGATCTTCTCTTAGATATAACCGGAAAATTTATGCTTAAACCGAGTAGGACTAGTTTAAACTTAATCTATCGTAAAAAACGACATTACTTATGGGATGACCTGATACATGTGGCGGCAAGGGTGTTGTGGGTTAATTGTCGCTGCTGCCATGAATTGTGTTCCCCTCCTGTCTAAATGTTCCCTAACTTTCAACATTTTTGTTTCTGTGTGCAGGTGTTCTATTGATGGTGTTTGAGTACATCCTATAATGATACAAAGTGCGTTGTTTTCTATTGTCTGTAAGGTGTTTGTGTGTGTGTGAGATAATGGGTGCCCAGCATGGGCTAGCATAGTCCATAACTGATGTTTGTATATGAGTGATGTTGTTTCCTGCTGGTGTCCAAAGTTTGTGCCTGTTAGTACCGTAAGCGTGTTAAGTCTTGACGTACATTTGTTTTTAATGTCCTGATTGTGGTTTGCAAAAGATAATGATGTGTTGTATGTGACCCCCAAGTATTTTGGTCCTGTAAGTGTGTGGAATGTTGGTGGTGTTTAGTGTAATCTGTGGAGTTATCTGGTGTTCTTTTGTGTTGCTTGTTAGCAAGGTGGTGATTGATTTTGTGGGCGCTACTTTGAGTCTATTGTGTGTGTGTGTGAGCCAGTCTTGTATACTGTTTATGTATGTTTGTAGGTTATTTGTAGCAGTGTCGATGTTGTTATGGGTGGATGTTAGTGATATGTCATCTGCATATGATGATAAGGTAAGCTTGTTATCTATGGGTGTTGGAATGTCATGCATGTATAAGTTGAAGAGTGTTGGTGAGAGAACAGAGCCTTGAGGGACCCCGTTCGGATAAAGCTTGTTTTTGGATGACTTGCCATTAAATGTGACATATGAGTATCTTCCTGAAAGATAGTTGCTCAGCCCCTTTTAGTATTTTGTTTATGAGAGGGAAGCGTGGGATAGCATCAAATGCTTTACTAATGTCTATTGTTGCTAATAGTGTACGTTGAGCTGGCGTCGTCTAGAGTTGATGCAATCCATGATGTGCTGCGTGAGGTTAGTGAGTAATGTCGTGGTTGAGTGGTGAGGTCTGAATCCATGTTGAGTAGGCGATAGTGGAATGTGTGGGTTGGTGATTTGTAAGATTAGTCTTTCTGTTACTTTGGAAGGTGTGCATAGTAAAGTAATGGGTCTATAGGAAGCTGGTTCTGTTGGATTTTTGTTCGGTTTGAGTAGTGTAATAATTTTACTTTGTTTCCATGTCAATGTCAGGAATAATACAGTGTTGGTATGAATATGTGCTGATGTTTGTGAGAGCTAGTATTCCCTGTGGGCCCAAGTGTTTAAGGTGTATGTTAGATATGTTGTCTGGTCCAGTAGCATTCGAGTTCTTAATGTTTTTGATGATCTTGGTGGTCTGGTCTATATTGAAGGGTGTAATGGTCGTGTCGAGTCTGTAGGTTTTCTTTTGTTTGGCTGATTGTCTGTCTGCGTGTTTCTGGTTGTTGTCTCTGTTTAAGTGACTTATCTTTGCGTAGTGATTAACTAGAATGTTAGCTTGTTGTGTATATGTTGGGATATTATTTTGGCTGCGACAGATAGCCGCGTGTGAGGTGTGAATGCTGCTGTTAGAGTGGATAATGCTGTTTATTGTCTTGTATAGCCTGGATGTATCTGTGGAGTGGTTTAGTGGTTTAACCCCGACGTTATTACATTTGGCGACGAGGATGGGATTTTGTTTGGAAAATTGGATGTAGCCTTACCTAGTATGAGTCGTTCGATTTGGTTGCCTTGTGTCGGTAAACTACCTTATTATAGCTTAGGTCCCTCCGGCCTAACTCTATTACAATTTCCTATTCAGCCCTAACTGGGGACTAACTTGGTCAAATATAAACCCTACCTAACCCGTACTTCACGTTATTTGGCCAAAATTGGTTTTGTTCATAGCATGTCGATGATTGTGCCATGTAAGTCCCTATAAAAATTCTAAGGAGGACTTCGAAGCTTATCACTAGGGTGAGGTTGTTTTTCGAGGCATTTCATTCCCGATGCTAAGAAAGTATCTACTTTCCTAACTATAATAGGCCCTACAACTTTTAGCTTAGTCACGGACGTAGTTGTTCCTAAAGCACCGGAAAGTTGCACCTACAGTGAATTTGTACAGTCTCAAATCAATCACTACAAACCACGAGTTGTTCTCATCTATGAACGTTTTAAATTTTATTCTAGGTATCGCACTGCTAATGAAAGCATTGCAGAGTTTGTTGCAGGTATAAAAGCCTATGCCCGTACTTGTAATTTTGGGGACAAATTAGATGAAATGCTGAGAGGGAGGTTTGTATTGGGTCTCAAAGAGGAGTCTACCCAGAGAGCCCTATTAACTATACCGAACCTAACTTTTAGTCAGGCTGTAGAAGTAGCTGCGACTAGAGAAGCAGCCGCTGAAGATGTTTAGGGATTTTAGCAGTCACACTAGTAAGGCCCAACACGTAAATAGCTTTAAATCTTCTAGGCCTGACAGATCTAATGAGCCTACTAGACAAACTAATAAAAGGTATGCTGCGAATACTACTAAACCTACTGATTCGAACGCTAAACAAGAGGAAAAGCCTTCCAAGCCATGTAGTGGGTGTGGGAAACACCATTGGAAGAAGGACTGTACTTTTAAAGAAGCAATTTGCCGAAACTCTAGTAAAATAGGCCACATAACTAAAGTAAGTTTGTTTTTCAAAGAAAAAAAAAGGGGTGAAAATTCTAACTATAACACTTCTTGTGATAATCCTCCAAATAGAAATACTTCGAACATTGGAGTGGAATACCTATTTTATGAGCAGCAAAGTGGCGATCTACAAAGACCCTAAGATCCACTCCAAGGTTAGCCCGAGAGAAAGAAGAGAGTAGGGGGTTAAAAGAAAATAGAAAGTTAAAAGAGAATAAAGGGTTAAGTAAGTAGCAAAACCTATCATTTGTGGGTTAACATTCATTCAGAAAAAGAGAGAGAAAGACTCACCATCATCATCCGCCGGCCACTGCCGACAAGTCGGAAAAATAGTCGAAGAGAATAGGAAAGGGGTGAAAGATGAAAAGAAGTAAAATAAGAACACTTACAAACTATGCAAACACTGTCAAACCATGCAAACTACAGACATGCAAGTAAAGAGAGGATAAGAAAAGAAAAAAGTATGACGAGTGGAACAAAACGTGGGTTAGTTTACGCTACGAGCTACATCTAAGTTCGTGTTAGTCTAAATTTTTTTTCATATATTTAAAAAAAAATTTTTTTTAATATAAATTTAACGCTGATATATCACACGCTGGTAGTCACAAGCTGGCATCAATCGTCAACAGACTGAAACCTCGACCATCACACCCAGAGCTCTTGTTGCTGATTGTTTTGTTATTTTAGACGACGTTAATATTTTTAAAATGCCTATCTAAACGGTTTTTAAACATATTAACGCTAGTAGAGTTCACGACGGACGCGGGAAGATTATTCCACTTATCAATTACTTTAAATGTAAAAAACGTTTTTAGCGATGTTAGTAATGAAACGCCTATCGCGTAATTTAAATCCGTTATTACGAGTATTGTTATTATCGAAAATGAACAATGTCAAAATTTACGTTATCGATTTTATTAACGATTTTGAAAACTTCAGTAATCTCCCCCCTTAATCTCTTTGTCTCGAGTGAATGCATATCTAACTCTTTAATCCCATCTTCCCAAGACTTGTTGCGTGGTGACGGAATTAGTTTCGTGGCGCGTCGCTGAACCCTTTCCAACCTATCAATATTCTCACGCAAATACGGGCACCAAAACTGAACGGCATATTCTAAGTGAGGCCTGACTAGGGACTTGTAAAGGGGCAATGTATATTCTTCGATTTAAATTCGAAATTACGCGCTATATAATCTAATATCCTATTAGCTTTTGCGCAAGACTCCAGGCACTGGTTCCTAACTTTTAAATCCTTAGATACGCGTACGCCTAAATCTACTTCCTTGTCAACGCTCGCTAACTGTCTATTATCCATCGTGTATGTGTAATTGTTGTTACGAGAACCTATTTGTCTATTTACATCGTCTTGGAGCCAATTTATATCGTCCACGTTAAGAACTTTACCGCCTCTTTTAGTATCGTCCGCGAATTTTGACACGTTACTGGTCAAGCCTACATCTATGTCGTTAATGTAGATTACGAATAGCAATTGGCCTAACACTGAACCCTGAGGGCACCGCTACTTAGATCTAGCCACTCCGATTCCCTACCATTAACAACGATCCCTGTTTCCTGGCACGAAGCCATTCCTCTGACCATTTAGCTACCTGGCCGCGTATACCGTGCGCTTTAGCCTTCGCAATTAATCTTCTATGCGGAACTGTATCGAACGTTTTATGCCTCTGTGCCTATCGTATTCGCGCACTATTTCGTTATAAAACTAACAATTAGTTAAACAAGATTTATGGCGTCGAAACCCATGCTGACTACTATTAATCAAATCGCGACTTTCTAAATGATCGACGATACGATCCCGAACTACGGATTCCAAAAGTTTCCCGACAATTGACGTTAAGCTAATAGGCCTATAATTGCTCGCTACTGTGCGGTCGCCTTTTTTCAAAATGGGCGTAACGTTAGCTAATTTGAAGTCTTCAGGAATAATCCCCGCTTCCAGTGACTTATTAAAAATTTTTGTTAATGGGCCTACGATAACCTCTTCAAATCTTTCAAATGTCTAAGATAAAGCGCGTCAGCGCGTGGAGCCTTGCTAACTTTTAGCTTATCGATATAATGCGCAATCTCACCCTCGTAAACCGTTATTTCATTCAAAATAGTCTCTCTACTAAATGGAACGATATCGTCTACGTCGGGGACATTATTTACGTCTTCTACGATAAAACAGTCGCAAAAAATATTAAAAATACCCGCCATCGCCTGAGTATCGGAAACCAAAGCGCCGTTAGGATCCACTAGAGGGTCTATGTTATCTTTTATCGGTTTACGATTATTGACGTTGCATTCCTAACAGATATTTTAACCTGATGTCTAACCTCGATATATCTATTAAAGTTAGCTACCGTGTCATTGCGCTTATTAAGTTTATACTCTCTGTTACGCTCGTTTATGAAGTCTCCTATTTCCCTAGTCCACCACTTGGGCCTACCATGATTACTAGCCGCTTGGGCCTATACGGAATAAACTCCCTTTCGATATTAAAAAAAAACTATTTAAACACCTCCCAATGAAAATTTGCGTCATTACCCATAAATAAATTATCCCAGTCCACTACTCTCATCATATCCGCAAAACTATCAAAATTAGCCCTACGAAAATCAGGGACTTCTATTACGTTACTATCCTTACTGTTTTCTATCAATAGCTTAAACCTAATAATTTGGTGATCCCAAAACTCTCACCTACTTCCAAACCTTCGACTATATTTTCGTCATTCGTCATCACCACGTCTAAAGTATTGTCACCGCGCGTTGGTTCGGTAACCATCTGTCTTAAAAAATTACGATAATTACCCGTGATAATACGGGTTCATATATTTTAGATGTAGGCCTAAATGGAATTATAGTTCCTCTAGAATTAGATACAGGTGCTGCCCGAACTGTCATGTCATTCCTATTTGTGGAGAAGCCTCCATCACAGTTACACTTAACAAGAAAACTTTGTCTCGTTCCTTAACTCTTTTAGTGGCGGATGAGCAAGGGCCTACTCTACTAGGCCGTGATTGGATTGATGCTTTGAAATTGCCTATTGACAAGATTTTACCAGAGTCGGGCAGATGTGCATACATTCGCATATCCATCTGACATAGATTCATTGTTAACAGAGTTTCCTTCTCTTTTGGGTCCTGGAGTAGGAGAACTAAAAGACCATCAGGTCTGTATAGAGGTAGACCCTAGGGTAACTCCAAAATTTTGCAAGTCCCCGTCAAATTGCACATGCGTTACGGGAGAAGGTAGATTTAGAAATTGACTGCTCAAAGATAAAATTATCGAACCAGTCACACACGCTAAGTGGGCTGTCCCGGTAGTCTCTGTACTAAAACCTGACAAGTCAGTGCGTTTGTGTGGGGATTTCCGTTTAACAGCAAATAGAGCAGTTGTTCTAGACTGCTACCCCATACCCAAGCCTGATGAATTATAATTATTTAGCTCTCTTGCTGGGGGTAAATATTTCACAAAACTAGATATGTCAAAAGCCTATGCTCAACTAAGTTCAGACGAAAATTTAAAGAGCTTACTATCATAAATACGCACCGAGGCTTATATAGGTACTATAGGCTATGCTATGGAATAGCAGCGGCTCCGGGTATTTTTCAGAGAACAATAGACCAAGTTTGAGGTCACATTCCCGGTGTACTTTTTCTAGATGATCAGTGGTGTAGTCCTAAAATTTTAGGAAGGGCAACGCTACAGGCAAAACTTTAATAGAGCGTTTCATAGAACAATTACTGTATAAAAATAGTAAAAGTTAATTCGAAAATAAAAAATATATATTTAGTAAATAAAACTACAAATACAGTACATGCTCTAGTTACTTTTAATTTGAATAAAACACACGCATATAGATACTCGTATCAGTCGTATGTATACGGTATAATGCAGGTTCATAGTGATATAATTATAATGAGTGAGGTACCAACCCTCCAAAATATGTCGTCTTGGTACTCTCCACTGAAGTGGAGCGGAAAACTAGGGGGGGATAAGTGCTGGATAAAAGTTCGTAAGTGCTCAGCATTCAGCTATGGTTACTACAGAAGGTAGTATAACGCTACTTCACTGACATTTTAGGAAGTATAACGCCGTTATACCGCGTTACCCTTCGACTACACCCCGGTAGATGATGTCCTCATTTCAGGTTCATCTAAAAAGAACACCTAACTAGATTAACAACAGTTCTACAAAGACTCCGGGATGCCGGACTTAAACTAAAGATAAGATAAGATAAGAAAAGTGTTCTTGGGTCACAAATGAGGTTTTGTATTTGGGGTTCCGCAGAGATGCCTCGGACATTCATCCAACGTGGATAAACTAAAATTAATAAAAAATGCACCACCTCCACAAAACATCACGCAGTTACAAGCTTATTTAGGTCTCCTAAACTTTTATAGGAAATTTTTGCCTAATGCATCGACTTTCCTTGAACCCCTAAATAAGTTGTTACAATCTGAGAAACAGTGGGGATGGATGAAAACCCAAAAGGAAGCATTTGAGGCTTCAAAGGACGTACTACTAAAGTCTACTGTCCTAGTGCATTATGATCCTAAACTTCCTCTCGTAGTTTCAGCAGACAGCAGTTCTTATGGAATTGGGGCAGCGTTATCTCACCACATTGATGGTGTAGATAAGCCTATCTGTTTTGCTTCTAGAACACTGACTGAGACTGAAAGGCGATATGCAGAACTTGAACTTGAAGCCTTAGCTTTAGTATTTCTAGTAAAGAAATTTCATTTCTATCTATGGGGGTCATGAATTCAAACTAATTACTGACCGTAAGCCTCTTTTAGGTTTATTTTCACCTAAAAATATTTCAGTTATGACCTCGGGTAAGATTCAACGATGGGCATTGATTCTACAAGCCTATAAATTTGACTTAGTACCTAGAAGGTACGGCTAATGTTCTAAGTAGGTTGCCTTTAGAAAATCCAAATGAATGCGTACAGACCTACAGAATGGGTTCACTTGGTGGAGTTTTTGGACTCCACTCCAGTAACTGTAGTACAAATAGAGCAGTGGACCAAATCGGACTCTATTCTCTCTAGGGTCATCCATTACTGCTCAGTTGGTTGCCCTACTAAGGTTGAGAGTGAATTACAGCATTTTTATCACGTCAGTCTGGACTGGACTCTCAATCCAAAATGACTCTCTTATGGCAGGTCGAATTTAGTGAAGGCACTTCATGCTGAACACATAGGTGCAACGAAAATGAAAAAGATGGCGAGAAGTTATTTCTGGTGGCCCGGTTTAGATGGAGAACTCAAGTCATTGGTTCGTTCCTGTCAAAACTGCCTAGAGAACAGAGATCTACCAAAGAAAGGTCCCACTTCATCCTTGGGAATGACCTACTATATCTTTACATAGGATCTATGTTGACTATGCAGGTCCTATAAATAATATCTATTTCCTAGTCATTGTGGACGCCTACTCTAAGTGGGTGGACATTTTTCCAACCACTTCCACGACTTTAGGTGTTACTATTTGCCTACTCTGTTCATGTTTCGCTCGATGGGGTTTACCCATAATTCTGGTTTCCGACAATGGTACTTGTTTTACCAGTGAGGAATTTCATTCTTTTGTCCATCAAAATGGCATTAGACATGTCCGGTATAGTGTTTTTCACCCGTCTACTAACGGACTCGCGGAAAACATCGTCTGTACTTTCAAGTCGGCCTTGCGTCATTCTCATGGGGAGGAAATGCAAGTGGTGGTGGATAAATTTTTGTTTAAATATCGACTAACACCCCACACGACGACGGGGGTGTCTTCTCCTAAACTCATGATTGGACGGGGAATTCGATCTGTTACGTCCAAACGAAACGTTACGAGTTTTACGTCATCAAGAAAAACAGAAGTTGTATCACGATACTAAGAAAATGAGAGTTATAGAAGCGCAACCTAATGATCCAGTTATGATTCGTAACTTTGGGTATGGACCAAAATGGGTTTCTGTAACGGTGCAGGAGAGAACGGGCCCTGTTTCCTTCAAGTGTCAACTAGAAGATGGTCGCTCTATTAAACGCCATCAGGACTAGATATGGGAACTTGAATTGCAGGATGACCAGAGTCCTCCAGAAGGGAGACCCGATTCTTCTGAAAATGGTTCAAATCGCCCACCTGTACAGGTTGCATTTATTCGTACTACATTAACCCCGACCCGCAGATCGACTAGGGTCTCTCACCTTCTTGACAGACTCAACTTGAGGGGAGGAGTGAGGTGGTGTGTGTATGTGTGTGTGTGTGTGTGTATAGTCTAAAAGTCACTGAAGGGAAAATCACTAAAAAACTAAATGGCAACACAAAAAGATAAACAGCGAGACGCGGCCTGTTCTTTTATTGGGCTGACATAAACAGCATGTATTTTTCTATCTGCAGTAATCGTTGATTCTAAGTTTAATTTGGTGATGCTTCGAAAGTGATGGGTTAGTGATTAAGTTAAATTGTCTAATTATTATGTCAGTTAGGGGTAATTACGACTAAGTTGGTCAAGGTTGGGTGACGCTGGTACAAATGGTAGGCCCGAAAGAAGATTTAAATCGAAGACCCTGTAAGTACCTTTTATGTCTATTTGATAACCTAATACCTAACGGGGTCTAATACTCCCACATTAATACACCCATAATAATGTGAGCTGCATCATCCATTATTCATCCCTTTCAGCGGCTAACCAACCCAAGCATCGATGCCATTTTGATGTCTGAGTAACTATAAAGGGCAACCCCAATACTCCAAGACCAGTGGATCCGAACCCCGCCATCGATTTGGCATTCCACCGATACACACCACATTATTCTACAATATTTCTTATTTTCCTTTGTAAAAATAGAAATGAATCTCAAATATTTTTGCCTGAAAAGCTGCCATGCTTCCCAATGGCATATTCAAATAAGAATACAGTAATTAACCTACTTGTCGCTAAAAATACAAACTTAAACGTTAATGCCAACATTATGTAAACCTATATGGATGTAATGTATATCTTACGTAATGTGCTCTTTCTGAATAAAGGTTATTAATTATTATTGTTTCCCACATGATTAATTTCAACCAATCAAGCTTTGTAACAAGTTTCAAAGAACTGGTCTCCGTGAAACTTAATATTTACCAAACAAATAAACTTGTTTTCAAGTACTGAAAGCATTAAAAATATCAATAACACGATTACAAAAATTTGAAATAAATAAATCTAACTAGACAAGGGTGTAAACTGGACAAAGCTTCACAGAACCTACGACTGACATCTGAGCGCATTACTGACTCGTCTGTAATTAGAGTTCCAATAATATGGCAGCACCGAGCAACTTCCAATACAGTACGTAAATATATAAAAACAAATGTACTAATTTTTACATATCACAGAATTAATTCTTAAATTCTAATATTAGGATTATAGAAACTAAACAAACGTGTCTGCAATATAAAACGTATTTTTTGAAGTGGGCCACCAATTTTGTTCTTGCAATCTTGCCTCTGTGAGCGCAGGTTCACTTGTTTCATACTTCTTAGGCTGCTTAGGTTAGATCAAAGCTAAGACAAGTCTGGGGTTACACTTGGGCTATGTGATAAGAGTTTCTTTGGAAAACTTTTGGTTAATATTCGTTTTAATGCTTTGTTCGTTTTCGATAGAAGGAGACATTCTATGACAATTTAACATATAAATTCATATTCAGGACACCTTGAAACCTCAGGGAAACTGATAAAAATCAAGGAAATGTAATAATTATTTTTTATGGAAAAAAAAAAAATTTAAAAAAATTTAGACGTAAAAGCAGCCATTATAGGCCATTGACAGAGTATTTAGCTTTTAACGCTGTTAAATTTTAACGAACGTCGCCCTCTCCAGTTTTATGGGGAGACATCTCGTGGCAAAATTAGGAAACATAGGTCAAAACAACCAATTAAAAATCGTTTTTGTTTCACGTGACCTTATCCGACCAATCAGAGACGTACATTTTGAATCTCTCATAATGCATACTCATTTAAGAATGCTTTTTCAGTCTGGTTTTCATTTTGGTTTGCGGAGGTTGTGATTGCCTGGGTTTTTGGTACCTTGGAACGCAGTTCCAAAAAACTACTGTTGTTTGCGGTTCCTCAGAGAGACGCAACAACTCTTGTTCGCCTGATCCAGCAACATATTAGGCCTGGGACTACAATCTATTCCGACGAGTGGCGTGCGTATTCTCAACTTGGAAATCTAGGCTACATTCACCGGACAGTCAACCATTCACAGTGGTTCGTGGAAGACACCGTTCACATTCAAAATATTGAGCGTTGTTGGAAAGACGTGAAAAGCTGGATATTACGGTCTGGCAACAAAACCCAATCAGTTTAGGTTAGGTTAGGTCAGTTTAGGTTAGGTTAGGTCTGTTTAGGTTAGGTTAGGTCTGTTTAGGTTAGGTTAGGTCTGAACCAAAACACATTTTTCTGGTGTTTTTTGGTGTGATTTGCTCAAATCTGAACTTCGTTTCTTTAGGAAATGAGCCGTTTTTGAGAAATTTTCAATTTTAAAATTTCTCAAAAACGGCTCATTTCCCAAAGAAACGAAGTTCAGATTTGAACAAATCACACCACAAAACACCAGGAAAATGTGTTTTGGTTCAGAAAGGAGGAAAGCACTAAAACGAATAATTACCAAACTTTTCCACAAGGCCTGGCCTAAATTCAACGCCTCAAATATGGGGCTGGGCTTTGTTTGCTTTTCTTTATTAGTTCGTGGCTTCGTCTAGCCTAACTGTATTTACCCTGCAGAAGTTTAAACGAAGTTCGGGTAATATTCAGGAAAGGACCCAGTCACATCCGGTTACAATTATAACATATCCTGAATCCTCGTTAAAAATTATCCAGAAAACTATCGTCTCATGTTGTGCAGATTAATTTTATATTAATTTCATAATAAGGCTGGCGTTTTTATTTGGGTAAGTCTTGTTTAAGTTTATTTTGGCTACTTTTGCAGTGCTTCATTTGGTTTCTGGCTATTGTTTCTTTGAATCTTTCGTTCAGTTTGAAGCTGAATTTGTTTGAGCATGACGTGCGATTCCTGTGACCTCGGTTTCGAAGATCTAATCCGCCATGTTGGCTTAGATGAACAAAAGGTTAGGTAAGGTCAGGTTAGGTTAGGTTAGGTTAGGTTAGGTTAGGTTTTATAATAAACACCACAATACATTTTTCTGGTTGTATCTGATGTACTTTATTCAAATCTGACCTTCATTTCTTGAGCAAATGAACACAACTTATGAAAACTTGAGTGTTTCATAACTTCTTTTTGGTTCATTTGCACAAAAATGAAGGTCTTTTTTGAACAAAGCACATCAAATACTACCAGAAAAAATGTATTGTGGTGTTCGAACTGCGCCGGATCCTTTGCCGAATAATTACCCGAAGTTCACACATACTATTTTCGAGTTCATTGAAGCCTATTATTTGCCACTCATCACAAACTTAGACCTGTTGCTTGTCATTAATATAGCCTCGGCCTATTATTGCACTTGGTCCATAGGTTAAGTTAGTCACTTCACATAATGTACAGAATTAGCACTAGGTTATACTTAACATTTTCACATCTTTGAGGGGAGGGGGATTTGTCTATAACTAATGTATGATCTCAAATTAAAAGTCAACTCAAAATTCCCTTACAATGCAAGGGTAACTGGACGTTTCGATCACAAACCAGTTCGATCACAAACCAGTTCGATCACAAACCAGTTCGATCACAAGCCAATATGATGTATATTAATGATATATGTAACATATATACTGTATATGTTAATGATAAATTGTATTAAATATATGAAAAATACCTCCGCGCAAATTTAGGCTAATTAATACAGTAATTTCTCGTATATGTATAATCTAGCACTCTCTGTACAACGTTTCGATCACATGCCAGTTCAATCGCAAGCCAATATGATATATATTAATGAACGGGGGAGGCATATAGTGTCTCCAATGGACTGGCGATATTAGAGAAAAGCAGATAATCTCGAAAATTTGGAAAACGCAGAAAAAAACGGAAGTATTTAGAAGATATAGAAAGAGATATATATGTACAGTTGTGCTCATTATTCGTAGGACACTTGAAAACAGATAGCAACACCTGGCATATATTTGTTGTGTGTACTACAAACGGTTGTAACATTTTATGAATGAATCTGGGAGTGAGTGACCGCTGATTGGTTGGTTGACTCAATGCCAAATGTCTTTAGAACATAATTATTTCCATTCATTACTCTGTTCTACATATATAATGTAGTAGTCTACACATCACCAATTTGATGTGGCCTAGAAATGAATAATGAGGGTCACCAGTTCGGGGCACAGCCCAAACAAACAATATTTAAGGAGGAGAGAGAAATTACTTTGTTGTTTTGTTTAATTAGAAAAATAAATTAATTATTTGTTCACATTGATTGACAATTATGTAGGCCCCTATACGATAATTGTGCTATATTACAATGAGTGATTCTTAGCAATGAGAATGGTTTTATATAGTATAAGTAGGCTGACCATATTTCCTCGAGACAAAACGGGACATTGGGATGGCAAAAAAGGGACGGGGGTTATGTAATATTCTGTATTCATGAAAAAGTAAGTACATAAACCGGGACAAAATTGACATTTTTATTAAAACGACGGGACGGCCAGGAAATATAAAAAACGGTACTGTCCCGTTCAAAACGGTACGTATGGTCAGCCTAAGTATAAGCGTTGAGTGAATATAATAATTACAAGAAACACTAATTCAGGTAGGCTAAGAAGATATGCGGCAGTGAACGCACAATAATAAGTAATGAAAGTATGGTGTTGGTACAGTAAACGGATTAGGCAAGTAAAATAAATACATAAATGAGCAAATAAACAAGCGGTTACAAATGCTACGAGATAATTGAATATGGTAAAATAATTGAACAGGCCTACCGCAGTCGTAATGGGAGAGTTAGTTAGCCGGTTGTTTGGGAACACTTTGAAGATAGCTTATTCGCTAGGCTGAGATTACACTATGTAGGCTACGCGAGAGTTGCTTAACCCTTTAACGACGGATGGTACCTTAAGGTCCACCAGAAATAACAATATAAATTGTACTACAATGCCTCGTTTCTATAAATGTTTCTGCATGTTTATATAGATATCATTTAAATGTCGAGAAAGGATCCCAAAATATGTATCATTTCAGTGACTAGTTACTAAAATATTTAGTTTTGAATAACAATAAAACCTATACGTTCTGGTAACAAGAGTGACTGCATATGCTGCGGACTCGTCCTTAAAGGGTTAACACGAAGATAAAGGTAGGTTTGTGGCCTCCGAGAAGGTTTAGGGACCTGGGTTTTGATGCAGATGGATCTGAAGGTGGACTGGCCTTACCGGCGAGAGGATGAGTGTTGAGGGCCGGTTCAGACTTGTTGAAAAGGGGGCCAGCGGAAATCCTGCAGCAGTGATGTTACTTCTTGCTGGATGAAAGTGTGGGGGCCCTACTTGATAGATTTCGTGTATGCTCGACCGGAGCCTTGAAGGAACGGCGGGCC
Source organism: Bathynomus jamesi (assembly GCA_023014485.1). Classification (NCBI taxonomy): domain Eukaryota; kingdom Metazoa; phylum Arthropoda; class Malacostraca; order Isopoda; family Cirolanidae; genus Bathynomus; species Bathynomus jamesi. The sequence goes on along the minus strand of JAJOZX010002354.1, from coordinate 139,739 downwards.
GCTCTCTGGCGAAAGGAATTTTCGGTCGGTCTCTACACATATCATACTAAGGAAACATAAATGAATAATTAATATAAATTCAAGAAGGGGATATATATTAACAAGGGGAATGTCAATGACGTGAATAAAACAATGTTCTAATTGTTCTTGTATACTGTTACTGAAAAAGGATATGGTTTCAATGACGCAATCTACCCAGCACAAGTAACCACGACTTCCTTCATTTCGTCAGCCAGACTCTGTACTGAACGGACGCATTTCCTGAGCTCTCTGATATTGCATCTACTTTTGTATATTGCTGAGAATTTTGCTTTTGGATAGCTTTGAATTTTATATACTTGCGTTTAAATTCACGTTGTTATAGTTAAGTAATCGAATATTAGTGGTTTTTAGCGATTTAGAAGTTTTCATAGCGTGCCGGCTTAATTTAACTTATACCTGTGACGGTTTAAACTAATTTTTCACAACGCGATGCCGTCGCAGAAAGCGTCGTGTGTTAGGTGTAGGGTTAACAGGTGGTATTCGGAATTTAGGGATTATAACGGCGGTCCTATGGCGATTACCGATATATCAGTTTGTTTCTTTTGCGAGTTCATGGAGGAATTAGTTGACATAAAACGCAGTGTACGTGAGGTAGCGGAAAGACTTGCAACGCTTGATGAGGGCAGGGGTAGGGCTACGGTTGACGGAAGCCGAACCAATACTAACGTTGATGACGTTAGTAATTTGAAGGGTGAGGTGCGTAACCTAGTTTCTAGTTTAGGTAGCTTGTCGGGAAGGTTAGATAGAGTTGAGGAAGAGGTTAAGGTTAGTCCGAGAGTAGTAGATGGCGAGGGATTTAGAAAGGTTAAGGTGGAGCTAGGCCGCGTACGTTAGGTGATAGGAATTCACCCCCTATCGAGGTTTCGAACCGTTTCGCCCATTTGGAAAGGGACGTGAATGAGGGGGAAACTATTTTAATTGGGGACTCTTTAGTGCGCCACATGGACAGAGAGTTCGTTGAACGGCATCCAACCAAGAGGAGGAGGGTCTGTCTCCCAGGGCCAGGGTTGACAGAGTTAGAGACGAAGTGGATAGGATTGACGTTGCCTCCCGTCACTCAATGTTGGTGACGATGGTAGGAGGCAACGACTCGTATAGGCCCGATACGAGAGTGCCTGACCTTTTGGAGAGATATAGTGGGTTAATTAGGTCCTTGAAAGCGAGGTCAGATAGATCTTTAGTTCTAGGTATTACCCCTAGGCACGGGTTGGGTCTTAGAATTACGTCAAAACAATATTTTTGAATAACAAATTAGAAGAGATTTGTGCTGAGGAAAATGTACCCTTCGTAAAGCTGTGGTCCGAATTCAGTGATCCTAGCCTTTTTATAAAAGATGGGGGTGCATTTCAATGAAATAGGTAATGCTAGGCTAGGTAGGTTAATAGACGAAAACGTGCGAAAGCTGTATAGGTCGAAGCCTTCTTTAAACGTTGTGGGTCCGGGGAACGCGGGCCCGACGTGATAAATAGTTTAAAACGCGGGCCCGTGGTAAAAAATAACTTGAACGTCTTTTATTGTAACGCGCGTAGTATTAGAAATAAATTAAATGAATTTAAGGCGATAATTTATTCTGGGAACTATGATATAGTTGCTGTCACTGAAACTTGGTTAAATACCGTGACTCGGGACTTGTTGGGGGAACTTGATATACCGGGTTTTAAACTCTTTACTATTGATAGGTTACATAGGTTTGGTGGAGGCGTTTTGCTGTATATTCGTAATTCCCTTAGGGCTATCGAGGTTAAGTTAGATTTTCCGGCAGCAATTAATGCGATATGTGTTGAAGTTAGGGCGCGTAGTATTAGTTTTAATTTTGTGGTTGTTTATAGACCACCCGTTCAACCCCTCGATACAGATGCTAGATTTTACTCACTTCTTGGTAATTTTATTGACAATCGGAATAGTATAATTGTCGGAGACTTTAACTGCCCTAATGTTAATTACGAGAATTTTACTGGTAATGAGGAGGGTTTGAGATTGGTTGAGTTTATGGACGATAACTTTTTACGACAGATAGTTACCGAACCAACGCGCGGTGATAATATTTTAGATTTGGTGATGACGAACGGCGAGAATATAGTCGAAGGTTTAGAAGTAGGCGAGAGTTTAGGACGTAGTGATCATCAAATTCTTAGGTTTAAGTTATTGATAGAAAACACTGAGGATAGTAACGTAATAGAAGTCCCTGATTTTCGTAGGGCTAATTTTGATAGTTTTGCGGATAGGATGAGAGTAATGGACTGGGATAACTTATTTATGGGTAATGACACAAATTTGCGTTGGGTGGCGTTTAAAGAAAGTTTTTAGGAATATTGAAAGGGAGTTTATTCCTCGTAGGCCCAAGCGCGTTAGAAATCGTGGTAGGCCGAAGTGGTGGACTAGGGAAATAGGCTCGTTCATAAACGAGCGTAATAGAGCGTATAGACTTAATAAGCGCAATGGCACGGCAGCTAACTTTAATAGATATATCGAGCTTAGACGTCAGGTTAAAAGATCAGTTAGGAATGCTAAGCGTAATTTAGAGATACTTATAGCTGCGGATAGTAAACATAATCCAAAAAAGTTTTTTGAATACGTAAATAATCGTAAGTCGGTAAAATAACATAGGCCCTCTAGTGGATGTTAATGGCGCTTTGGCTTCTGACCCTCAGGCGATGGCGGGTATTTTTAATAACTTTTTTGAGACAGTTTTTACCGTAGAAGACGTAAATAATATCCCCGACGTGGACGATATCGTTCCATTTAGTAGCGAGACTATTTTGGATGAAATAACTGTTTACGAGGTTGAGATTGCGCATTATATCGATAGGCTAAAAGTTAGCAAGGCTCCAGCCCCTGACGCTTTTTATCCCAGACATTTGAAAGATTTGAAAGACGTTATCGTAGGCCCCTTAACGAAGATTTTTAATCAGTCACTCGAAACGGGGATTATTCCTGAAGACTTCAAATTAGCTAACGTCACGCCTATTTTTAAAAAAGGCGACCGCGCAGTAGCTAGCAATTATAGGCCCATTAGCTTAACGTCAATTGTCGGTAAACTTTTGGAATCCGTAGTTAGGGATCGTATTATCGAACACTTAGAAAGTAGAGATTTGATTAATAGTAGTCAGCATGGGTTTCGACGCCATAGGTCTTGTTTAACTAATTTGTTAGAATTTTATAACGAAATAGTGCGCGAATACGATAGGCATAGAGCAGCTGACGTTATTTATTTAGATTTTAAAAAGGCGTTCGATACAGTTCCGCATAGGAGACTAATTGCGAAGGTCAAAGCGCACGGTATACGCGGTCAGGTAGCTAACTGGTTAGAAGAATGGCTTCGTGCTAGGAGGCAGAGGGTCGTAGTTAATGGTAGTGAATCGGGGTGGTTAGATGTAGGTAGCGGTGTCCCACAGGGTTCAGTGTTAGGCCCATTGCTATTCGTAATTTACATTAACGATATAGATGTAGGATTAACTAGTAACGTGTCAAAATTCGCGGACGATACTGAAATAGGCGGTAAGGTTGTTAACGAGGACGATAGAAATAGGATCCAAGACGATGTAAATAGGATTATGGAGTGGACAGATAAGTGGCAGATGCAATTTAGCGTAGACAAATGTAAAGTTTTGCATATAGGTTCTCGCAACAATAATTACACGTACACGATGGATGATAGGTAGTTAGCGAGCGTTGACGAGGAAGTAGATTTAGGCGTACGCGTATCTAAGGATTTAAAGGTTAGGAACCAGTGCCTGGAGTCTTGCGCAAAAGCTAATAGGATGTTAGGCTTCATAGCGCGTAATTTCGAATTTAAATCGAAGGATATTATATTGCCCCTTTACAAGTCCCTAGTCAGGCCTCATTTAGAATATGCAGTTCAGTTTTGGTGCCCGTACTTGCGTGAGGATATTGATAGGTTAGAAACGGTTCAGCGTCGTGCCACGAAACTTATTCCGTCATTGCGCAATAAGCCTTATGAAGATAGGATTAAAGAGTTAGACCTGTATTCACTCGAAACTAGAAGATAAAGGGGGGAGCTTATTGAAGTTTTCAAAATCGTTAATAACATCGATAACGTAAATTTTGACAAATTGTTCACTTTCGATAATAGTAATACTCGCAATAACGGATTTAAGTTGCGTGGCATACGTTTCATTACTAATATCGCTAAAAACTTCTTTACGTTTAAAGTAATTGATAAATGGAATAATCTTCCCGCGTCAGTCGTTCATTCTACCAGCGTTAATGTGTTTAAGAACCGTCTTGACACATTTTAAAAATATTAACGTTGTTTAAAATTAAAAAAGAAAGTTAACAACAGGAGTTCTGGTGGTGGTGCTCGAGGATGAGTCTGTTGACTATGAATGCCAGCTTGTGACATGCCAGCGTGTGATGCCAGCAATAAAATTATAATTAAAAAAAATAAATAAAAAAATTAGACTAACACGAACGTAGATGTAGCTCGTAGCGTAAACTAACCCACTTTTTGTTTAACTTTACCTACTTTTTTACTTGCATGTCTGTAACTCTCTTTTCTGCATGTTTGTAGTTTGCATGGTGTGACTGAGAGTTAAGACTGTGTTTGCATGGTTTGTAAGCGTTCTTATTATATTTCTTTTCATCTTTCACCCCTCTCCTATTCTCTCCGACTATTTTTCTGACTTGTCGGTAGTGGCCGGCGGATGATGATGGTGAGTCTTTTTTCTCTTTTTCTGAATGAAAGTTAACCCACGAATGATAGGTGTTGCTCCTTACTTAACCCATTATTCTCTTCTCTTCTCTTAACCCCCTACTCTTTCCTTTCTCTCGGGCTAACCTTAGAGTGGATCTTAGGGTCTTTGTTAGCCTTAGCTTCTGTAGATCTAGATCCTCTCTCTAACTGACATTTCAATGAATAAACACTAACACATAACGAGCATTGCAACAACACGTGTTAAACATTGTCAGCATGTTCAATTTACATCTCCCAGATGAGACATATTGGTTGAATGTGTAAAAATGAACCATAAATAATTCCCATATTCCTATATTATCTTATCCTTCATGTAATTCTTGTATTCATTTATATAGTCTCTGTATCCATTGTAAGAAAAAGTATCCATTTTAAAATTCATGTGTTATATGGTTTCATGTATAATCTTATATATTTAACTTTATATAATGCCTCTATTCCTATGTATGTAGTGTGGTATTCATTTTTTACATAAGGACCAAAATCGCCCAACGCGAGTTTGGATAAATAATTGATTCATTTCAAACTTTGCTAAATAATTGGTGACCTATTGTTTTTTTAAATCTCATAATCATTTTTTAGATTCGCTTATAAGGAATCCTGTAAGCTTTGCAATGTTCACATTTTGTATACACTCTCTTTCGTTATAAACAATGAGATCATGTCTTGCCTAAGCATTAAAATTGTACATCTTAAACCTTAAAATTTCACTCATATGCATATTTTAGTGTAAAGATGCATAGTCCGATTTCCACTTTTAGTTAACTTGGCAGATCATGATAACATCAGATCTGAAAAGTCGCGGTTTAAGATAAAAATATGGTTTCGTCTTCAAATATTTTGTTACTCGTTCAAGCCTTACCGCAGCTAAAAATTTACTTATTTTAAATATTGTGCAAAAAATAATACAGCCTTCTTAGCATTTAATAATAATAATGTTAGCAGTTTTTGGGTATATAAACCCATTAAATTCATCCATTGTCATTCAGAAGCTAATTCAGAGGCGTGAGCACTACCTGTATTTTTTAGCAGTAAATTACAGTGAAGCTTTTTTACCTTATCCTTCGAGCCTTGCTCTCTTCAGAAAAACTTAGAAAACTTTCCGGATACGCTATAAGAAGAATCCGGAACCTTCAGCATTTAGATTGCAAATCTACCAGAGTCCTCCGAGCCACTATAGAAGAACTCGGAGAGTAACATAGAAGAAAACCACTTCAAGGCACCTATCCGTTGCTTGCCTCCTAAACCAGAACCCCCGTCAATCCGAACCACCCCAGGGCCATAGACGGAGGGGTTAACAACTGGCGACCCTTTAACCAGGATCTTCACGACTCCAGGATTCTTCCAGTCCTCCAGACCCTTTAACCAGGATCTTCACGACTCCAGGATTCTTCCAGTCTTCCAGACCTGGAACCAGAACCAACACCCAGTTGACCGGCGTGTCACGACTTCGAGTTCGTCACATCCACCCGTGAACCGGTGCGTTACGACTCCAAGTTCTTCACGCCTACTTTTCATCTAGGAACAAGTGGCCAGCCAGACACGTCTTCAGGACACACCTCAAAAGGATTTCGCCATAGGAATCTTGTTAAGTACAAAACTCTTTTTTAAAATAATTTCTAAACATTTGAAAAGTCATTATTATTAACAATTAATATTTAGTATTGAGCCAGAATTAACAAAAAACACAGTGAACACTACAGACACCAGTGATACACTTTTTATTGAAAACAGTATTGTCACAGTTATTTTCAGTTATTTTTACTATTCTAGTTAGTATATAATTTTATTTAATGTACCAAACATAGTATTACCATACCATCACGTACATTTGAGTGAAATTTTGTTTACATTTTTATTTTTGTTTGCAATCTTTTCAAATTTTCCCCGAGTTAGGCAAATTGTTGTGCATTATTTTTTTTAGATAGTGTAGTTAGGAAAACCCCTTAAGTGATCATTCCATGAATTAAGATCGGTCAAGCAGACCTAATTAGAACATTAATAAGTACCTTCACATATGAGCGATTCAGACGGTGCGCTTTCTGACATCGAAGAATTACCTACACCCATTTTTCCACCTACCCCGCGCCCTTCAAACATATTCCCAAACACACAAGTCAGTATGTCTCAGTCTCAAACCCCCGCCCCAGCATATATTAACTTAGGCAGATTAGTAAATCTTCCTCATACTGTTTTAATTTTTAAGGGGACCATAGATAATCGTTTTGTTGAACCGCGCGTAAGACCTTGGGTTGAGTCTTTAGAGCAACATTTCTTACGCGAGAATATTACCGATGATGATATAAAAATCAGAGAAGCAAAAAGATTTATTGACCCTAAAGAGGGAAATGCCCATGACACAGTCACTTACGTCCCATCAATTAGCGAAGCTATAACATGGGACGATTTTAAACAAAACCTATTAGAATTTTTTAAAGAAATAACCCTTGCACAACCCTTAGCCACATTAGAAGCAGTCTTCCAAGCTAAATGGAAGAAAGAGGAACACGAGGATTTAAACAATTTTATTACACGTACACACAAACTTGTAGGAGAAGCCCTCCGGGCCGCAGAAAATGCATGTGGCATAACTTTTACTTCGAAACAAAGAAATCTAATAGTAGCCACAACCATTTACCAAAACTTACCCGGAGCGCCTAAAAAAAAGTTTCAGGAGTTTTTAAATGTTGACAAACCTGTCAGTGTAGCCATAAACAAAACACGGGAACATCACCCCGATTTAGCAAACCAAACCTACCGAAAGGGTAGAGAAACCCCTGTACAGTATATTCAGCAGCAGCCACAACACCAATACCAACAGCAACAACAACAACAATATAAACCAAGGCAAATACAGGGAACACCCCAGAAACAAGCCCCCCAAACCCAGAATACACGCCCTCCTCCACAGTGTTTTAACTGTGATAGTTTCGGGCATATGATAAGTCAATGTAATTACCCCTCGTATTGCTCCCACTGTCACGAACATGGTCATCGCCGTGGCGATCGCCAAAAGTGTGCTGATAAAGCCCCTGCAGGGTATAGACCCCACTTTCAGAAACCAAACCAACCACGTCCCCAAAACGTATCCCAAAAGTCAACCAATCCCCAGAAACCAGTCCATTCCCAGCCTCAGTCGAACTACCAACCCAATAAATCACGACCACAGGGTCACCCACACTCTTACCCCATGTATAAACCCCAATACAACCAGCAAGGTCAACTAGTTCGGTACGTAGAAGTACCCGGGGAGGAATCATTTTCCCCAGAGAACAGTTTTCAAGAACACCCTTCAGCGTATGATATCCCCGTAGAATATGATCCAGGTCCTCCCATAGAAGACCATGTGATCCCTTTTTTAGACCCTACATTGGAGGCAGCAGTTCAACCTCCTCCCTCCTAAATTACAGTAGTAAGCCCAGATACGCACACAAACTCCCCATCAGGATAATAGGTGCGGACCTCTTAGATTTAATAATAAATTGTAGTACGGATAACCAAGATTTAACTGCTCTCCTAGATACAGGAGCACACGCAACGTTAATTAAGAAACAATGCGTAGATGAATTACTAGAGAGTACAATTATAAATATGAACTTAAGGCACCATCCTGCCAACTTAGAGGAGTTACGGGCACACCCATACCCACATATGGAGAAATTGAGTTATATTTAGAAATTGGAAACGCGGTATACCCCGCGAAATGTTGTATAGTGGACACAGTCGCCACCTTTCAGACAGACATCCTACTAGGGATGGATTTTTTTAACCGGAATCAATGGGAGATTTACCCAGCCGGAAAGTTAGTAAAGTGTCGAAATAGGACACACCATCTCCGCGAGGATGACAGACAACTTAATGCTAATAGACTTAGCTCAGTTCAGATTTCCGAAAGAAATAGGAAACCCCCTCTACTTGATAGCAGATCAAGTCGGCCGGTTGCATCCAGAGGGACAACCGCTCCAGAAATCAGACCCCAGGGTAATCAGTTCCAGTTGTTGAATCCAGTTGGATCAACCCAGGCAGTTTCCAGACAGTCAGTTTCCAGTCAGTCAGTTTCCAGCAGTCAGTTTCCAGTCAGTCAGTTTCCAGTCAGTCAGTTTCCAGTCAGTCAGCTTCCAGTCAGCCAGCTTCCAGTCAGCCAGTTTCCAGTCAGTCAGTTTCCAGTCAGCCAGCTTCAGTTCAGCCAATAAGGCAAATTTTAGTCGCCGAACCAGAATCAGATTCACAATTTTTCATATGCCCTACCGAGCATATAACAGTAGCACCTTATGAGAAGATTTGTTTCCTAGCAAAAGTAGTTAACAGTCAAGGAAAATTATTAGAGTCAGAGCGTACTCTGATTACAGAGAAAAGTAATTTCAAAAGAGATGTTCTTATTGCCCAAGTCCTTAGTCAGAGTCAGAATTCAGCTATCCCTGTTGTTTGTTTAAACAAAGGAGAAAGATCTATAGAATTAACTTCAAATCAGAAAATAGGAACTGTTTCCACAGTAGAAATAGATTCAGATTTCCCCATCAGTACGATAAATCGTGTTTCCAGTTCCTTAGAATTAAAGCCTTCAATATTAAAAGAAGAATATAAGAAATGTCTGAAGCACTCCCTTCAGGAGTCACCAGCTTTACAGGATCCCAAACTAATGGAATCACTTCTCGATTTCCTGATAAGAAATAAAGATGTGATTGCCCTAACCGGAGATCCTCTGGGCCGAACTAATTTGGTCCCTTTTGAAATCAAGTTGGAACCCAATTCCAAACCCATTTTCATTCCTCCCTATCGGGTTCCACATTCTCAGTTAGTCACTATTGAGGAACACATCAAGGACATGTTGGAGCAGGATGTCATTCAGCCTTCAGCTAGTCCCTGGTCCGCTCCTATGATTCTCGTCTCCAAAAAGGACGGAACATCTCGCCCTTGTATAGATTTTAGACGCCTGAATAACATTACCATCCCAGACCGTTTCCCGATTCCAAACATGCAGGAAACAATTCTGAACGTAGGGAAAGCGAACTTTTTTTCATCCCTCGATTTAGCATCAGGTATTGGCAAATGGAGGTCAGTCCCGAATCTCGGGCAGTGACTGCTTTCTCCACTAACCGAGGCCATTACGAATTCCAGGTTTTACCTTTCGGAGTCGGAAATGGGCCTGCTAATTTCTCTAGGTTGATGAATATAGTCCTTTCCGACCTATTAGGTGTCGAAGCTCTCGTGTATCTTGACGATATTATCGTCTATAGTTCGGACATAAAAACACACTTTCAACGCCTTCATAATGTGCTATCACACTTGAGAAAAGCACACCTTAAACTGAAGCTTGCAAAGTGCAATTTTTTACAAGAATCCCTGGTATACCTAGGATTCCTACTCTCGTCCACAGGAATTAAACCTGATCCAGCCAAACTCGAAGCCCTGGAAAGATACCCTGTACCCAAGACCATCGACGACGCCCGTGCATTTATTGGTTTTGTCGGATTCTATCGGAACTTTATCCCCCAATTTTCGAATATTGCTAAACCTATTACTAATTTGTTCCAGAAAATTCGAAATTTAACTGGGAATCCGATCACCAACATGCCTTTGAAACTTTAATTAATAAACTAACCTGTCATCCCATTTTACAATATCCTGATTCACAAAACCCTTCATCATAGCCACAGATGCTTCCTCCTATGGACTAGGAGCCGTCCTGTTACAGGACGTAGACGGTGTGGAATTACCCATTGCTTATGCCAGTCAACTTCTCTCTGCACCTCAACGGAATTATTCCACTACGGACCGAGAGGCCCTAGCGGTATATTGGGCTTTGAAAAAATTCCGAAATATCGTCTATGGCTACGATGTAACCATCAAGACTGATCATAAGCCACTCACGTACCTCTTCAAGGACAAGCTACTTGAAGGACGATTGAGTAGATGGGCTCTGTTGATTCAGGATTTTGCAGCGAAAATCGTATACAAACCGGGAAAACTGCAAGTTATTCCAGACGGATTTGTCGAGACTCAAGCCCGACGCCCGAGTGAATAAAATAGGACTTCTTCCTGTGTTCGACTACGAGTGTCTGCAATACTCCCAACAACAGGACAAACACACCCAAAACCTTCGGGCGCGCCTGGAACAAAAGGAACCATCGAAGGTAAAAGACAGTACAACCTCAAAGATGGGCTCGTACATTTCAGGAACGAAGATGGAAACGACCTCGTGGAGATACCAAAGGATCTCGTTGATATAGCCATTGGACTTTGTCACGACTCACCTTTTTATGGACACATGGGGCCGGATCGCACCATCAAAAGTCTTTTGGAGCGATAAGGGCAACGTACCATCCACCGCTCCAATGCATAAATATCCAGTATGCCAGAGGCCCTGGCAAAGAACTGGAATGGATATACTGGGACCATTTCCCAAAACATCAAAGGGAAATCAGTACATCATTGTGTTTACGGACCACTTCTCGCGTTACAGCGAAGTAGCCGCCATTCCAGATCAGACCTCGGAAACTGTGGCAAGAGCCCTAGTGGAACGCGTCATCCAAAACCATACCACTCCTTCCATCCTAATCTCGGATAACGCCCGTAGTTTCACTTCCAAACTGTTCGAGTCACTTTGTAACATGTGTAGAATTAAAAATACACCACATGTGGCATACCACCGCAGGCAAACGGCTTAGTGGAAAGGCACAATCGAAAGATCTTGGAAGCCCTGCGCCACGTTGTCGATGCATCCTCCCGTACATGGGATGATTCCCTTCCCATGGTACAAACAGCCATCAACAATGGCTATAATGTCCATCGGGGACACCCCTCATTTCGTTCTATATCACTACGACAAGCGTCTACCTTTTGATTTGCCCGACCAAACGACCCGGCAGTCCTAACATCTTCCGAAATGTCAGAAGCAAATCAGCAACTAGCTGAACGATCTTTCAAGATTTTTGACATAATCCGCTATGCCCTCGACCAACGAAACCAACAGATGGAGCAAGAACACATAGGCGTCATCCCCGTCAACGGACTATAATCGTTGGTATGCGATGTTATCTGAAGAGCGTGAAACCGCCAGGGGCTCATCGAAAATTATACCCGAAATGGGATGGCCCATATAGGATTATGAAAGACCTCGGAAAAAATCGTTATGAAATCCTCGACCTCCGGGATCATTCCAAACTAAAGATCATTCACGCTGACAATTTGAAGATAGCTTCCGAGCAACACCTTCCCAAAAAACAGCTGCCAGGCGTTCGAGCCGCCTATCCTTCAAAAGGTCAAGATAACAAATCGGGCAGGGATCAAAAAACTGAAGTAGTCACCGCGGGAACCGCTACCCATGACGAAGATTGGTACCTCGTAATACCACCATTACTCGAGGCAATCTCTGAACAAGAGGAGGCCCCAGAGCCAAGCGTCCCATCGGACCCAGACCCTGGAGAAACCCCTTCGAGAGAATCACTCAGTGGAACTCCACCATCTCCTCCAACTCCACCATCTCCTCTGTCACCACCCTCGCCGATTGATGATCGACGCACGGACCCGACATACCGCCCGCAAATGCATCACCCACGTGAACTAGAACCTTCACATAAGAAACGAACCCGCTCAGAATCCGAGCTCAACGGTCGACCCCCATTGCCACCAAAACGAGGCCGACCCCTTCGCCCACCAACACAAGTATCCACACAAGTATCCACACAACTACCCCAGCTCCGTATAACTTAAGGCGTAGAAATGAATAAAATTGTCCCCCTTATAATTTTCCAAATTATTTACTCTTGTAGACCTAGCATTAAAATTTCTACCGGAGTTGTTATAGAAAAACTTGCAGAAGGTAAATTTTTGAAAGGGCATGCAGACCTTTATATAAATTTGCAACCCCCTGCTAGAATTAAAATCAATCTCCTTCAGATACAAACCCAATTAGAAACGTTTGAAAGTAAAGTCCAAAATTCTTTCCAAGGAAAAGATCAGATTAGTCGCGTTCTGTTAGAAAATACCCTCGAAAATATTCAAACTACAGCACGCGCCCTATCAGAAATATTAGCCTTACCATGGATACAAACTGAAACAAAAAAATCCGAAAACTTTAACCAAAGAAGTAAAAGGGGACTGATAGATATAGGAGGGAAACTGCTCAAAGGTTTATTCGGATTAGCAACCGAAGAAGATATTAAAAGAGTTGAACTTAAATTGAATCTCTTCGCTCGGAATCGACAATATAATGGACACATGTTCGAACAGACTATTAGGTCATTACACGAAACAATCGCTTCCTTCACTCCCTTTCGGACAGATTCACATACCTTGAATCCATGTTAGCTCAATACAAAGAACACAAACGATATCTAGAATTAATAGAAATAATGAACATACAAGTAACCCTAATCGATAAATACTTACAACGAATAACTACGATTCATTCCAAGGTTTTGCGTGCAACCCAGCTAGCCCATGGAAAAATCACTCTTTCCACCCTAATACCATGGGAAATACTCCAGTCCTTGATTCACACCGCCCAGTCACAATTAAAATTATCACCCATATTCCCACTCAACCACACTAATTACCCTCAATTTCTAGAATACACCTGGACTGTACATGGACCACGCCCCTACACATACCTCATAATTATACCATTTTTCGATTTCCTCACTTATGACGTATATAGATTTCACCCTTTCCCAACACCCTACCAAAATAACTCTAATGTCTATCGATTGTATTTACCCACCCTACCACCTTACCTTTTCCTCACCAAAGATCTATCAGCTTATTCTATGATGTCAGATAGCGACGTCCGGCATTGCCGATTCCCGCAACGAAATAAACAACTCATCTGCCCTCCACTCAAACCAGTTATTCTTCCCACTACTAGGTCTTGCTTTGTCGATTTAATTCGTGACCGGCATGCCCCCGTATGTTCATTTAAAAATTTCATTCCCCTAAAACCATCCAACTACGAATTGGACCAGACATCTGGGTTTCCTTCGCGAACAGGACTGCCGCTACCCTCGAGTGTCCATCAAATTATTCCCTCATTGCAATCCCTATGATTATTCGGCTACCAATTGGTTGCTCCTTGCGTTCAAAAGCCCTCCAAATATACAACCCGTATAAGGTTACCCTTAATAACTCATACCCATTTCCGTCGCAAATTAAATTTAAACCCGTCATAGAGATCTTAAATCTCTCCATAAAACCTGTAACCATCCTACCCGAACTGCATGCCCCTGAATGGAATGATCAATTGAGCCGGTTTAAAATTTCGGATGATAACCAAAACAACCTCTTACAAATACTACAACCGGTAACCATTTTCTCAACATCTGCCGTTAGTATCATTATTGTGTGTGCTATTATCCTCGGTGTATTTGTGATGAAAAGATCATTCTGGGAACAAAGAAAACCCAGTGACACGGAACATGAAACTATTTATGCACGACCAAGAGTGCGTACCCAGACCACGTGAACTAGACTTAAACCACCCGACTTATGTTGTATATATAAATCTGTATTATAAAACCAGTAGTTATCATCTAGTTAGCCTTAGTTAGGATGTTACGTTATTATATTAATATCATTCTAGAGGGAAGAGCCCTGTAAAAATGAACCATAAATAATTCCCATATTCCTATATTATCTTATCCTTCATGTAATTCTTGTATTCATTTAATAGTCTCTGTATCCATTGTAAGAAAAAGTATCCATTTTAAAAATTCATGTGTTATATGGTTCATGTATAATCTTATATTATAACTTATATAATGCCTATACTCCTATGTATGTACGTGTGTGTATTCATTTTTACATAAGGACCAAAATCGCCCAACGCGAGTTTGGATAAAATATTTGATTCACTTTCAACTTTGCTAAATAATTGGTGACCTATTGTTTTTTTAAATCTCATAATCATTTTTTTAGATTTCGCTTAATAAGGAATCCTGTTAAGCTTTGCAATGTTCACATTTTGTATACACTCTCTTTCGTTATAAACAATGAGATCATGTCTTGCCTAAGCATTAAAATTGTACATCTTAAACCTTAAAATTTCACTCATATGCATATTTTAGTGTAAAGATGCATAGTCCGATTTCCACTTTAGTTAACTTGGCAGATCATGATAACATCAGATCTGAAAAGTTGCGGTTTAAGATAAAAATATGGTTTCGTCTTCAAATATTTTGTTTACTCGTTCAAGCCTTACCGCAGCTAAAAAATTTACTTATTTTTAAATATTGTGCAAAAATAATACAGCCTTCTTAGCATTTAATAATAATAATGTTAGCAGTTTTTGGGTATATAAACCCATTTAAATTCATCCATTGTCATTCAGAAGCTAATTCAGAGGCTGAGCACTACCTGTATTTTTTAGCAGTAAAATTACAGTTGAAGCTAGTTTTTACCTTATCCTTCGAGCCTTGCTCTCTTCAGAAAAACTTAGAAAACTTTCCGGATACGCTATAAGAAGAATCCGGAACCTTCAGCATTTAGATTGCAAATCTACCAGAGTCCTCCGAGCCACTATAGAAGAACTCGGAGAGTAACATAGAAGAAAAACCACTTCAAGGCACCTATCCGTTGCTTGTTTCCTAAACCAGAACCCCCGTCAATCCGAACCACCCCATGGCCATAGACGGAGGGGTTAACATATATATATATATATATATATATATATATATATATATATATAAAAATTTACATATATATATTATAAAATATATATATATATATATATATATATAATATATATATATATATATATATATATATATATATTATATTTTATATATATATATATATATGATGAATAAAACCACGAAGGAAAAGAAACAGAATGGTGCTCAAGCGCTTTCGTCTAATGACATCCTCAGGAACACTGAAGTACATAAAGAGTTACAGCCTATATATAGGTTACAGAAAAAAATATATATATATATACAATAAACGGAGAAACAAAATTAAAGGATTGTGGGTGGGGCACACAAATTTATAAGGAAAAACTATCGATTTTTAGCACAAGATTAAATGAATTGTTTCCAGCCAA
The DNA here is from genome assembly GCA_023014485.1 of Bathynomus jamesi. Lineage (NCBI taxonomy): Eukaryota > Metazoa > Arthropoda > Malacostraca > Isopoda > Cirolanidae > Bathynomus > Bathynomus jamesi. The sequence continues at coordinate 123,948 of JAJOZX010002354.1, read as the reverse complement.
TGTTATAGATAAAAAAAAAATATATATACAAATTTATACTTGAAATCTGCCCGGTTTTAGCACTCTGCTCTTTTTGTATGTAAAAATTGAAAAATTATCGATTTTTAGCACAAGATTAAATGAATTGTTTCCAACCAATGTTATAGATTAAAAAAAAAAAAATAAAATATATACAAAGTTATACTGGAAATCTGCCCGGGTTTTAGCACTCTGCCCTTTTTGTATATAAAAATTGAAAAATTATTAGGGTGGCATACAAGTTTACCAAAGATTTAGCGTACCTTTCTTATCTAAATCTGTTCTGAAGGAATTCAAAACAACAGCATCGAGTTGAAAAAGACCTTTGCTTATGTTGAAGTTATTTGTAAGTTGGTATTGAAAAACTCATGAGCTTCACTTGCCCCACAAACACCTTGAAATGGGAGACCCAAAATGGGTGCACACACATTTCTACATTACTGTAGTCTTTACAGCCACACTTACACTTTTCCTCCTAAGTATATATAATGTAATGTATATGGTTGTAAATTTTGACTTGGTCCGCAATCGATATGGACCGTGACTTATTTTTCGTTCGCAAGGTACTAGTATTGTCCGATACCGTAATGAAATTGACTGGATTCTTTGGATCTGATATATTTGCATGTCGGTTATAAATAGATATAGAGTGTAACATATTTGTTAACAGTAGTCTATTATGACTTGATCCTCTGGATCCAGTGATTCTATCTTTAGTTTTAAATCGATAATTAATTAGTTTTAAATTGATAATTATTTAGTTTTGTAAAAATTGGTCGTTGCCAATGTACAGGCAGTTTTTGCATAAATTTCTTATGTTCTTGTGGTTCGGAACCCACGTAAAATTGTAGGTCCCCTCCGCCACCACGGAGGACATACACAATACACAATTACGAACACAGTTAGGTAGACCAGTCATGAGTGGAACCTAGGGTCTTTGTTGGTCTGGCTCCCTTCCGGGCAACACGGAACGGGTATTTCAGCGTCTTAAGACGGTGGGGGTTCCCTGCCGTTATGATATCCTTCTGAAGGATGGGTCTCTTTTGAAGTCCCGTTATTCGGGGGTGACTGAGTCCCTTCTACAGTTGCAGGATGTTCTAGGTTGCAGAGTTTCTGTGACTCCCCATCCGCAACTGAATAGATGTCAGGGCACCATTTTCGCTTCCCGTCTGCTGTCAATCCCGGTTGGTGAGTTGCAGGAGGATCTTGTCCCCCAGCGGGTAACGAAGGTCTTCCGCTTTTCGTCGCGCCGGGATGGTGCTCTTACCCTGTCCGCTCGTCTGCTCCTGACCTTTGACTCCCTTGTGCCTCCGGCACAGGTGTTCTGGGGCGTGAGTGATCGCCGGTCGTGCGAGTTTTCGGTGCGGCAGTATGTGCCTGACCCGGTTCGCTGCTTTGGCTGCAACCGGTTCGGCCATGTTAGCTCTGCGTGCCGCCGTGGGGGTAAGCTATGTGTCCACTGCGGTGGGCCTGCGCACCCCTCCCCCATGCACGAAGCCCCCGCAGTGCTCGAACTGCTCGGGGGCCCACCCTTCCTCCTCTCGGGACTGCCCCGTTTTCAAGTTTGAATTCGAGGTGCGGTCCTTAAGGACTACCGAATTCCTTAGTGCGCGGGAGGCGCGCGATAGGGACCGTGATCGGGAGCCGCGGCGGGGGTTGTCCTATGCTGCGGCTCTTGGCTCCGGCGGGTCCTCGGGCCCCTCCCGTGCTACCCCAGCGCCTACCGGAGTGGTGCCCCCCTGGAAGTTCCGGGGGTTGGTGGTTTTTACCTGCGCTTTAACACTTGCAGTCTACCATCTTACTTGTCACACACAGACGAAATAACCTTGGTTGGTTGGTTTTGCTTCCACCCGAATTTTTCATTCTGACGAAGGTTAAGCTTGTCACTCCACCTTAGACCTACAGTTTAACGTGGAATCCAAACCACGCCCTACCACAGGCGGTCAGACACTATGAAGTCCTCGCCCGGACTTGATCTCACGACCTCTCGATCAGCAGCCCAGCGTCTTAGCCACAAGGCTACCCATTTATCTACCAACCAATTTTTTTTCATTGTGTGGGAGGATGAATAGCTGGGTTTGCTGCGCGCCGCCTGCCGTCACCGGGTCTCGATCCTGGAGCCGATGGATTCGTAGTCAGCGACGATAACCACTACACCACCAAGGCGCATAATGATAGTTTTGTTTCTTAAGTAGTTACTTTGTCTAAATGTGAGTATGGCGAAGATACTCCAATTGCGAACTAACCCCGTTCTCCCCTATATACTCTCCCGGGGTGGCCACCTTGTCGTGGTGTGGGGGCTTGCGTGTTCTGACCCAGTGGGCTACGTCGGCAGGGATTCAGCCCCTGGAAGGGGCACCCATGCCGGGGCTGCTGGAGGAACCAGAGTAAGAGTTACAAGGTCTTTGACTCCCAGTACGAGTCTCCAGAGCTGTCGTCCGGAGGTGGCGTCCTTAGGGCGCTACCGTGTTGGCTGATTGGCTGTCCGGGCCGGTGCGATTTGGTAGCTAGGGTTTTTGCGCCGCTGGAGGCAAACTTTCGCATCACGGGGCCACGTTTTTGAACTGACGGTGACCCCTGTTGACAAGGTACCCTGCCCCCTGTGGTTTGCGTTTGGCCCGTCTTTCTTACCGGTAAGCAGTTGCTCGCGATTGTGCGACAATTGAGCGAGTACAAACTTCACAACTTAACCTAACCAATTGTCAAGGGCATACAGTTGACCTAACCGGGCATGGTTACCCCACAATGAATTCGGGACCCGGAAAGGTAAGTAGTACCCCTAACCTAACCTAGATGACGTTAAATAGGAATTAACCTTATAAGAAATACGAACAAGTAAACGTTCGCTTGCAACATCTGATCGAAGGTGATAATGATGAAAATATTCTCGACTTTCTGCGTAATATTTCCTACAATTTGGAATTATATATATAATTCACTGCTTAACTACTTATAGTTTTAAATCTGTTTTGAATAAATATACATTTTAATTAAATATATTTGTTTTAAATAAATATTTTTTACAAGGTGAATGTTTATTATTTTTTAGTCAGTTTGCACTCGCTCAGTTAGCCTAATCGCTCAATGCGTCAAGTCGCTCAATTTGTACTCGCTCAATGTGTATTCCCTTAATTGATGCAGTCCTGTTGCTCGCGTCCCTTGGGTACGTTTTCTTTACTCTTCAATTGTTATGAATAAAATTAACTCTTCTTCTAGCTAGCCCTCGGGTGGTGGGCGACCAGGATCTCCAGTCCTCTACCACTGGAAGACCACGTCTTAAGGGGCTTGTCCCCCTCTGGCTGCGAAAAATTCGCGTCCTCCTCGTTCTAAGACTGCTCATATGTCTTATTCCAGCAAATCTCTTGACCTCTTCGTAGGGGCCGGCGGCTCTGACCCGGACTAGCCTAGGTTTTTTGTTTTCAGTTCTTCCGACTCTCCTCCTCTCTCACAGCGAGATGTTTTTGAGGTGTATGATGGCTTCACTTCCCGTTGTAGCGATCCCCGACCCGACAGGTGTGGCCCCAAAACGATGGCTCTCTTGTGATCAAAGTCTCCTTCAGAGCCCAGTACCAGAAGCTTTCGTCCCTCTCGACCCTGGCTTCTGCTCCCCTGGACTCCCTCCCCGACTCTTCCTTTAACACTTGTACGGGTGTAATTCATACACCCCTGCTGTCTTTTAGAATACCAGGAGTCGCATCTTTTCACCCGCCTCTCCTCTCAGAAGAGGTCCGCCGGTCCGCCGTTATATCCCCAGATCACGCCGGTGTTTTCCTTCCCAGAGGTTCGGACACGTCAGTAAGACGTGTCGAAGTTTCCCTGGTATTTGTGTTTATTGCGCGTCTCCGACGCATGGTTCATCCTGCTCAAATCCTCCCGGCTGCACCAACTGTGGAGATTACCACGCCGCTTCCTCTTCTTTCTGTCCGACCTACTTATTTGAGCGTGAGGTCCTGCCAGTCCGGGAATTTGACAAGGTCAGCTTCCAGGAAGCGAGGGCCCGCGTTAGGTTCCGATTCGTACCTTCGCTCAAACTTTGCGTCCTTCCCGCATGGCTACCTCCCTTTGCCTCGAACTTCGATCACTTCCGTATCGTCCTCTTCCTCACCTTATCGCTCTATGCCTGATCAGGACTAGCCCACCCGTTCCTCTATATCGACCTTTTCGTCGTCTTCATCCCCTGTGTTCTCCTTTCCACCCCGCTCGTCCCCCAAAAACTTTCAATTCCACTGTCCCCATCTGCTCACTTCAGTAGCATCTAGTCCGCTTACCCACCCTCCCGAAACCATTGCTAACATTTCAGCATATACACTGCGTTCGCACTTATTAAGCAGATTACATTTTCTCCAATGTTTTCAAAAGTTTTTCCCCGATTTCAATGAAATTTGTAGCAAATAATCACTATATATAGCAGCATTGATGGTATTCATTTCGATAAAATATTTTGATAATTAAAATAATTATCTCATTTTATTGAAAAATATGTAAAATATTGTGTTCCGATTATTAAGCAAGTATTCTATTTATGGATCTAAATGGTGAAAATGGGTAAGAAGGATTTAACATTAACTGAGAAAAGAAAAATAGTCAAGTTACTCGATGAAAATATAAAATCTATTGAAATTGCGAAGCAGTTTGGCAGAGCTTATCGAACTGTAAACAAGTTTGTAGCGGAGGGTACCAAACAGAGGCAGCGAAGTTATAAAGGAGCTATAAGAAACGTGACAAGGCGGCAGATATCTGTAATCAAGCGCAAATTGCAAAGCATCCATTGTCCTCAAGTAAAGAGGTTTTTGAGCAGGCTGGCATACATAACACTGGTATGCATCAATTTTGCTGTCAAGGGTTTTGTAAGTGATTCTTATAGAGGTTTTCCTGCTGATTTCGAATCTGCAATCCGTTTTTCTCAATCAGCTCAGGTTATCCGGCTATGGCCTCATAAGTAAAATAGAATTTTTCGTGATTTTGTCAAAGCGGAATTGGAACAGTAACATCTATCATCACTTGTTTCACTTGTATAATATATTTTTTTACTTTTCAGGCATATAGATAAAATATTTCATAATGAATAGAGCGTGTAAAAATGATCCCAATAGATTCTGCTACATATGTGGGATGGTTACCATGCCAAATAACCAGTCCCAAATCACTAAATTTGTGAAGACAATGTATAGAGCATACTTTGGAATTAAGCTAGGGTACCAGGACAAAAATTTCGCCCTTCATATGTGCTGCAAGACGTGCATTGAAAATTTGAGATGGAGCAAAGGCAGAGCGAAATCTTTGCCTTTTGGAATTCCCATGATTTGGAGAGAAGGAAAGGATCACGTGACAGATTGCTATTTCTGCATGACAAACCTCCAAGGTGGGCTTATAAATTTATTTTTCGTAAATATTTTGAAATTCTCGTATGAAACTTGACATAATATTCACCATAATATAATATTCACCATATATAGCATAATATTCACCATAATGGTAATCATACATTTACATATACATATTGTTATAGAAAATACATTTACACATACATATTGTTATACAAGTTACATTTACATATATAATGATTGTATATTTTCTTTCTTTTTCATTCATATTGTCCCCGAAGGGACAATATGAATGAAAAAAAGAAAATATACAGACTCCATCGACCTATTTCATATCTTACAGACCGCAGCCTTCCTTCACGAGCCGCCACTGTCTGAATGCTTCTTCTATTTCATATGAAAGTTTTATATCCATGTTTCTGTGTTTCTATTTTCAGGAGTTAACAAGAAGAATAAACACATTGTTGTATACCCTGACATTCCTTCTGCTATGAGACCTGTACCCCATGGTCCTGGAATTCCAATACCCGACCCACCTCAAACCCTGGACTTCGATGATTCTGATGATGAATCAATGACCAATGCCAATGACCAGTCCCAGTCGTATATACCTCAAAATACCGCTTCAAATGAGCCGAGGCCTCTCAACCAGGCCAAACTTAACGATCTTACCAGGGATTTAGGACTTTCCAAATTAGCTGCCGAGATCTTGGGCTCACGACTTCGAGAGGACAACTTGCTGGCTCCGGGAACAACATTCTCCTGGTATATGAAACGAGAGGAAGAATTCCGCAAGTTTTTTGCAGTGCACGAAAATACCTCTTCCTTAGTGTACTGCTGCAATGTTGAGGGGCTAATCGAATCCTTGGGCCTGCCATATAACGCATCAGAATGGAGGCTATTTATAGACTCGTCTAAACGAAGTTTGAGCAGTACTTCTCAACATTGGGAATATGGTTGCATCAGTCCCTGTAGCACATTCCGTACAACTTACTGAGAGCTACGATAACATGAAAATTTTACTGGATGCTCTCGTATACGACCAACATAACTGGAGGATGTGTGGAGATTTGAAGGTAATACTAATATCATAAGTAAACTATTGCTATTGACTATGTTGTTTTTCCAAAGGTTATTTGAGAGCGTATAAGAACACTTAACTTCCCCACAGAAGTGATACAGTCCAATGCATAGATTTTTTTATCTGATAGAACAAATTCTCTAAATTCTTTAAATATTCTCATTTTTTTCAGATTGTGGCATTTGTATTGGGAATGCAAGGGGGATACACGAAATACCCATGTTTCCTCTGCAAATGGGATAGCCGAGCGGATGAGAAGCACTATGCACAGCGTGAATGGGCATCCAGAGAGAATTTTGAACCTGGGTCGCATAATGTCGTTTCAGTGCCCCTTGTACCACCAACAAAAATTTTGCTCCCACCACTTCATATTAAGCTGGGCTTGATGAAAAATTTCATCAAATCAATGAATAAGGAGGGTTCAGCATTCCGATATCTCGAGAGTAAATTTCCTCATATATCTGATGCTAAACTAAATGCTGGGGTTTTGATGGTCCTCAAATTCGAACTTTGATCAAGGATACTCAGTTCGAAAACGCAATGACTCCAACTGAGAAGAATGCCTGGCAGGCATTCAAATCAGTTGTCACTGATTTTCTTGGCAAGCGTAGAAGTCCAGAATACGAGTCCGTTGTCGAAAACTTGATGGAAGCTTTCAAAGCTCATGGGTCGCGCATGTCCATAAAAATGCACTTTTTGTGGTCCCACTTGGACTATTTTCCTGAAAATTGCGGGGATTATAGTGAGGAACAGGTGAACGATTTCACCAAGATATCAAAATAATGGAAGAGAGGTACCAGGGAAACTGGGATATCAATATGCTGGCGGACTATTGCTGGTGTTTGAAGCGAGACGTGCCCGAAGAAAAACACAGACGGAAAGCCAAAAAAACTTCATTCCTTCCTCAATAAACTTTTTTCCATATTCATTGTATGAATAAAAATATTTATTCACACAATGTTTTCACTTTTCACGAGTGTTCTTATAATATTACTCGTATCTACAGTGTTTAAGCTAAAAAAATCAATAAATTTGGGGATAAAATTGGACTTATAATAAATGGGCAATAGAGAAAAAACCTGACCTGATTGAGGAAAACCAATGTCATTTTCGAATTCAGCATGGTCGAATTATATAATATGAGTTGAAAAAACCCTCACAGCAGGCAAAAACATTTCATATGCATACCAGTGTAATGTATCAAGAACATCTCGATGTGGAATCCTCCAAACAATTGGCAAGACGTATAAACCTACGATTCAGTCACCATTAACACCCAGGTACAAGAAGCAGCGTGTTGAATGGCCGCGTCAGTACGTGAAAACAGATTTTAATACTGTATTGTTCACCGATGAATGAAAAGCAACCCTTGAGGGACTTGATGTTTGGTCAAGAAAATGGATTGCTGAGAGCCAATTTCTACCATACAGAGTGCCTGATGGTGTAAAAATGAATGCCCAGTCTTACACAAACTTTCTAAAAGAAAACCTCATTCCATGGTAGAGATTGACCCTTAGCAATCAATCTTCTTGACCAACCATCAGATCCCTCAAGGGTTGCTCTTCATTCATCGGTTAACAATACAGTATTAAAATCTGTTTTCACGTACTGACGCGCCCATTCAACACGCTGCTTCTTGTACCTGGGTGTTAATGGTGACTGAATCGTAGGTTTACCCGTCTTGCCAATTGTTTGGAGGATTCCACATCGAGATGTTCTTGGTACATTATGTATGCCAGCCTGCTCAAAAACCTCTTTACTTGAGGACAATGGATGCTTTGCAGTCTGCGCTTGATTACAGATATCTACCGCCTTGTCACTTTTCTTATAGCTCCTTTATCACTTCGCTGCCTCAGTTTGGTACCCTCCGCTACAAACCTGTTTACAGTTCGATAAGCTCTGCCAAACTGCTTCACAATTTCAATAGATTTTATATTTTCAGCGAGTAACTTGACAATTTTTCTTTTCTCAGTTAGTGTTAAATCCTTCTTCTTACCCATTTTCACCATGCAGATCCGTAAATAGAATACTTGCTTAATTAATAATTCGGAACACAATATTTTACATATTTTTCAATAAAATGAGATAATTATTTTAATTATCAAAATATTTTATCGAAATGAATACCATCAATGCTGCTATATATAGTGATTATTTGCTACAAATTTCATTGAAATCGGGGAAAAACTTTTGAAAACATTGGAGAAAATGTAATCTGCTTAATAAGTGCGAATGCAGTGTATATCAAAAGCCGCTTTCTCTTCTGGTCCCTCCTCCCCTCCTCGCTCTTCTGTTAAATGATCCATCGCCAGCCCCCGGCGTTTGAGTCCCTCTGCCAAGCTTCTTTGCTCATGTACCCCGTCTCCTCATCCTCTCACTCCCTCTTCCACCAGTTCTCTTCCTCCCGCCCCCGTACTTCCCGCCTCCAGTGATCCCTCGTTTTGAGGACTTCTCCGAGTTACCCCGCTTCCCTTCGCGACTGTCCTCTTCCTTTCATTCCTGATGGTGACCATGCGGCTTCCGAAATTCAAGTTCAAGCCGGCATCCACCCTCTTCCCCTTTCTCCACCGCCCCGCTCCCTCCTTGACCTCCCGCCTGATTACGTCTATCCCCCACCTGTATTCCGCTCTTGGTGGCTGCTATCCTTCAGTGGAATTGTCGAGACCTCTCTAATTGGCTGGACTTTCTCCTCCTTATTCAAGATTTTGCTCTAGTGTGTGTCTGCCTTAAGGAGACCCAACTTGTGGTTCGCCTCTTGCGCCCTCTCCACAGAGTTTCATCGTACCTCTCCTTCCTCCCTTCCCGATGCAGGTCCCAGTGGCGGTACGGCCGTCTTCATCCGGTCTGACGTGTCGTCTATTCCTCTTCCCCTCCGCACTCTTCTCCAGGCTATTGCCGCCTGGGTTTCCCTTGACCGATTGTATTCAGTCTGCTCCTTATATCTCCCCCCGTCACAGGAAGTTTCTGTTGACGATCTTTGTGCCCTCCTTTTACAGCTTCCTGCACTCTTCCTCCTGGAAGACTTCAACGCGCGCCATCCTCTATGGGGTGATACCGTCACCAATCAGCGGGGTGGCGTTGTGGTCCCTTCTCTCTCTCCTTAATACCGGCCAGCCCACAGCTTTCCACCTCCAGACCTGCACGTTTTGCTCCATAGATCTTTCGGTTATTTCTCCTTCCGCCTTCCTTGATTTCTCTTGGTCTGTCACTCCAAACCTTTATGGTAGTTACCATTTCCCGCTCCTCCTCGGTCTCTTTTCCGGTCTGAAAGCCAAACGTACGCAGTTCCGAGCAACTTTCCGACTATCGATGCTGCCTCCACCTACCTCACCGATCACATCACTTGTGCCGCTCTATCCTCCATTCCCAAATCAACATTTCCCCGCTTTGCCCCTTCCGTTCCATGATGGACCCCGAAATGCGCCCTAGCCATTTAAACTAAGAAGTCGGCTTTTCCCTCTCTTCAACGCAATCCATCCCTTGCTAATTCAATAGCTTTCAAACGTGCGCGAGGTCAGGCCCGTCGCACAGTCCGTGAAGCCCTTCGCTTTTCCTGGTGAGCTTACGTATCCTCTCTCAATTCCAGCACTCCTTCCTCCCGAATCTGGAACAAGATTCGGAAAACTTCTGGTAAATCCCTTCTTCATCCTCCTCCTGTCCTTGTTAGAAAATCTAGAAGAGGAAGAACCATTGTTGTCCCAAGGCGATATGATGACTAAGCTGATTGATGCAGCATTGCTTGTATATATTAAGTTAAGGTGTATATATATCCATCTTATAATTGTAAGGTTAGTGAAAAATTCACTTAATTTAGAGCTAGCTTTTTTGGGCTCTTGTGGCATCATTTTTTGGGGCGCTGCGCGTCTTTTCTACTCGTTTGTGGAATGCCATACTTACAGGCTGTGGTCTTATAGAGAGCTCTCTTGCAATTCAGTTTGGTTGTTTAGATACAAGATTGTTGCATCGTGCAATAATGCAGGTTGTGTTGTTGTTGCAAGGTTTAGAAAGAAGACCATAAATAGTGCCTCTTTTGTTTTTATCTTAAATTCACGCAACTGAGGCCTAAGGTAGGCCTAGATCGAGTCAGCAACCCTGAGGTAGGACCTAATAGGACCTCCAAGTCCGTAAGTTTTTAATTCTAGCTTAACTTCGGCTGTAGGTTGAACTGGCCCTTCAGAGCTTGGCCGTTCACGGCTCAGCTGGGATTTTGAACCCAATAAAAAAAAATAATAACAACATGGTCCTTCAGAACCGGATTCTAGCCCAAGACTGAGTCAGTGACTATTTTTCGGCAAAGTTCTGATTGTGCAAATTGTAGCCCAAGTTAGGCCTAGACGGGTTGTGCATAATTGAGTTAAGGTCCCAGGGTAGAAAGTTTGGTCGCCCAATTGCGAAACTTGGCCACTCGTCTGTCGTTGTTTTTGGCCTACATTTTTATCGGTTTGGTTAATTTTGGTTTATTATTCGTAGGCGAAGGTTGCAGACTTCGGAGCGCCAGTTACTTGGGTGGAAAATTTGGTATTCCATACTGGTGGTTGGTCAGTACCCCACCCAGCAATTCAGTTTATTTGAAAAAAGCAAAATTTGCGTTTGATCAGTTCAAGTATTTTTGCCAATTCAGCTTATTTGGCATTGAGCCGAATTGCTGTTTGCATTGAAGATGAGTGCAGCTGAATTGAACAAGTTTAAAAAAAGGAGAAGCGCCTACAAAGGTCTAATTACAAAGGTCATTGCCACTATAGATTCTGCCATAGAGCAAGAGGATTTAAGCTTAGTGACTGCGCAGCTTTCCATATTAGAAACTAAAAAGGTTGCTCTAAGCGAAGTAAATGTTAAAATTGACTCACTCGTAGGGTTGCCAAGTGTCCTTTATTTCAAAGGACAGTTGTTTATTTCAGCGACTTGTACGACTTTCTAGACATATTTTATCTATGAATATAATAAAGAAATTGTAAAAAATATTGCACAAGTAAATTTTTATCATGATAAGCAATGGAATATACGGTAGCGTGCAAGTGTCCTTTATTCAAGATCTGTTGACTTGGCAACCCCAAATTTTTAATTGAGGCTCTTATAGAAGAAGATGAAATAGAAAATAACATAATTTACTTTGAAGAGATTATTGATGATATAATTAAAGTAGGCCACCGAGCAAGAGAGTTTAGCAGCTCAGTACAGTTAGAGACCAGGTCTAATAATGAAACACAACACTCAACAAATGGTGTTTGTAAAGTTAAGGTTAACAGATCTGCAGTTCAATTACTGAGGCTAGTACTCAAAACATTTTCTGGGAGTATTCAGGAATGGCAAGGATGGGCAGACAGTTTTCAATCAGCAGTTCATTCTAGTCAAGTGTTAAGTGCCGTGGAGAAGTTTAATTATTTGCAGTCTCTCTTGGAAGGGGAGGCAGCAAAGACAATAGCAGGAATTAGCATTAACAGAGGCTAATTATAATGTGACTTGGGATATATTAAAGAAACGGTTTGGTAAGCCAGAGATCTTAATTAAAAGCCACCTCCGTGAACTTTTAGCTATACCTCCTGTTAATAATCCCAATAGTGTCAAGGAGTTACGGCAGTTATATGATGAATTTGAAGTTAGAACTAGGTCCCTGGACAACTTGGGTGTAGGAATGGAAAGGTATGGTATAATGTTGGTCACTATACTGGAGTCTAAATTGCCTAGCTCAATTTTGCTTGAATTAAGTAGGGGACACTCTACAGAACATGTGTACATCCCCCTTCAGCAGATGTTGTCTTTTAGGCACAGAATTAGCAAGACGAGAGGGAATTGAGTTTGCACATTGGGATGTTAAACAAGGGGACAAAGGCAGGCACAGCACCAAGGTTTCTACCAAAAAGAATAGCCCAGGTACAGTGTCAGCTCTACATGCATCCTCTAAGAATAAATTAAAGGGAATCAAGGAATGCATATTTTGCGAAGGCAACCACAAGTCATATAAATGTGAGGTGGCTGAGGCTTTACCTTTTGAGGAGAGAAAGGATAGGGTAACTAAGTCCACAGCATGTTTTAAATGTTTTTTGAAAGGTCACAGAGCAAGGTTTTGTAAGTTTAAAATTTTGTGCAAAAAATGTCATGGCAGGCATCAGCCATTATTGTGTGAAAACACTCCTAGTAGGCCTACCCCAGAAGTAGAGACATCAGTGGCACAGGCTACTGCTATGAAAGGGAGTAAAAGTAAAGGGGGATTATTGCAAACAGCTGCAGCCTTATTAATTGGGAATGATGGAGAAGCTACTGTAAGAGTGTTGTTTGATAGTGGTAGCCATTGTAGCTTTATTAAGACCAGAATTTCCAGAAAATTGAAGTTTAAAGAACTTAAGAGGGAAAATTTAAGAATTTCTAGGTTTGGGGGTTCCGTTCAAAACCGAACCAAAGTTAAGAAGGTAGAAGTTCTGGTTAAGGGGTTGTTACCACAAAGTCCTACTATCAAGGTCCAAGCTGTAGAGATTGAGGAACTTTGTGCTCCAGTCACTACTTGTTTAGAAAGTAAGCTAGGCTGGATGCTACATGGTAGCTATTGCAATGAAATGGAGGTTAAAGCTCTTTTTGTTAAGATTGAGGAGAACAGCCATGGTTTGGAAAGGCATTTGAAAGCGTTTTGGGAACTTGAATCCATTGGCATAAAGAACAAACAGGCAAGTACAGTGAACAGTGATGTTTTAGAGCAATTTGAAAAAGGGATTGGGTTTAGAGATGGTTGCTATGAAGTTGGCCTCCCTTGGAAGGATTCTTGCAAACCCGGTTCAAACCTTCAGCTAGCTAATCGGAGGTTGGAGACTTCATTGTACAGGCTAAGAAAAAATGAGTTGTTAATTGAATACAATGAGGCCATCCTAAGCTATGTAAGGGAGGGCTATGCTGAAAGGGTGCAAGGTGAGCTGGTGAGCCAGGAGGCACATTATCTGCCACACCATGCAGTGGTACGGCGAGACAAAACTACCACCAAACTGAGGGTAGTTTTTGATGGCTCAGCAAGGACAATGGTGGTGTGTCCTTGAATGACTGTTTGGATGCTGGGCCAAATTTAAATGCAGATTTATTTTCCTTGTTACTGAGATTCAGGTTTGGTAGAGTAGCATTGACTGCAGATGTGAAGCAAGCCTTTTTGCGGATAAAATTAAAACCAGAGGACAGAGATACAGTAAGGTATCTGTGGGTGGATACGAGAGACTTGTTGAAAAATGAACCTAAGGTTCAAGCATATAGAATGAAGTCAGTGTTGTTTGGCCTCAGCTCTAGTCCATTTCTGTTGGCAGCTACTATGCAGTACCATTTTAAGAAATATTCTGAAGTCTATCCTAACACTATTCAACACATAAGGAAAAATTTTTATGTTAATGATTTGCTGTGTTCCGTGGATAATACAGAAATGGCTAAACAGATATTCATGGAGGCTAGAGCTATAATGAGGGAGGCTGGCATGGAGCTTAGAAAATGGCAGACCAATCATTCTCAATCACAAGAGTTTATGAGTCAGTCCTGTGTAGTACCTGATGCAGCAGAAAGTATTGAGGATTCTGGTATTAAGGAATTGTGGGCAATAGACGCAAAAGTGCTAGGCATTGTTTGGCAGCAAGGAGAGGATTTGTTTACCTTCAATGGGAAATCTTTAGTAGAGCTGGCTGAGAATGAGACAAGGTGGACAAAACGTACAGCTCTTAGTTTGGCTTCAAAGGTCTTTGATCCTCTTGGATTCCTGGCTCCATTTGTGATAAAGTAAAAAACTTGGTTTCAGAGCCTTTGAGAAATTGGACTTGGTTGGGACCAAGAGTTACCTGATCATATGGTGGTAAGGTGGAAATATTGGTTCAAAGAATTGGCACATCTTGGAGACATTGAAATCCCAAGATGGTACTTTGGAGAGATGAACAATAGTCCAGACAATTTGAAGCTGCATATATTTTGTGATGCAAGTGAGGAAGCCTATGCAACTTGTATTTATATAAGAGGCACATTGCAAGAGGAAGTAAGTTGCAGGTTGGTTGCTGCAAAGAGCAGAGTAGCACCTTTGAAAAGGCTTTCTGTTCCAAGGTTGGAATTGATGGGTGCAGTTATTGCTAGTCGGCTTGCAGTTACAGTGCAAATGTCTTTGGCCCTCTATGAAATTCCAAGCCATTATTGGACAGACTCCCCTATAGTTTGGCACTGGTTAAGAAGCCAGGCAAGGAAATGGAAACCATTTGCTGCCAATAGGGTAATAGGGTGGAGGAAATTCAAGAGCACACAGATCCCAAGCAATGGAAGCGTTGTCCAGGCCCCCAAAACCCCGCTGATTTACCAACACGAGGAATTTCAGTGAAAGATCTTGCACAGTCAAGTTTGTGGTGGAATGGGCCAGAGTGGCTAAAACTTGGAAGTGAAAACTGGCCTTCTAATCAGCCTATTGTAGGAGAGAGAGAGGCTGAAGAAGCATGGGTGAGTGAGGTGAGAAAATGAACTGTGAACAGTTGTCAAGTTATGCAGCAGGACCCCATATTGAGGCTTGAGGACATTAGCAGTCTGAAAAGGTTGTTAAGAGTGACAGCATGGGTATATAGATTTACCAACAATATTAAGGGAGAAACAAGAAGGGAAGGAATTCTGAACAGTAAGGAGATTCAGCAAGCCAGGAAATACTGGGTGGTATATGTGCAGAAGGAAAAATTTGGTGAAGAGAGGGAATTGCTCACCAGCCGTCCATTACAGGTTCTACCAACACATTCTGCTCTCAAGGGTTTGGATGTGTTTTTTGGATCAGGATTTATTGAGAGTAGGAGGTAGACTACAGTTTTCTGAGCTTCCAGAGGAGAAAAGACATCCAATTTTGCTACCTTCTGGGGGGCACTTTGTGGACCTTTTGATCCTGGATATTCATCATAAGTTGTTACATGCTGGAGTTAGAGAAGTGATAATAGAGATAGGACAACATTTGTGGATTCCCAAAATTAGACAAGTAGTGAAAAAGGGCTTGCATAAATGTGTGGTTTGCAAGCGTTGGAGTGCAAAGCCTTATTATGAAAAGGTGGCTCCACTTCCAAAAGAATGGTGTCTATACTGCCCCATTTGATGTAGTGGGAGTAGACTTCGCAGGTCCAGTCTATGTGCATGAGCAAGGGGAGTCTAACAAAGGTTATACTTGTCTTTTCACATGTGCTACCACCAGAGCAATCCATTTGGAGTTGGTAAGCAGCTTCAAGTAGTGATGTATTTCTTTTGGCCTTTAAAAGGTTTGTGAACAGAAGGGGTTTCCCGAATAAAATCATATCGGATAATGCAAAAACCTTCAAAAAGGCTGCAAAGGAACTCCAAGAAGTTTGGTCCTTGCTAAAAGAGGAAGGATTCCAATCCTACTTTTCACACCAAGGGGTACAGTGGGAGTTTATTGTTGAGAAGACCATGGTGGGGAGGATTTTGGGAAAGGTTAGTGAGAAGTGTAAAGTGTCCATTAAAGAAACTTTTAGCTAATGCTCATTTGAACAAAGAAGAATTCTGCACTGTTTTATGTGAAGTAGTAGCAATGGTGAACAGTAGGCCTATCACTTTTGTTTATAACAGTATGCAGAGCCATTGACACCAAATCATTATATTTGTGGTAAACGATTAACATGAAGCCCCAGTGTGCCAGAAGACTTACAGCCTATCCAGAGCACTCAAGGAGAGTTAACCAGACGGTTCAGGTACCTTGAAGAGCTACAAGATCAGTTATGGAAGAGGTGACAAATGGAATACTTGCCAGAACTCAATTATTACCCATCAGGCAATGTAAAGGGCTCCAATGCAAATTGTATCAAGGTGGGAGAAGTGGTAATGATTGGGGATGAAAGACCAAGGCAATGCTGGAAGCTTGGCATAATTGAAGAATTGTTTGTTGGCAAAGACAATTTAGTTAGGTCTGCACTGGTAAAGACTTCAGGAGGAAAATTAAAGAGACCTATGCAAAAACTCTATGCTTTAGAAATCAGCAAAAACACGGATAGTCAAGATGAAACATTTGAGTTACAGCCTCATGGAGAAGGCTTGGCTAACCTTGCAGAAGGTAATGACAACAATGCCTCTTCGGTGGGGAGTGTTAGAAAATTTAGAAGAGGAAGAACCATTGTTGTCCCAAGGCGATATGATGACTAAGCTGATTAATGTAGCATTGCTTGTATATATTAAGTTAAGGTGTATATATATCCATCTCCTAATTGTAAGGTTAATGAAAAATTCACTTAATTTACAGCTAGCATTTTTTGGGGCGCTGCGCGTCTTTTCTACTCGTTTGTGGAATGCCATACTTACAGGCTGTGGTCTTATAGAGAGCTCTCTTGCAATTCAGTTTGGTTGTTTAGATACAAGATTGTTGCATCGTGCAATAGTGCAGGTTGTGTTGTTGTTGCAAGGTTTAGAAAGAAGACCATAAATAGTGCCCCTTTTGTTTTTTTTATCTTAAATTCATGCAACTGAGGCCTAAGGTAGGCCCACATCGAGTCAGCAACCCTGAGATAAGACTTAATAGGACCTCCAAGTCCGTAAGTTTTTAATTCTAGCTTAACTTCGGCTGTAGGTTGAACTGGCCCTTCAGAGCTTGGCCGTTCACGGCTCAGCTGGGATTTTGAACCCAATAAAAAAAAAAAAATAAAAAAAAAATAAGTCCTTACGATAGACGGACGCCCAGTGTCGTTCCCTACTGCAATGGCCGAAGCCTTGACCTCGACCATTCCTTCCGTCTTCCGACATGACCACCGTGATCCAGCTTTCCTCAGACGTAAGGCTTTGCTTGTTTGCTCCCCTCACCTTTTCCAGATTCCCAATAATTTCCCTTATTACAGCCACCCTCTATGTTGACGACCTTGCCATATATTGCTCCGGTTCCCGATCACCTTCCTTGAACGTCTCCTACAGCGAGCCCTGGATTCGGTCTCTAAGACGGTGGTGATGCACTTTCGTCGCCGCCGCCGCTGCACTGCCATCCCTTCCCTCTCTCTTTATGGATCGCAGCTCCCACTAGTCCACGAAACTAGATTTTTGGATCTCCTCCTCGATTCCCTACCTTAAGTCGCTGAAGACTTCGTGCCTTCAGACTTGTACCCTCCTCAAATTTCTTTCCTATACCGATTAGCAGTGGCGGCTCGTGCCTAGAAGCAGCAGAGCTGCAGTACCCACAGACACACTGCCAGGCGTATGATTCCTTCTGAGAGACAGCAGAATAATACACTACTAACAAATATATCGTAATAAAAAGTCATTATATGTTATTTTCAGTACGTTACTAAGTGAATTTTCATTAAAACCAGACCAAAATTTAAGTTACTTTTATAATTGCTGTACGATTCATGTCTGTTATTAATTGGCGCCACATCTGAAAACTGAGTTGCAGTCGGTGCAGCTCAGTCTCGTGCTTATATTGCGTGCGGACGGTGTAGTTAAGTCGTGCTCTCTTTAATTACTCTTTGACGACGGAAAATCGAGTGAAGTATTTGCAAAGCATCTTTTCTCAGCTGACATTACATGAAAAGACTGAAATCAAAGCAAGAGGAAGACCTACACCAGTGTGTGTGTGTTAGTCTTTTATCAGCCCTCGTTTGGCTTCTTCATGCAACCTATGGTTTACAATTGAAACTCTAGCCCTATTTCCTTCTTCTCTTTTCCATATACCTCTATACCTCCATATACTTCATCTTGTACATAATAAATAAATAAAAGTTTCAAATAATTCATGGTGTAGATTATAGATTAGATTAAGGTTAGTATTCATACTAGCCTTTATTTTCCGCTGTCTCCTGACGCATAATTGAGTACAGGAGATAAGTGTACGTATGGTGTGAATGAACTCTGAAGCAATTCTCTTCATTATACTTTTTCCTACTTTCCTATAAATCTTCTTTCACCACTACTTTCTGTCAGCAGTGGCTGGCGGAGGAGAAGAACCTTGTCTATTCTATACTTTACTATCAGCATACTACTATTCCTGTGTAAAAGCTTTATTCGTCTATAAATGTAAGCATGGTATAAGTTTTCAGTATTATTTATTTTCATTTGCTGTGGATATTTGGGTCTTTGTTCACCTGGAACTCCGTAATACCGCATTCATGGTCACTCACACCCGCCAGGTAGACTATAATGGTTAAGCTGTTCGCTAATTTCAAGGTTCTGGGATCGACTCTCAGCTCGGACTTCATGTAGTTTTCAATGACAAAGGTGCCTCTCTAGATCTTCACTGCGGGATAGCGGTTCGATCCCCCATCTACAGTAAAGGCTGCGAGTTCGAACCTGGCGCCGGACTTTGTTTCATTAAAGGCTCCGAGTCCTGTGTAGGAGTATCTTCGGATCTTCCTCGATATAGGCGTGCTTCTCAACTTTGAAGAGAATTAAAACTTTTTTTGAGCAGTACCATGGTGAATGACGGACTGTCTGCTTTAGCAATGATATCCATTGAAAATAAAATAACAGAAATGAAAGATTTTAATGAAAAAGTAATAAACCAATTTGCTACATCGAAGAGCCGACGCACCGATTTTTTTTTCAAGTAATACTACCACCACCACCTCAGCCATCCCTACCGTCACCACCACCACCACCACCACCACCACTACTACCATGCCCAGGAAATCCGTGGACATCAACTCGTACCTGAGGTAGGTCAAATTTGTGTACCCTACTGCTGTGTGAAGCTTGCAGTCCCTCCATTTTATTTTATCACGAGCCGCCACTGCCGATTAAGGTGCTGACCACCATACCCTTTGGTTGCTCTACCACTCCCTTGTCCAACGTAAATTGGATTATGGCTGAGAGGCCTATTCCTCCGCCCTGTGTATGCTGGACTCCATCCGTTCCCTGGGTGTACGCATTAGCACCTGCGCATTCCGATCCTCTCCTATTGCCAACGTTTATGGGGAAAACGGCCATCTCCCGCCGGATGTCCACCGTACCTTAGAGGGCTTAAAATATCGCTTTTGCATCCACCAATTTTCTTCCAACCCGATTTACCAATCCCTCTTCGGCTCTTCCACTTCGACCTATTTTGACCGTCGCCCCATCTTGTCCGATCGTACGGTCTACGGATGGCACCCATCCTGTCTTCTTTGCGGGTAGAAGGGAGAGCTCTTCCCTCTACCTTCCCCCGTGGACCCTTCCTTACCTCCGAATCTGCTCTTTCCTCTCTACTGCACCAAAGTTACAGTTCCACCCTTCTACCCTCCGTCAATTGTTTCTATCCCACTCCTCTTCCCTTTCTGATTCTATTCCTGTGTTCACCGACGGCTCTCACTCGCCACTTGGAGTGGGTTGTGCGGCAGCCTTCTCGTCGATAGTCCAATCGTTATCCCTTCCCCTAGTGGCTTCCTTTTTACGGCGGAACTCTTAGTTATGCTCTTGGCCCTTCGATTCCTCTCTCAACTCTCATTTATGTTTCATCATCTACTCCGACTCTCGCAGCGCTTTTAAGGCTCTGTCCTCTCTTCTCTCTCCGCACTCGTTGGTGCGACAGATCCGGGACTGGCTTGTCATTATTTCATCACGTCACAAATTGGTCACCTTTTGTTGGGTACCTTCCCACGTCGGTGTTCCGGGCAACGAATGCGCGAACGTTGCGGCGAGGGAGGGGTCCTTCCTACCTTTCGACCCTAACACCTCCTCCGGCGTCGGATTTCACGAGGTTTTTCCGGGAAGCACACCTTCAGCGGTGGCAACGCCAATGGGAGGATGTGTCCGGGAATTTCTTGAGGGCCTTGAAGCCCACGATCCGTCAGTGGTCTTCCTCCTTTCAACGTGATCGACGCTTTGAAACCGCTCTGGTATGGCTGCGTATTGGCCATACTCGCCTTACGTATTGTCATCTTATGACGGGGGATCTTGCCCCCTTTTGCCCTTGCGGTATTCCTCTCTGCGTTTCACATTTACTTTTAATTTGTCCGGCCTTTACCACCCTTCAGGCTCCACTCTTACTCGTTTGTTAGGCGACTCCACGCCTATACCGAAGGACACATTTTCTCATTTCTCCTGCAGACTGGTCTCCTACTCTCTATTTAATGTAACTCGGGTATAATTTCTTCCTCTCTCTGCTGTTTCTACCGTCTTCTCTCTTTTATCACTGTCTTTTTTCCACTGCTCCTTCTCTAGTGTTTCTCTCTTTATTTTAGAATCGGCGCCTCGGCAGTTGAAGCGCCGGGGAAGTACTGCTATTCATTCTCCCCTATATACGTATATAATAATGATAATAATTTGACAGTTTGTTCTTTATATAATTGAACAGGTTACATGGCAATTAAATGCAGCAAAATGCATTACAAATAAAAATTAATAAAATAAACCTTAACAGCTTTTCGAGTGGCTTTTAAATCCTTTCTGAAAATTGTCGTAAATATTCTAACATTACAGTGAAAATTTTGCAGAATCGTTTATAGGCAGTAAGAGTTAAAACATAATTAAACCAAGAATATACTTAACTACTAATCAACTAAATCATTAGAAACAATTTTTATAACAACAACAACAACAAAAAGTGGGGAATGAACAAAAGTATTTTTAACTAAACCTAATGATATCTTACTAATAGAAATGCAAAAAATACTGGAAAAAAATAGTACTGGTCCTGAGAATTACATTTTAGAAATTTGTGATATCAGTTCTCGTAGTCAGGATATAGTGGACCGTAAAGTAGGTGTGGTCCAGTGGATTCCCATTATTGCAACGGACGGTACGTTATAGATTTCATTGAAAAATAAATGCTACAAATACAGACGTTACCTTCACCATCAAACAACTTAATAAAATCACTTCAAATATTTCTTTAATAAAAAAACATCTTTATCATGCAAGAAGGTTGATAATTGAAAGAATTCATTTAGTTTTTTCAAGGAGAAATAAATAAACGCTGGTTGAAAAACGTAAAAAATACTTTCGGCGATACAATACTCTGCTTTCTTAAATAGTAAATTAAACTATCTCATTTATAATATTTTATATCATCATCTTTGGCTTCATTCAAATACAAGAACATTCTTCTTTACTTACTGTAATAGATACACAAATTCTAATCACAACCATGTATGACTATGACAAGCTTAAGAAAGATATCAACTTTTGGAGCTATTGAAGAATAGGGACCCCAGCCTTCTTTAGTTAGGCTTATAAGGCTAACTAGCGAAAATATCACGACTTAACCTAACCAATCGTTAGGTTAACTGTACGCCCTTGACGATTGGTTAGGTTATGATATTTTCGTTAGTTAGCCTTATAAAGCTAACTAAAGAAGGCTGGGGTTCCTATTCTTGAATAGCTCCCAACTTTTCTTACACATACTTTGTCGAAAATTCAACATAATTTACTCTCTCTTTCCCCCCTTTTTAGACAAGAATAAAGAGAATCAACAGAAATTCATTTTAAGATCCTGCATGAGATTACTGGGTGTTATTCACTAAATTATTTGTTAAAGCTAAATTCTTTGATAAATACAGACTCCTTAATTATACATTGTACATACAGTATAGGTACATAATTATTATACAATTAATAATAGCATACAGTGTACTACAAACATTAACGTTTTAATTCTCCTTCATGCCAAAACCTTACTTTAATATGTTGCACTGTACCTAACTTAATATTGTATAAAACATTTAAAACATTCTTCTACTTTTGAGAATAAGATACGGGAAGTGTTGAGGCCCTGAATTAGATATCATTAAGTGGCACTTGAAATAAGTAATTTCTCGATATAAATGTATAAGTTATAACTAAAATAAATATCGTACTTTGGTAGTTTAAACTTGATTCCTTTATAGGCTGACCATACGTACCGTTTTGAACGGGACAGTACCATTTTTTTTATGGGTTCTGTATGGGTTCTGTCACTGAAGAATAATTGTAAGCTCAATATGTTTATGTACTTACTTTTTCATGAATACATAATATTACATAACCCCCGTCCCTTTTTTGCCATCCCAATGTCCCGTTTTTGTCTCAAGGAAATATGGTCAGCCTATTCCTTTATTATAACCAAGGCACTGGTTATATCGAAGACATTAACTTAATCAAATACCAAAATTATTTGCAACCATGAGATTCATAATATGAAAAAGATTTATAGACAAACGAAAAAATTATCAACATTATTAAAAGTTTTCTGAAATTTGGTTAATTACTGGTTGAAAACAAAATTACAATCTACATTTAAAACTAAAACCTCATTTAGCTACTACACTTTAATTAATAATCGAAAAAATGTTTTATTCCAAGAAATTTGACAAGATTTTAAAAATATAAAATTCATTGGGGTGAATTAAAATAAAGACGGGCGAATAGGAATTTTCAAAATGGTTGGAAACCGATTAAAAAGATGTAAATTCAATCCGTGGAAGAATTTTTGATCAGAAGAGAAGATATGTGAAACCAAATGCTCCAAATTTCTGCTCCAAAACACACGCATCGACCCAAACTCAAAACAATTAAACCTAAGGGGAGTAAGTGGGTGGAAAGGCACAATGAAAAACTTAAAAAATTTAATTATACAGTATATTTGCAGTAGTTCTACAACATATTAATTCAAATCTGATACACAATGTTAAATCAATACAATAAAAACTTACTTCACATTTGTAAGTCATACATCATATAAGGTAAATTGCAAAACGCAATATAATGTATCATATCTATTATTATTATTATTATTATTATAATAATAATAATAATAATAATGGTTTTTAAGACTTAATATACAGGGTGTCCGAGAATTATCTGTACAGTTTTTGGCTGTTATTAAAAGTCAACCATGAAGTGTAGAAATTTCAGTGTTGTCCCATTTTACAGAGAATCTCATTAAGTTTTTTCTGATACCAAGTTTTGACAAGTTTTTTAGAAATTCCAGTGTGTCCGAACATTATCTGTACAATTTCATCTTTTAATAAAATTCTTAAACAAGATTATTTAGAATCTGTATTTTCAAAAGTTTCTTTTATTAAAGTAACGTTGTTACAAACATTCGATATGTGCACCATTAGTGATTCGCAAAACATCCAATCGATACTCCAAATGTTGCCATGTACGCTGCAGCATATCCACATCAATTCGCTCAATAGCAGCTGTGATTCTTGCTTTTAAATCATCAATGTCTGTCACCCGCGTACATTTCTAAAAAACTTGTCAAAACGTGGTATCATAAAAAACTTAATGAGATTCTCTGTAAAATGGGATAACACTGGAATTTCTGCACTTCATGGTTGACTTTTAATAACGGCCAAAAACTGTACAGATAATTCTCGGACACCCTGTATATTCCGTATTACAGAATTCATTTCTAATTTTCAACTATTCGCTCGTTTATGTATTCTAAGTTCATTAATGCTTCTTTTCATGATTATATATATTACTTAATCATAATTACCTATGAAGTGAAATGTTCTATTTTTAATTAATCTGAGAGCGCAGTAAAACCTAAAGCTTAAGGGCCAAATTAAATAAAATAAATAGTCCAGTTGACAACTGCTCATTGTAACTGTACATTGTACTGTCGCATAGCAGAAACTGTAGTAATATTATTTTCTAAACAATTTTAAATGTGAATTTTGAATTTCTGCAGTAACGACTTAAAAACAACTTAAAACTCGCTTTTCTAATGAAGCTTCAAGATGGCTGAACATTTCAATGGCAACGAAATGACCGACAAATTGTTATAAGCATTGCTCTCTTTATGCATACGCAAATAGCTTATTAACAAAAACTTTGGATGAGAATCAGAGAACTTTTGACAAGGACTGGGAGTTCTAGTAAACTATAAGTGCCCTCTCCTATATCTGTAACGTTGAATTTTGGTGCAAGAATCCGATTTCTGCTCGCGACACATCGTCTCATGATGATATATATACAGTATGTGCATGAAGTTTCATCAATTTACGTAGAGCGGTTCAAAAGTTACGGCATGGACCTCCATTTGACTTATATTAGCGATCATGACCTTCAACGCAGAGACCTGATTCTTTCTCATGACACACTGTTTTATGATGATCTAAATGTATGAAGCTTCATCAGTTTATGTTGAGCAATTCAAGTTAATAGCGCGGACACGAAATGAATGTGACGAACAGACGGACGGATGGACAAGTGTAATCCAGTATGGCCCCTCCAAATTTATTTGCTCGGAAATATACTGTAATTACAATGAATTCAGTTGGCTTTACCTGTTAATGGAGTCCAGGTGGGAAGAAAACTAAGATGAGTAATGAATAAGTTTTGCTGGATGCCAAACATCCACAATGGAAGAACATGTAATCCAGCCACAGTCCAAACTCCCCAAAAATTGCGGAAATCTGTAGAGAAAAACATTACAACTGAAGTAAAACTTGAAAGTTCTATACAATTACATTGCTGTGGATGATAAAGTTATTTTTCTACAGGCCTTCGCCCTTCCAAGTTACAACATAACACCTTTGGAAGCGAAAACGTTAAGTGTGTTCTCTGTCGTTTAAAATACACAACAGGTTGTGTTAACTTTTATCCTGCCATACTGTGACGGTAGCGCTCGCGACTCCTACTCAGAAGGTACCAAGTGTTCTCCAAAAATGCCCCTATAAAGCAATATGTACGTAAACTTAGGAGTTTATTAACCTTAATCAAACATGTTCAGTGTAATCTTTTTTTCTTACACAATATTCAACCTTACACAAATGTTTGAAAATTTTTGGAAACGGCTCAGCTGGGATGTTGTTGATTACCTCAGACATTGGTCTTTAGGTCTTCAAGTGTGTTAGGCTTGGTAGAACAGATCCCATGTTTTATGGAACCCAACATAAAAAAGTCAGGGGGTGTGAGGTCACGTGAGTATGGGAGCCATTCCACTGGCTTATCTTATGAAGGAAGATTAGTCGCCCGGAAAAATGCTTCCTTAAAAAGTTGCGAGTTTCACAAGCAGTGTGTGGGAGCGCTCCATTCTGCTGAAACCACTGTGAATCTGGGGTAATGCAGTTATTTCTTTTACGGGACAAACAAACTAATTGTGAAATCTTGAAGCATCTGACGATATGAATTTTGTGTTACCATTACTGCTTTTCCAGTTTCATTCTGAAAGGAGGGACCTACTACACCATACCACCCAACAGTTGAGTTTAGCAGTACTACGTGGAAGCTCTATTGGAGTGCCAGCATAACTTCACCAATAACGAAAGATTTACTTATTAATCTCCCCACACAGACGTACATAACACTCATCAGTGAAGAGAATGCGTTTTAAAAAATCAGGATCTTTTTCTAGCTTTGCTAACTTCCATGTTGCGAATCCCATTTGTTTTTGTTTTTTAACATTTTTGATTTCTGCCGACTGCGCACAATAATTTCATGAATTATATTTGTGTGTAGCACAGTTCTTCTGGATCGTCACCTACCACTATTGCATTAAGAAATTTAGTGCTTTGGCAGCTAGGTTCAACTCACTGCAGGATTTTGTTTCAGAGTTTGGGCGCGAGTTCTCACACAGGGCGGAGATCGCGCAAAGACTACGACGAATCCCCAACCAGTAGTTGTCATTCCTGCCCCCCTTTCCCCTTCGGAAGATCGACCGTTTAAGCCAGTTCGAAATGGGGCCCAACTTAGAGAGCATAAGCCTTGCTTAACAGTAGTCACAACTAGTAGATTTGCCGTCTTAGAGCCAGAGCAGAATGACACGCAAGAGATTAGGCTAGTTGGGCATTCCATTATTCGAGGGCAATTACAGGAGTTCTGCGGCAGGAACCCAACTCAAAGGAGGTGGAGGTACTGCTATCCTGGAGCCGGTGTTGGTATCACGGATTCCACTGACAAGTTTGTTAAAGATGCTGATGAAAATACGATATTTGTGGTACCTGTTGGGACTAACGATATTAAAATTACCAGGTCGGAGGAGCTAATAGAGAAATACAAGCGGCTGGTGCGAACTCTAAAGGATAGAACTAATAAACTAATTTTTTCAGGAATTCTCCCCAGAATAGCAATATCCAACGACTTTTTCGGCAAAATAATAGTCCTAAATCTCTTTGGCGACAGTAAAGTGTTGAATTCGTTGATTTGTGAAATTACTTCTCTAATAAAATGGGTTCATTTTTACGTGATAATCTTCACCTGAATGGCGTGGGAGCAGCGCATCTTGGTAGGCTGTTTCACAGCTCTGCGATGGCTTTTCAGCCAATAAATGGCTAAACCTCTACGCAAGCGACCAACCTAACAAGTTTTCGTTACAGCAAACGACTGCCTCCACGAAGAACCTCGAGATTTTATTGCGGTACTCAAAATTTTATAAATGTATTTTATATTAATGCTCGAAATTTAAGATTTAAATTTTATGAACTATTAAGTGTTGTCTTTGACCAAAACTTTGAGGTTGTAGCAATTACTGAATCCTGGTTACATACGGAGAGTAGAGATTTCCTTGGGGAATATCATATTCCTGGTTGAGATATTTAACAATGACAGAATGGAAAGGAGGAGTGGTGCTAGAGTACCATACGTTCAGTCACACTTAAAACCTATAATTAAAAACATTGCAGAAATTGATAATATAAATGCGATGTTTGTTGAAATTAAAGACAACTCACGAAAGAAAGAAATTATAGGTTTAGTGGGCGGTGTAGTGGTTAGCATCACTGACTGCGAAATCCATCGGCTCCGGGATCGAGACCCGGTGACGGCAGCCGGCGCGCAGCATAACCCAGCTGTTCATCCTTCCACACAATAAAAATTAGTTAGTAGATAGATGAGTACCCTGGGTAACCTAGTGGTTAAGATGCTGGGCTGCTGATCGGGAGGTCGTGAGATCGAGTCCAGGCAAAGACTTTGTAATTTCTGACCGCCCGTGGTGGGGCGTGGTTCGGATTCCACGTTAAACTGTATGTCTAAGGTGAAGTGACAAGCTTGACCAACGTCAGAATAAACAATTCGGGCGGAAGCAAAACCAAGATTAACCAAGGTTATAGGCCTCCCTCTCTGACTGTCGATAGTGATGACAGACTTCAGGAACTAATTTTTTATGTAAGTAGCGAACATGATGTGATAATTATGGGCGATCTTAACCCTCTAACGCCGACTGGGTCGAATACGTACCGTTTTAAATACACGCATTTAGACTTAACCCTACAAAAAAGTTCGGCGTTAACGGGTTAACTCGTTAACTGCGCGAGCGGCCAGTTACGAGTCGAGCCAAAAACACGGGCTACGCAAAGAGATATCTCAGTTTAAAGTTTAAACCCATATATATATACGGGCAGCGCAGAAATGGTCAGAAGCGAGAGCCCGTGATATTATGGGTTGCGCAGCAAACGGGTTAATTTACCTTGTAGTGCAGGGATTGGGTTGGTCCTTTACAGTCTAATTCCGGTCGTCGACTATATAAGGGTTTGCTCAAAAGTTCTTTTTCAAATGGTCAAGGAACCCACTAGAGAACGCAATGTTCTAGATTTTGTTTTAAGTACAGACCTAGACTTGTTTAATAATAATATCTCTGTAGGAGACTACTACTTCACCAGTGATCAGAGGCAAATAGCACTTCAAATTAAGGTTCTGTTCATAATTAGGAGTCTGGAATATGTTTTGGACTTTAAAGAAATTTCGTGACATGAAACTGCAATTCTTTACCCATAATTGGCTTTATCGCGTAATGATATTAATGGCGGATGGATTTTTTTTTTTTTAATTTGAAACGTTTAGAATCAAGTAATATCCCATTACGTAAAAAGAACCTGGCTTAACGTTAAAAAGAACACGTATCAGGTCATCCCATAAGTAATGTCGTTTTTTAGATCGGAATTTGAAGGACAAAAAAAAAACTCAACTGAAACTTTATAATCTAGTATATATTTTCCATCGGAATCAATGACACTCTGCCAACGTCCTACAAGCTTTTCAATGCCATGTTCATAAAATTCAGGCGGTTTTGGGCAAAAAACGTACAAAGACTGGTGTGCAGGTCATCTGAAGAAGTATACTGTTTCTCGTCAAGATAGTTTTGCAGACTCCTGAAGAGATGATAATCTGAAGGCGCAAGGTCTGGAGAATATGGAAGATGTGGAGGTTTTTCCCACCCAAGCTCCTCAATTTTTGCAGAAGTGATCCGAGCGGTATGAGGACGTGCGTTGTCATGGTGGAACACGATTCCTTTCCGATTAACCAAAGAAGGTCTCTTTTCTTTTAGTGCAGTGTTCAATCAATCCAGTTGTTGACAGTAGACTTGAGCGGTGATTATTTGGTTGTGCGGTAAGGTTTCAAAGTGTATTACATCACCTTTTATCCCACCAAACACTAAGCAACACCTTCCGGGAGTGAAGATTTGGTTTTGGCTGTGGTGTCGCTAGTTCTCCGGCACAAACCCACTGTCGACGGCGCTTAACATTCTGGTACAGTATCCACTTTTCATCACCAGTCACTAAACGGTGCAAAAACGGATCTTGGAGTTTACGGGAATGAAGAGCTGTGCTAATGTTTACCCGCACCCTCAGATTGTCGATCGACAATTCATGTGGCATCCATTTTCCTAACTTAGGCACTTTCCCGAGTTGTTGCAAATGTCGATGGATGGTGGACGGGGATGAATCGAGTTTCTGGGCCAATTCTTCGACAGTTGTTGAACAGTCTTCTTCAAGTGCGGCTAACAGCAGGTCATCATCAAACTCAGCAGGGCGTCCAGAGCGTGCTGCATCTGTCAAACAGCAGTCACCATTCCTAAACTTTTGAAACCATCTTTGACATTTCCTCACATGCAGAATATCGTTGCCATAAACGTCCTGAATGTTTCGCATTGCTTCAGTAGCACTATTCCCTTTTTTTAACTCGTAAAGCATTATATGCCTGATATGCTCTTCCGATACCGCCATGTTTATGAGGGGTTCACATAAAGCAAAACACACGTCTTCACTGGTCAAGGTCTGTAAAGTATGTAGCGAAACACGATAGATCTCCTCTTAGATATAACCTTCGGAAAATTTATGCTTAAACCGAGTAGGACTAGTTTAAACTTAATCTATCGTAAAAAAACATTACTTATGGGATGACCTGATATTTCAAATTTAAAGAAACAAATAATTTGTCCGATGAAAATGCTAACAAGCTGTTGAGAAGAAGCAAAAATCTTTTTAGAAAAAGTGAGCGCAACTATGAGCTACATTAAATCGAATCCGAAGGAATTCTATAATTATGTTAGGAACAAAAAAGTAGCTTCGCGGACTATTGGTCCATTCATAAGAGAAAAACAAATTTACGATGATTTACGTATGACGGAAGTTTAAAATAAATACTTCTCCGTCTTTACTAACGGAAATATGAACAACATCCCCGTTCCCGTAATCATACTCAATGATTACACTGGGCAACACGTATTTTATTGAATGATATCTGACACTTGATTCTAGGTAATTTGGGTGCGCTGAATACGAATTTCAACTCGGTTTGGCTCTATCAGGTCCTGATTCTTGTCGACAGCCTATGTGCCATTTTCCAGATTTTTCAAATTAGGACTAAAAAATTAAGTCATGTGTTAAATTTTCTTTTGTAAGACTTTCTAGCGTATTTGCTTGTTGATGGCAGGTCTCTTTTCAAGCACCAGCAGTAATCAGCCATCATGTGGGAATCCCAGCGGCCTTGGTACCGTTCCTCCAAAATTTTGATATCTTGGTGGAATCTCTCCCCTTGTTCGTCACTTACATCACCTAAATTACTTGGAAATTGGTCAAGATGGCTATTCAAAAAATGCATTTTTATGCTCATATTGCAACCTAACTCTTTGTAGTCCCTTAAAAGTTTTTTTACGATTTCTTCGTAGTTATCTGCCCTATAATTGCCTAAAAAGTTTTCTATCAAGTCCACGAATGAGAACCAGCCATTTTTTTCGCGTTCATTCATGACATTAGGAAAATTGCTGTCTTTAATCATTGTTCTTATTTGTGGACCGTCGAAAATTCCCGCCTTGATTTTTTCATAACTTAAACTTGGAAATTTTGAAGTTATGTATTTGAAACACTCGCCGTTCGTATCTAAAGCTTTTACATATTGTTTAATGAGGCCTAGTTTTATATGCAGAGGAGGAAATATGATTTTATCTCTGCTCACTAAAGGTGGATTAATTACGTTTTTTTCTCCGACAGTAAGTGATGTTCGTGCTGGCCAGATTTGTTTGAAATAATGTTCTTCCTTGGCTCTGCTGTCCCATAAGCAAAGGAAGCAGGGATATTTAGTATACCCTCCTTGTTGTCCTAGCAGAAAATTAACCATTTTTAAGTCAACACATATGATCCACTCGTGCTCCCTATATTTGATAAGATTTAAAACCTTTTCTATATGTTCATACTTTTCTTTTAATTTTGTTGAGTGCCCAATCGGTATCGAGCCGTATAGATTGCCATTATGCAACAACACACACTTAAGACTTCTTTTCGAACTGTCTAAAAACAAGCGCCAATCATTTGCATCGTAAGACTCAACCCCCATCTTCTTTAACAAACCAACTATGTCGCAGCAATATACTAAACTATCCTCTGTTTTAAAATATTTAACAAGTTCTTCTTCTCTTTTCTGTAAAATGAAATGTATGTGTTTGAAGTAAGCAAGTTTTTCTCTTTAAGTCTTGAAGCTAAAATTTCCGCAGCCTTTTTTGGCAAATTTAGATCCCTTACAAGATCATTCAACTCGGCCTGGTTAAACTTTTGCGGATCGTTTTGACTTTCAAATACGCTGGGGTCAAAATCGGTGTCTGACTCCTCAAAGTGCATAACAATATTTTCAGGAACATCTTCAACTAATTCTTGAGTTGGCAGACCCTTAAATTTTGGAATGGGGATCTCATTTGAATGTAGCACAGGTCGTATCGCGGTGTCGAAATTTGGGTACTCGATACAATGTTTATTTTTCTTAGTGAAAAAGAGGAGGGGTGTTGAGCAAAATCAGGACCTGATAGAGCAAAACCGAGTAAAAATTCGTGCTCAGCGCACCCAAATTACCTAGAACTAACTGTCAAATCTAATTCAATAGACAAAAAGTTGAAATTTGTTCCCCAGTGTTATTATTTAAAGCTTCACAATTTTACCACGAGTGAAACTGAAGTACTCTCGGCCATAGGTAAAATTAATCCTAATAAAACTCCAGGTCCAGATAAGCTCAACCCAAGGGTACTTAAAGAAATGAAATGCGCGATAGTCTCTCCTCTTACATATATATGTTACAATCAATGTCTAAAGCTACGTCGTGGCCAATGTCGTAACACCGCTTCCCAGAGATCAGCGAAGTTAAGCGACATTGGGTCTGGGTAGTAGTTGGATGGGAGACCGTCCTCCGCGCCCAGATTATGTAGCGACCCGTGGTTCGGATCCCACGTAAAGCTGTAGGTTCCCCCCGTCATATGACCTTAGATGTTGCAAAGGAGGTTAAACAACCCCAATAAAAAGAAAAAAGTCTGAAAAAAGTCTAAAAAAAGGCAATTTATAAATTGACTGAAATTTTAGGCAGTGTCAAATTGTGATACACACAAAACCTAACCTAACCTTTGTGGTAATGCTGCATATGCATACCCACTGATATTTCCCAATATCTCTTAACAAGGTGAGTTTAACGTTTTGTGTATATCACAATTTGACACATTGCCTGAATTTCTGTCAATTTATAAATTGACTAATATATATAAGCACACCGGACAAAAAATTAGTCACCCCTAATAGCACCGATAGTAGGAAGTTCAAGGTCACAAAAGGGCGCTGATGTAGCATTGGTAAGTGACAAGTAGCGGTGACGTAGCACACAGGATCAGATCTGTTTCGTGAGGTGGTGAAGAACAAAGCGTGTGTTGGATATAGTCTGCAAAATGGGTCGTGAGGCAGACGTTACTCAGTGGCAAAAAGGAGCCATCGTGTTTGGCAGAGCCCACGGACACAAAATGTCTGAAGTAGCCCAATTTGTTGGTGTGTCAACGCGTACTGTCCAGCGAGTTTACAAAGAGTGGTGTAGTTCGCAATCAACTGACAATCGACGGCGTAACTGTGGCCGGAAAACAATTCTCGACAATAGGGGCCGCCGCCATGTTTCTCGTCTAGTAACTGCAAATCGTTTTCAAACCAGAGAACAATTGCTCCAAGAAACCAATGAGGTTCTCCAGCGACCAATTTCCGAACGGACATTGCGACGAGAACTGCATGCGATGGACATCTGGAGCAGGGTACCACGGAAGAGGCCGCTGTTAACAGTTGTTTTTCTGTTCTCCAGTGTGCATGTGTTGCTAGTGAGGGGGAGCAGAACGTTATGTCTGGGGAGGAGTACAGTACAGTATCCACTTTTCATCACCAGTCACTAAACGGTGCAAAAACGGATCTTGGAGTTCACGGGAATGAAGAGCTGTGCTAATGTTTACCCGCACCCTCAGATTGTCGATCGACAATTCATGTGGCACCCATTTTCCTAACTTAGGCACTTTCCCGAGTTGTTGCAAATGTCGATGGATGGTGGACGGGGATGAATTGAGTTTCTGGGCCAATTCTTCGACAGTTGTTGAACAGTCTTCTTCAAGTGCGGCTAACAGCTAACAAATTTCGGCGCGCCTTCGGCGCTAGCTCTTGCCTCCCCTACTACTAAAAATCTAAAATGGCTTAGGATCCCGAAAACTCTTAATCCGGCCCCGAGAATAATTTTCTTTTATAAAGGTAACAGTCCAAGGAAATGCTTAATCTCGAAAATAGCACTTTTTATTCTTATCTTAATACAAATCTGAGCATTCTAATTGCGGTTTGCATTGAATATTATGTTACTAATCAGATTTTTATCATAATTTTTATATTTTTATTCATAATACGTCTTAGCAGTAGCTAGTTAATCATCTCTAATTGAACGATAAGCTCATCATGAACGTACATAAAAATTATTTATCTTTCAATTATACTTCTGCGATTAGTCCCCCCCCCTCCCCCCACCGTTGGCAAATTTCTGGGTACGCCCCTGGACACAGGAGATAACAGAAAATACCAGGAAAAATAACTGCCTAATCTGGTATTCACAAATAACACGAACTTGATTACGGATATAAAAATAACTCCAACTATTATCTCAGACCACAATATAATCGAGTTATCAACAAATATGGCGATAACTTTAAAAGACGATACACATACGGAAGGAAGAAGCAAATTTGCGGCTTTTAACTTGAACTCCAAGACCATAAATTGGGAAGAAATCAGATCACACATGGCCCAAATAGAGTGAAGAACAGTTTTCGAGAATAAAACTGAGGAAATGCTAACAACCTCGGAAGAAAAGACGCTGAGAATTTTGGAAAAATATGCTCCGAAAGCACAGCCAAAAGGAAAGAGGAACTGGCTAGAGAGGCAAAAGAGAAGAATATTCTGCAAAAGAAAGAGAGTAGCGACGAAATTAGCTAATTGCGGAGACAACAATGCCAGGAAAGAAATACAAGAAAAACTGGAAAGAATCGATTGGGAAATACAAACTCTGATAAAGGGCCATACAGAGAGGGAAGAGGAAAAGGCGGTAGAAGCAATAAAGGAAAATCTAAAATACTACTTCAGCTATGCGAAAAGGAAAACAAAAACGCGAGCTACTATCAGGCCCTTAAGAAAAGGAAATAATGAACTAACAGACGATCTAAAAGAAACCAAAATACAGGTGGATAGCAGAACGAACATAAGACGAAAACTATGAGATGGCTGGCGGAAATGAATAACAGACAGGACAGGGGGGGGGGGG
The DNA here is from genome assembly GCA_023014485.1 of Bathynomus jamesi. NCBI lineage: Eukaryota > Metazoa > Arthropoda > Malacostraca > Isopoda > Cirolanidae > Bathynomus > Bathynomus jamesi. Next base: position 89,847 of record JAJOZX010002354.1, on the reverse strand, counting down.
GGCAGATATAGAAAAATCATAGCGGAATCACAGCCGGTAAAGAAGTCGGGAACGAGAGAGAAAGGAGAACAACCTGGTCACCTAAAAGTAAGGACCTTCAGATAGGATAGCGCCAAGCCTATCACAAGGCCCGACGCTCACCAAAAACGGAAAATACTCTGCGCTGTGCGCAGAGTAAAGCGGACACTCCACCAGGAGGTGGGCAACTGTAAGTGGAACGTTACAACTAGGACATCAGGGTACCCGATCCCCGGCCATCAAATAGCCATGGGTAAGATGGGTGTGGCCAATACGGAGGCGGGCCAGAACTAGCAGGCCATTCAACAACAGAGACTGTAAGCTATGCAACATTGAAACTTCCAAGGTATGTTGAACAAGTGGTTCGGGATGTACATAATTATTTTGCTCATAGCGCTAAACGTCAGCGTGATTTTAAAGCATTTCAAGATTTTACAGAAACTGAAAATCACAGAATTCTCAAAATGTACATCAGATGGCTGTCATTTCACTCTTGCTGTTCTAGAATACTGGAACAATGGAATGCGTTAAAATTATATTTTCAAGATCAGCGTCTTACTGATCAACTCGCGGTCTCAGAAACTTTGTTCCACCATTTATCTAATCCTTTTACAAAAATGTATCTTTTGGTTCTAACCTCAGTTCTGACATTATGTTCAAAATGTAATATCCTTCACCAAAGTAGTCATCCAAATATTCATAAGATATACAAAGATTTAGGAAAAATGCATAAAACTTTGCCGTCTTATTTTATGAAAATGAAGTGTGTGTGACTAACTTCCCTAAAGGATTTGGACCCTAAATCAAATGTAAATTACCTACCCCTTCATAAAATTTATATTGGTGTGGCAGCATCAAATGAATAAACAAAACTTGAGTCCTATGTCAATGAAAAGCAACAATTTATGAAAAAAATTCAGTTCTTAATTGCTCTCTCATGTCAGTTAAAGAATCTTTTGCCTTTCGAAAATAGTTTCCTGGAAAAATTGGATTGTATTGATCCTCAGGTTATACTTAACATGGAAACGAATACGAGGCAATACTAGAAATCACTAACCATTTCCCAAATATCATCGAAAATGAACAGCAGATGGAATCACTGGATAGTGAATGGCGTGGGTTGCAATTATCGGATGATGTTTCAGATATCTTGAAAAAAAATCCTGCCATTTTAATTGACAGCTTTTGGGGAGAAATTAATAAAACGCAAAAATATCCTCATTTGTGTAGCCTAATTAAAGGCCTACTATCAATCCCTGTAGCCAATGCTGATGTTGAGCGGATATTTTCGCGGGTGTCTTTAATAAAAACAAATCACAGAAACAGATTCACAGTGAATGGTGTAGCATCCATGATATTTGTGAAAGGACTGAAAGACGAGATGGATTGCACTAACTTCAATCCTACAGAAATGGTAAAATTATGTAATAACGAAATGTATAAAAATGTTGACTTTGAAACGGAATAAACTTTCTCTAAATTTATATACAGGGTGTACATAAAGTCGGATCTATTTTTGTGAAGCACTTGGAAATTATATGGAATTCAATCATAAAATGATAAAGTGGTAACATTTATTAAATAATTAAGAGTAGGATTCGACGTGACGCCCATCAGTATCCCTGCACAGCTCAAATCGTTCCGCAGCATTTCTAAACACATTCTGGAGCATTTGCGGGGTTATGTTATCTGCAGCAGTTCGTATACGTAAGTATTCAAGACTCGTAATCTTCGTCTGATAGACGTGCGATTTGATAAAGCCCCATGCAAAGAAATCTAAAGGGGTTAAATCTGGTGATCTCGCTGGCCAAGATCTGTTGCTTCCGCGTCCGATCCAGCGATTTGGAAAACGTCCATTTAGATAATCCTGAACAATTTTGTCATAGTGACAAGGAGCACCATCATGTTGATAGACGACGGTACTAACAATCCTATCCCCAATCAGCTGAGGTTCAAGGAATTGCTGCAACATGTCCAGATAAATAAGCCCCGTAACTGTAGCTTCAGCAAAGAAAAAAGGACCATAAACCTTAGATTTTGTTAAACCCATCCAGACATTAACTTTAGGTGAGTCTCTCTCCCAATTTTGGACGAAATCATTCGGTCTTTCATCTGCCCAAATTCGACAGTTATGGCGATTTACTTTTCCACACGTATGGAAAGTGGCTTCATCACTAGAGAGAATGTTGTCCATTAAATTATCACTCCAGATTTGTTCTACGAGATCAGCACACACAGCACTTCGTCGAGGGAAATCTTCCTCATGTAAATCATGTAAAACCTGCAAATGATAGCTTTTCTTCTGCAAATTAACTTTCAGAATTTTGTGCACAGATGACGTCGGGAGGCCGAGTCTGTGTGATGCAGCACGAACGGACGTACGTGGCTCCTCAGTGATAATTTCGCGTACTGCATTCACGGTAAGATCTGACATACACGGTCGTCCTGATCTTGCTTCATCATTTACAGATCCCGTTCGTTTAAATTTGTTCACCAATTTTCGTATTGTCTTGTCTATTGGCCCCGGCTTATGAAATCTCCTTCTAAACTTCTCTCTGATGTCAGTGTATTTCTTTCCCTCGATTCGCCAAATTACTATTGCCACACGCTATTCTGTATTCATTCTAAGGGCTTCTGAAAAGAAAAATAGAAAAAAATAATTATTTCACAAAAATAGATCCTGACTTTATGTACACCCTGTATATTCAGTATCTTTTTAGTATTTTTATGTAATGATTTAGTAAATTCTAGTAATATAATGGCGATTTCTTTAGTATTTTCCTTCTGAAAAAAATGGTCCCACTGTACAGGGCAGAGACTCGGTCTGGCGGGATCACTCAGTCATTGTGCAGAGAGCATGGAAAACACTACTCTCTGGTTCGGTTCGGCGAATTTTATTTGCAGAACTCCGTGCTCCAGGATGTCGCAATTTGAGGAGCGAGCGAACATTAAGTTTTGTGTACGACTGGGCCGTACACATGATAGATAGATAGCTAGAATAACCTTTATTAATAATAATAAAATAAATAATTTTTTTTTTTCAATTTACAATGACATGAATAATTGTGAAGCTCGACTATTTATTTTATTTAATTTGGCCCTTAAGCTTTAGGCTTTACTGGGCTCTTATTAAAATAAGCAGCTAGTTGTTATAAATTAATAATAATAAATAAATAAATAAGTATTATTAATAGTTAAAACATGTATTACAATATTAAACACTATTAGTGGACAATATTAAACAATTAATTTTAGTGGACATTAATCCTAGATTTTTGTTAGTATGCCATTAATTTAACCGCCGATTCGTACCTAGAGAAGGTGGTACACATCTTGGCGAGACAGTGGGTGGGTGGTATCGTTGGGGTGGTGGTAGTGAGCTTAGGGGGGGGGAAGGTTCGGTTACTGGATATGTGGGAGGACGGGTATGGATTTAGATGTGGTAAATAGATGAGAGTGGGTGAGGAAAGAAAATCGCTTCCGTTGAAAAGCGGGGGCCTTCGGCGATTATTGACTGTAGTCGCTCGGGTACGGGTATGCTGGACAAAAAAGGGAAACACCTATAACGGAGGTCGGACAGGTTCGGGCATTCGACTGAGGTGGACGACGGTGATGGGGTATGGCAGGTGGGGGCAGAGTGGGGCTGGCGATTTAGCCATAAGGTGACCTTGTGTGATACCTGCATGTCCTATGCGGAGACGTGCTGGAATCACTTCTTTATGGCGGGATCTATGGATGGCCGCCGAGAGGTGCCCCGGGCCTCGGGGAAGGATTGGTATATGGGCCCCCCTGTTTACTCAGTTTTATTATGAACGTTTTTGGTGTACATAACAAGCAAACTGGTTATATGTCCAAGTCACTATTCAAAACATACAGTATGAAGAAACAATTCGGAGGAAAATGACCATTTTATTTTTCGAATCAATTATATTAATTCTATCACCATACAATTTACAAATGCAGTACCAGTCCATGGAGGCAAGACAATTGTTTACTGCAAGATTTTCATAATTAGAAGAGTACTTTCTTTGCCTTCTCTCTAGCAAAGTGGTAAATGATTCTGATGAAATTTAAAGTACCAGCTAACTGGCTTTCAATTACAATGGTTCCCAGATCTGTCAGTCGGTCTTGGGCATTGGTGGACCGCAGATAATATTTTATCTGTTTCAGTTTGACTATGATCATCTCAATAAAATGTATGGTCGTTAATTATATTTCCTCTCTGTTATTTAATCAATTGCTTTATTAATATTTTTAGATTTTATCCCTCCCCGTTTCCGGGCCCAGGGTATTTTCCACGGTATCCCCACCCTCTCGGTGGGCCTGCCTATGGAACGAGGAGGCCCAATATCCTAGTTGTGGTTTCATCCGGTGGAGCCTGGTCCCATTCCTGCTGCCAGATGGAACGGAAGTGGGAGCGGAGAGTCGGGAAGAAATCGGTGAGGGGGAGGGGGTCAGGTGTATATCGGTACTAGGCAGTCAGTTTTCGCTGTACGGTCCGCCGCTTCATTACCCCGGATACCGACACGTGCCGAGACCCAGCAGAATGCGACCATCTTGTGTTGGAAAGCCGTTAAGGAGTGGAAGGTTTGTTGAATGGTGCGGACTAGCGGGTGTGGTGGATTAAATCTTTCAAGGGAGAGAAGTACACTTAGAGAATCTGAATAGATGACATAGGAGCTGGCAGAGTAGGTGCTTATGATGTCGAGGGCCTCCAGAATAGCCCAGAGCTCTGCTGAGAGAAGAGAGGCCTCGCGGGGCATTATTATTATTATTATTATTATTTATTGTTAAAATTAACCGTGGCCTCGCGACAGCTGGGTCATTTGACGCCGAACGTCATAGTCAAAAGAAAATAAATAAAACAAAATTATAAAAACACTAAAAACTGAAAATAAATAAAACAAAATTATAAAAACACTAAAAAGTAAAAAGAAAAACAAAAAGGAGAAAAATATCAGCTAAAATGAATCATAAAAATTTGAGGAGGCCAGCTTCTTCAATAAAATAAAAAATCCCACTCCCGAAGAAAGCCGCATCAGGTCCAAGCATCGGGGGGGAGGAGGTAAATCACCTCCCTCCCTCCCAGTGGGAGGGAGGGAGGTGATTTACCTCCTTGAGTGTGTGGCACTCAAGGAGCAAGTGCCGGATGCTGAGGGAAGCGCCACACTCACACTCCGGCCTTGCTTCCCCAGCCATCAGGTAACTGTGTGTTAGGCGTGAGTGGCCGATGTGGAGACGCGTCAGGGCTGTCTTCCATCTCCTGGGCATCCTGGGATACGTCCATGGCCGGACGAGATCTGTGATCTCCCGCATCTTATTGGGGGCGGTGTTTCCCACCTCCTCTGCCAGGAGTCTAGGGCAGATACACGCATTCCCGGGAACAGTTCACGGTATGGGAGGGAACAGCGGACAGGTGCAAGGCGAGACGCGGCCGCCTTCGCCATCTCGTCTGCCTGTTCGTTGCCCTTCACACCAACGTGTGCAGGGACCCAGCAGAAATTGACCACACGGCCACGACGCCCAATTAAAATCAGCCACTCTAAAATATCTAAAACAATGGGGTGCTGACTAGTGAAAGACTCAAGAGCCAAAAGGGCTCCTCTGGAGTCACTAAAAATAGTAAAATGCCTCCCACCACAATTAAATACATTCTTCAGGGCTAAAAGAATGGCTGATAACTCGGCAGTAAAAACAGATGCTGAGGCAGGGAGACTGCCCCAGCGGCTAATTTCAGGAAAGACGACCCCAAACCCGACGCCAGCATCAGATTTGGAACCGTCAATAAAAACAGGCACCGAGTCCGTGGTGGGAAGTATGGTCTAAAAAAACATATTTCTTGAAATAAGGTCAGCCCAGTCCTCCTTGGTACCAATAAAATGCCGACAGAACCTCACCTCGGGCAGTACCCAAAGTGCAAGCTTCGGTGGCGCAACATGACGGACTAGGACTCGCGGGAGGGAGAGGTCAGCCACCACCAATCTCGCCCTAAAACCAAACGGTCAGGGAGACTTATGGTGGGCTTCATAAAAACCATTAAAACGTTCATTAAAAACATTAAAATAAGTGGGCGAATCAGGCAGTCGCTGCACTCGATAAAAACATCTGGCTATCAGACACCGACGTCGAAGGTCCAGGGGCAGCTGCCCAGCATCCACAAGGAGGCTAGGAATGGAAGAGGAGCGAAAAGCACCCGTGGCCAGGCGAACGCCAGCATGATGTACAGCATCTAAAATTCGAAGTCGGACCGGGGTCGCCGAGGTGTACACCTCAGCCCCGTACTCCAATTTTGATAAAACTAAGGCAGTGTGTAGCCGTAAAAGAGTCGCCCTATCAGCACCCCAGGTGGTGTGCGCCAGGACCTTTAGTAGATTTAAAGATATCATACAGAAAGCTTTGAGAGACCGGAGGGGAAGCCCAGGTGAGCCTTCGGTCAAAAATTAGCCCAAGGAAGCGCGCTTCCTCAACACAAGAAATTCTGTGACCATACAAAGAGAGGTCAGGGTCCGGGTGTACATCACGAATGCGACAAAAGTGCATAGCAACGGTCTTAAACCGGGAAAACAGAAAACCGTGCTTGTTCGCCCACAGTGAGATGCGGTGAAAGGGACATCTCGGCAGTGAAGGATGGCAAAACCGCCATGATGTCCACCGGCTGGATGAAGAGTCGAGTGGAGAATGGTGTACCCCCTAGGGGCAGAATAACCCTTGTCTCCCACCATCCTCTCCTGCACGCACACACAAACTAGGGACACCTGGTCTAGGAGTAGCAGAAGCTCCTCCCGGTTGGCCCGTAACCCACGACAATTCCACTGAAGGACCTTGAAAATTCAAGGTGGGTTTGTTTCTGGAAAGGCCCTTGAAGAGGGCCTTTTCAGAATTGATCTTACCCTTGCCTTTAGAGACAAGTGGTATCTTGGAGGTGGAGGAGCGTTTTTTTGTATCTGGTCCTTCCCCAGCCGAGGCAGATGTCGGAGCCACGGGCTTGGGTGAGCCAGATTTGGGGGGCCTGTAGGGGCCCAAGGGCACCCGTACAGAGCCACCCACCAATGGGGATGCCACAGAACCTCGATCCCGTGGCTGAGGGACCTCTGCTGCCGGTGATGTGGCAGACGAAGCCAAATCACCAGAGGCATCCGGCAGAGCAGCCGGTGCCACTGGGAGAGGGGTGTCGGTGGGAGCCGACTCCATTCAAAGTTCAGCCTTCAGAGACCCACCAGAAGGTCTCGAAGGCTGAACTTTGAATGGAGTCCCGTCGAGGGACTCGTCACTAAGGAATCTCTTCCGTGTGGGTGGATCTACCACCCTAGAAGTTACAACATATGTCATAGATGGTTTTGGTATAATGTTAGAAGTGGGAGTGCCAGAAGTCGGGATAATATTGAGTGATGTAGATCGCCCTAATGCAGCTTTTGGCTGTTTGAATGGCTGAGGACGAGACGACTTCGGAGCAGAGGAACGACTAGCAGCATGGTGTGCCATCACCAAAGCATAAGATATCCCAGGACGAACATGCTAGGAAAGTGCCATACTCTTTGCTCCAGCAAAGCTTACCCTGTCCTGAGCCCTTATGGTCAGAATGGACTTCTCCAGTTTGTACTGACCACAGTCTCTGGAAGACGCAGGATGGTCCCCACGGCAGTGGTAGCACGAGGCTGGACTCCCACAATCCACGCTCTCATGCCCACACTTTGCACACACAGCAGGGAGGCCCTTCTGCAAGCGGCGGGAGAAGCGGCTGACATGGCCATACGCCTGGCAGTGGAAACATCGTTTAGGGTTGGGGACATACGGCTTCCCAGGGAAGCAAGTCAAACCATCAAAGGCTATGAGTAGTGTTGGGGTTGGGGTAAGAACGCCATCCACCTTCTTTTGGAAGCGTTCTACTTTCACAACGTGCTGGTCCTTCAACTCCCTGACAATCTTTTCCTCGGAATAACGCACCAGGTCACGGGAGAATACAACACCCCTACCCTATACTGGTTGAGCGTGGCATGAAGAGCACAAGAGACATCAGCACCTGGCACAGCCGACATAGCACACAACCGAGCACTTTCCTCTGGGGATGACACCTCAACAAGGAGGCTACCATCCCTTTGGGCAGAGATTCTCGGTTCACGGCCGCACGCTGCCACCAAGGTGCGATGGACATCAAAAATGTCAAGGTCCATGATGGACTGACCTTCAAAAGCTTTAATTACTAAAAATTTCTGGTAGTTTTTGGGTTCAAACACTGCTGGTAAGACTTCAGTGACAGATTGGGTAGAACTCTTACCCTTCCGGTTAGTCCTTGGAGCTCTGTGCCTTCGGGGCAGTCTTAACAAGCTTCGGCTTGACAGCATGCAAGTTCGAAACGGAGAGGACAGAGGCCTTCGTTCCAGCGGAGCCACCAAGGGACCGGAAGGGATCCAGGATAGCTATAAGGGAAGCGCCTTGAGAGAGCAGCAGAGATGCCAGGGTCGTCAGGAGAAAGAGCAGCAGAGACCTACAGAAGCTAAGGCTAACAAAGACCCTAAGATCCACTCTAAGGTTAGCCCAAGAGAAAGGAGAGAGTAGGGGGTTCAAAGAAGAGAATAAGGGGTTAAGTAAGTAGCAAAACCAATCATTCGTGGGTTAACATTCATTCAGAACAAGAGAGAGAAAGACTTACCATCATCATCCGCCGGCCACTGCCGAGAAGTCGGAAAAATAGTCGAAGAGAATAGAAAGGGGTGAAACATGAAAAGAAGTAAAAAAAAATGCTTACAAACCATGCAAACACAGTCTTAGCTCAAACACATACCACGCAAACTACAGACATGCAAGTAGAGAGAGGATAAGAAAAGAAAAAAAAGTAGGAAAAGTATAACAAAAAGTGGGTTAGTTTACGCTACGAGCTACATCTAGGTTCGTGTTAGTCTAATTTTTTTTTAATATAATTTTATTGCTGGCATATCACAAGCTGGCATTAATCGTCAACAGACTCAAACCTCGACCATTACCCCTAGAGCTCCTGTTGCTAATTGTTTTATTATTTTAAACATTAATATTTTTAAAATGCCTATCTAAATGGTTTTTCAACATATTAACGCTGTCAGAGTTCACGACGGACGGAAGATTATTACATTTATCAATTACTTTAAACGTAAAAACGTTTTTAGCGATGTTAGTAATGAAACGTCTGCCACGTAATTTAAATCCGTTATTACGAGTATTGCTATTATCGAAAATGAACAATGTCAAAATTTACGTTATCCATTTTATTAACAATTTTGAAAACTTCAATAAGCTACCCCCTTAATCTCCTAGTCTCGAGTGAATGCAAGTCTAACTCTTTAATCCTATCTTCGTTAAGATTTGTTGCGTAGTGACGGAATTAGTTTCGTGGCGCGTCGCTGAACCCTTTTCAACCTATCAATATTCTCGTGCAAATACGGGCACCAAAACTGAACGGCATAGTCTAAGTGAGACCTGACTAGGGACTTGTAAATGGGCAATATAATATTCTCCAATTTAAACTCCTAACTTTTAAATCCTTAGATACTCGTACGCCTAAATATACTTCCTCGTCAACGCTCGCCAACTGTCCACCATCCATCGTGTCCGTGTAATTGTTATTCGAGAACCTATATGCAAAACTTTACATTTGTCTACGTTAAATTGCATTTGCCACTTATCCGTCCACTCCATAATCCTATTTACATCGTCTTGGAGCCTATTTCTATCGTCCACGTTAAGGACTTTACCGCCTATTTTAGTATCGTCCGCGAATTTTGACACATTACTGGTCAAGCCTACATCTATGTCGTTAATGTAGATTACGAATAGCAATGGGCCTAACACTGAACTCTGAGGGACACCGCTACCTACATCCAACCACCCCGATTCCCTACCATTAACAACGACCCTTTGTTTCCTGGCACGAAGCCATTCCTCTAACCAGTTAGCTACCTGACCGCGTATACCGTGCACTTTAACCTCCGCAATTAATCTTCTATGAATGTTAACCCACGAATGATAGGTTTTGCTACTTATTTAACCCCTTCTCTTCTTTTAACTCCCTACTCTCTCCTTTCTCTCGGGCTAACCTTAGAGTAGATCTTAGGGTCTTTGTTAGCCTTAGCTTCTGTAGATCTGTATTCGCGCACTATTTCGTTATAAAATGCTAACAAATTAGTTAAAGAAGATCTATGGCGTTGAAACCAATGCTGACTACTACTAATCAAATCGCGACTTTCTAAGTGATCGACGATACGATCCCCAACTACGGATTCCAAAAGTTCACCGACAATTGACGTTAAGCTAATAGGCCTATAATTGCTAGCTACTGTGCGGTCGCCTTTTTTAAAAATAGGCGTAATGTTAGCTAATTTCAAGTCTACAAGAATAATTCCCTTTTCCAGTGACTTATTAAATATTTTTGTTAAGGGGCCTACGATAACGTCTTTCAAATCTTTCAAAAGTCTAGGATAAAGCGGGTCAGGGCCTGGAGCCTTGCTAACTAAAATCTTATCGATATAATGCGCAATCTCACACTCGTAAACATTTATTTCATTTAAAATAGTCTCGCTACTAAATGGAACGATATCGTCCACGTCGGGGACACTGCGTCTTCTACGGTAAAAACTGTCGCAAAAAAGTTGTTAAAAATACCCGCCATTGCCTGAGCATCCGAAACCAAAGCGCTGTTAGCGTCCACTAGAGTGCCTATGTTATCTTTTATCGGCTTACGATTATTCACGTAGTCAAAAAACTTTTTTGGATTATGTTTACTATCCGCAGCTGTAAGTATCTCTAAATTACGCTTAGCATTCCTAACATCTTTTAACCTGACGTCTAAGCTCGATATATCTATTAAAGTTAGCTACCGTGCCATTGCGCTCGTTTATGAACTCACCTATTTCCCTAGTCCACCACTTGGGCCTACCATGATTACTAGCGCGCATGGGGCTACGCGGAATAAACTCCCTTTCGATATTCAAAACACTTTCTTTAAACGCCTCCCAATGAAAATTTGCGTCATTACCCATAAATAAATTATCCCAGTCCACTACTCTCATTCTATCCGCAAAACTATCAAAATTAGCCCTACAAAAATCAGGGATTTCTATTACGTTACCATCCTTACTGTTTTCTGTCAATAGCTTAAACCTAATAATTTGGTGATCACTACATCCCAAACTCTCAACCACTTCCAAACCTTTGACTATATTTTCGTCGTTCATCACCACTTCTAAAATATTGTTACCGCGAGTTGGTTCGGTAACCATCTGTCGTAAAAAATTAACTTCCATGAACTCAATCAATCTCAAACCCTCATCATTACCAGTAAAAGTCTCGTAATTAACGTTAGGGCACAGTTAAAGTCTCCGACAACTATACTATCCCGATTATTAATAAAATTACCAAGTGTGTAAAATCTAGTATCGGTATCGAGGTGTTCAACGGAACGGGAGGTCTATAAACAACAACGAAATTAAAGCTAATACTACGCGCCCTAACTTCAATGCATATCGCATTAATTGCTGCCGGAAAATCTATCTTAACCTCGATAGCCCTAAGGGAATTACGAATGTACAACAAAATGCCGCCACCAATCCTATGTAACCTATCATTAGTAAAAAGTTTAAAACCTGCTATATCAAGTTCGCCCAACAAGTCCCGAGTCACGGTATTTAACCACGTTTCGGCTATAGCAACTATATCGTAGTTCCCGGAATAAGTTATCGCCTTAAATTCTTTCAATTTATTTCTAATATTAGGCGCATTACAATAAAAGACGTTTAAATTATTTTTTACCATGGATCGGCGTTTTAAACTATTTTTCACGTCGGGCCGGCGTTTCCGGGACCCACAACGTTTAAAGAAAGCTTCGATCTATACAGCTTTTGAACGTTCTCATCGATTAACCGAACTAGCCTAGCATTCCCTATTTCATTGAAATGCACCCCCCATCTTTTATAAAAAGGCTGGGATCACTGAATTGTGACCACAGCTTTACGAAGGGTACATTTTCCCGAGCACAAATCTCTTCTAGTTTAGTGTTCAAAAATATTGTTTTTGACGTAATCCTAAAATTTAAACCGTGCCTAGGGGTAATACCAAGAACTAAAGACCTATCTGACCTTGTCTTCAGGGACCTAATTAACCCTTTATATCTCTCCAAAAGGTCAGGCACTCGTATCGGGCCTACACGAGTCGTTGCCCCCTACCATCGTCACTAACACCGAGTGACGGGAGGCAACATTAATCCTATCTACTGACGCACTAAGGAGTCCTCAATTAAAATCATTTCCCCCTCGTTCACATCCCTGTCCAACTGGGCGAAAGGGTTCGAAACCTCGGTAGGGGAGGGGGATTCCTATCACCTAACGTACGTGGCCTAGTTCCACCCTTAACTACTCTAAATCCTTCCCCGTCTACTAATCCCGGACCAACCTTAACCCCTTCCTCAACTCTGTCTAACCTTCCCGATAAGCTACCTAGACTAGAAACTAGGTTCCTAACCTCACCCTTCAACTTACTAACATCTTCAACGTTAGTATAGGTTCGGCCTTCGTCAATTGTAAGCCTACCCCTGCCCCCATCAAGCGTTACAAGTCTTTCAGTCACCTCGCGTACACTATGCTTTAAATCAATTATCTCTTCGCTTAACTCACAAAAGAAACAAACTGATCTCTCGGTAATCGCCACAGGACCGCCGTTGTAATCTTTAAAATCAGTATACCACCGATTAACCCCACACCTAACACACGACGCTTTCTGTGACGGCATCGCGCAAGTTAAAGTAATTAACGTTTATAACCGTCACAAGTTTAAATTAAATTAAGCCGGCACGCTATGAAAACTTCTAAATCGCTAAAAACCACTAATATTCAGTTACTTAACTATAACAATGTGAATATAAACTCAAGTATATAAAATTCAGAACTTTCCCAAAGTAAATTTATCAGCAATATCCAAAAGTAGAAACAATATCAGAGAGCTCAGGGGATGCATCCCCTCAGTAAGGAGTCTGGCTGACGAATGCCAGGGTCGTCAGGAGAGAGAGCAGCAGAGATGCCAGGGGACAAATCAGGAGTGTCAGGAAAACGGTCCGAGGACATGGCGGGTTCGTCAGGAGAAAGGTCAGGCCGAAAGAGATGGGGATTGTACGTTTCCATAAACATATAATTAAATATTCGCCCCTTCACCCACCCACCCATCACGGAGCCAACAAGGGGAAGCCATATAGCCCACAGGGGTAGTGGAGAAGTATACGCAACCACCACTAAGTTTGGTGTGCACCCACGGGACCAAATGGGGCGCCAACCTCGTGGTGAAGCTTGACCCTAGCCAATAAGACCAGCTGATTAGCTTGCCCGGGCCTGTAATAGTCAAGCCGCCCATCTAGCCGGAATAAGGGACCAAGGAGGCGTATTGCCTGCCGCAGGGCGCGGGGTGCGACATCGCTCAGCCTTCAGGACTCCCGTCTCCCAGGCTTACGGGTTGCCACGCATGGCAAACATGTGGGAGAGCTACTACTCTCCAGCACTTGGTGGACTAAGCTGGAGGAAGGGTCACCAGCCCGCTCTCATGGCCAACGGCGCACCCTGGAAACCATTTAGTCTCATCCCTCCCTGATGACCCTCCCAGCATGGGTAGCCCTTTCCTCGACCAGGAGGAAGGGAGAACAAGCCCCCCGCTGGTGTGACTCATCAGATCAACGGGACCTCAGGCCTCTCCCCCTTCCACGACAAGGCGGTTCCCACTAGTGGGGGCCTCGTGGGGGAGGGGGGGCCTCGAGAAAGCGGTTGGGGCAATATCACTGCTGAGGCGGCCGTACCAACCTCAAAGCGGGAACCATCTGTATAAATGGGGACAGTAGTGTCCGGGTGTTGGGTTACGTGTTCCTAGAAACGTGACTTGTATACCGCAGTGGTCGTGGTAGTTTTTGGCAGGGCACACAGGTTCCTGCAAAACTTGATATAGGTGAGGAGCCAGGGAGGATAGATGTCGTATGAGATGGGGATGACTGAGGGAGGGGGGGATGTTGGAAAGGTCCAGGAAAGAGCGGACCGCTTCAGTGAAGTGCCAGCTTCTTCCCTGGGGTGGAAGTTTAGAGATAGCCGCACACAGAAGTGATGAGGGTAGCCTCTGTGCACGAAGGTAGGTCCTCATGAGGAACATACCCCGTCGGTGGGCGAGAGGGAGGTAGTTGCATTCTGCTAAGAGGTTGGGGAGGAGCGGAAGGCACTGGTGGAGAACAGGGGGCCCCTATTAAGTATCGGGTCCAAGATACGCAGGCAAGCGCTGGAAGCAGATCCATACAGGACAGGTTGCATCTGGTGGCGTGATAGTGTGGGGGAACCGCCGTTGAGGCACTCGAAGGAGAGCTCGGGCATGAAGGCAATCAGGGTCCAAACCACAAAAGTGGAGGTCGTGTCTTCCGACAGAGGGTAGCGACTGTTGAACTCGCCCAGGCGTAGAAAGGGCCTGAGGAGTTATTGGACTACTTCAACTAGGTCGTCGCGGGAGACTTGGGAGTGGGGAGGGAGGTAGATCGAGAAGACGGTATATATTGTCTGTCCAGGAAAATTCTGGCAGCAACCACCTGTAACGGGGATCTGATAAGGAGGTTGTTATGAAAAAACTATATAGTGTTATGGGTTGATTGCTATCAACCTGGCGATCCGGTGAAAATTTCCACCAGATTTAATGGCCAGAGTCGACGGCAAAGACCCTATGCTTTTTCATTAAAAAGTTGTGTGTTTGTGCAGGTCTTCAAAAGACCTTAAGTAGATTTTTTTTTTGGTTAAATTATTAAATTTATTTGCCTTCGGTATTTAGCGTTGCCTAATGGTAAAAAAAGGAAACTACCATACCTTCTCAATTCGTTCGAACTCGCTTCTGGTTGTAGGGCGCGCGGTCGGTTGCCTATCGTGCCTCTCTCTTGATGTAGGCGATAGGGTTACGCAACGAGTTTATTCAGTCTAATTCATAAAGGCAATTCGCTATGCCTAAATACCTGAAGAGATAGGCCTATCGTTTTGTTTTATTAGTGTTTGACTCAGAACTTGTCGGAAGATTAAACACATCTTCCTTGCCTACAGCAATGCTCGTCACTAGACAGTTCTGAACTGAACTAAATCTCTTGTCTTAAATTCGCTTACTTTGCAAACAAAGTCTCCCAGACGCCTAATTTTTGTATTTTCATTATTTCTCCTCTCAAGTAATTTTCACGAGTCAGTGATGGAAAATTTTGATACGAAATTTTTTTTTTCTTGTTATGTAGGCCCAATGCCGACATATTTGGTTCTATGTATGGCAATTTTTCCCATTTCCAATAAGCTTTGTCCCAATCCAGGGGTAATTTTGTAGTTATTTAATACAATTAATAATTTGTATTTAATTATAAAATAAAGGTACCATATATGATACCACATTGTGGCGTGTATAATAAGCCTGGGTTTGAATTAGGCTTTGTTGTGAACTGTAATGTAAAATGTATGACAGGCATGTATAGTTTTTCATAGTTGTGAAAGGGGACTGTACAGCGGACGAGGATGGCAGACCCCCTTCGTGTGCAGGTAGGAGACGGGGAGGTAATGCAAGAATATCCGGTGGGGCAGGGCATTGGTCTGGTCCCCAGGATGAGCTTCCAGAGACACACACATTCCGGGAGGGGGTGCAGAGGCAATCATGGAATTAAGGCCTTCGTAGTTCGTGAAGATTCCCCTGCAGTTCGTGTAGAATCGTAGCTTTTGGCGGGTCCGTTGTTTAATGAGGGAAAAGGGGAGGGTGAAGGTGCTAGGGAGTTGGATTGTGAATGAGGGAAAAGGGGAGAGGGTGAAGGTGCTAGGGAGTTGGATTGTGAATGAAGATCTCGGTTTATGAAGGGGAAGGGTGAGTCGGGGGCGTGGCGGGTTACCTGCCATTCACCAGAGAGGGGATCGGCTGGCCAGCTAACCCCAGCGGAGACTGCGGGGCCGAGTCGACCAAACGGGACTGGAGACATGGATCGCGACAGCTCGGAGGGTGAGGGGCCTGGCAGGCAGGGTTCTGTGCTCAGGCAAGGAGGAGGGCCTCCGCTGCTCATACTGGCACCCCCCGAATGTGGAGTTATCTGCACCGGGTCTCGCCCAAGGTGGTGGCTCATGTATGTCGGCTACGACTGTCCAAATCTGTGGGGATGAGTTGGAGGGATTTCTGCGATAGGGTGAAAGGGTCATCGTAGGCAGAACAGGGGGGTGTAGGAGCCCCCAACTCCTCCTTTTAGGTTTAGGAGAAGAGGGGAAGGCTTGTTCAACAGTTGATGAGTCTGGCGACTCACTCTGGCGTCTCCGCCTTGTTGATTTACCTCGGGTGCTAAATTTGGGTGTGTTCTCAGAATGTGGTGAGAGCGAGGTTCTCAGGGGGTGGGAACTCGTATTCCCGATTCCAGAGTCCTGGAGAGTTTGTAGTTTAGGAGACCCATGAGGGGGAGGTATGGTAGGGGTACAAGCGGTTGCTGGGTCCGATGAGGGGCCCGATCGGGGAGGGAGAGAAGCAGTACTTGAAGGGAGTTTAAGTGGCGGATCCGGACAGCCCGCCGAGGGAACGGAGCCAAGGGCAATGGCATAAGAAACCACCGGCTTCACCTCCCGACTTCGCACCCGGTCTCGTGCCTCTTGGAGGCTGATGGAGTCCACCACCCGTAGAGCCGGGACCACCACCTCAAACCTGAAGAAGAAACAGTCACGGGGAGAAGAGGGATGTGCGCCGGCGCAGTTTGAACATTTAAGTGACTTGGAACATCGTTCTGGATGTCACCGCAACGTACGCACAGTTGTTGTGGCTGTCGGCAGACCGAACCAACGTGCCCGAACTTGTTGCATTTAAAGCAACGGTTTGGGTCTGGAATGTATGGGTGGACCGAGAACTCGCATGACATGCGGTCTCCCATACCCGACACGATACAACTGGGAGGGGCTAGGGTGTTAAAAGTGAGGAGGAGGCGTGGGGTGGGGGAGGAGGGATCTCCTTGACGAGACGGGAATCGATGAATCTTGATGATACCCTGAGGTGCGAGGTCTTCCAGTAACGCATTCACTGGGATCGACAATAGGCGGGTAGCGTAGTGCCCTAACTCTGGTTCAAGCGAGGGTGAGTGGAAACCGACACCGAGCATCCAAGGACCTCGCTGAGGGAGAGTAGGGCTTTCGTCTCCGCGATTGAATGTGATTTTATGAGGAGGGAACCAGCCCTCTGTGGTCGTACATAATAACGACTGAAGTCGCTGCGTGCTCGGATCGCTTGAAACGTCCGTTCTAAGTTGTTCGGAAGAGACCCAGAGGTAGGCCGAATCATTAGGAAGGGATAGGGAAGCTGTAAGGGGTTCCAAAAAACCTTAGCCTCCCTATTTGCAGCTTACATGTTTACTTATATCGAAATAGTTTAGTGATTATAAAAATATATAAAATTATTTATTGCAGGTATTAAAATTACTCTAGCTGATAGTGATAATATAATGGCTTCTCAATTAATTGGTGATTCGGAGAGGCAACGTGTGATAGATCGCATACAAGCAATAACATTTCGGGAAGCTCGTGATGCTGGAGTCACCTTTATAACACGTTCATGGGTTGCCAAAAAGTTGCGAAGAAGTGAAGACTTCGTCAAAAGAAATTGGAATAAAACTTTGGATGAATGTGAAATGGATACAACCAAATCTGGGCGCCCAAATTTGCCACTCTCTCAGGAAACAAAGGGCATCATTGAAAGCGGTACGCGTAAGCGGAAAAACAGCTGTGCTAAACTTTCTAGAGAGATCGAAGTGTTGAGAGGAAAGATCGTTAGTGGTGAGATCATTCGACTGTACCGTCATAGGCAAGGTTTAAAGCCTTGGCATGAACTTCCAAAGCCAAGAAAAACTCAACTTAACATCGATGACAGAATGTGGTTTGCCCATTATCTTGAAGATTGGGATGCGGATGATTTCATGCATTTAGCTGTCTCCGATGAATTTTTTGTTTACGTAACACGTCGGCCTAACTACCAAAATGATCGAGTGTGGGCCACACCACCAGATGAAATCGATG
Organism: Bathynomus jamesi; assembly: GCA_023014485.1. Lineage (NCBI taxonomy): Eukaryota > Metazoa > Arthropoda > Malacostraca > Isopoda > Cirolanidae > Bathynomus > Bathynomus jamesi. Next base: position 71,791 of record JAJOZX010002354.1, on the reverse strand, counting down.
ACAATGAACATTATCGCGAATTATTAAAAAGTCCAGACTGTGTTGGTGTGTTTGTTTTGTTCACTGCAAAGAAGCTCATGTGGATGCTGAAGCCAAATGGTCAGAGTTGGGATGGACAGTATTTTCGTGATATTATTCTATCCCAGCATGTCATTCCTTTTCTAAGAAACTCAAACAATGTTATGGATGTCGATCAGGTCACACTTCTGGACGATAAGGCTCCCTGCTTTAAGGCATTAGCCACTCAACAGTTGTTGCGGAACCATGAGATCGATTTCTTTGGAAATGAAGAATGGCCAGGAAATTCTCTTGACCTGAACGTCTGTGAACACATTGGATCAGTTATAAAGGACAAGGTTGAATGTCTCTTGTTTCAAGAACCTGCAGCAAATCGATTTTCGAAGGATACAATGACGCAACACAGTGAAACTGTTTTAGCAAATTTGCGTAACGATCAAGATCTATTCACGTCACTTTTGACAAGCTACCCAAAGCGAATTCAGGCTGTCTTGGAAGCCAATGGCGGGAACACCAAGTTTTAATTGTTTCTCATTAAATGCAGGATTAAATTCTCTTTTGTAAGGTATGTTTAGTTTTACTGTACCTCTAATGGTTTAGGCCATGGGCTGGGGAGCTAAGGCTTATTGGAGCCCGTAGATTCGAGGTGGACTTTAATATCCAAAGGTCGATAGGACAGACGTGAATGCCGACTTCCCCGTCCGCCGCGGGGCTCTCTCCGTGAGGAGACGGGCATACAGGGAGAGCAAGAAGCCTGATTTTGGAGGCAAGTCTTTAGTAGAACTTGTCGACTTGCCCGAAGGCGACTGAGGGGAACCCCTGCTCCAGAGGGTGTATGTCCAAAGGCATGTTTAAGGTACAGGCTAGGGTCGGTAACGAAAGAGGAGGCGCGACCTCCTCAAGACGTGGTCTTCCAGTGGTAGCGGACTCGGGGGGCCTGGTCGCCCACCACCCGAGTTCTAAGACAAGAAGAGTATCCATACACAAATAGTGTTAGAGAAAAGGGACCCAGGGGATGTGAGAAACTGTCTACCGTTGAGAAAGGGAGGCCGAGCGCAAACCGCAGGGGGGGTGGGGTACCTCATCCCCAGAGGACACACCGTCGGTTTAAAAACGGGGCCCCATGATGCGAAAGTTTGCCCCCAACGGCGCAAAGACCCCAGCCCCCAATCCCACCACCCCGGACACCCAACAGTAACACCTTAAGGGCGTCACCTCCGGAGACCTATACTGGGAACCAAGAACCTCGTGGCTCTTGGCCCAGTCTCCCCAGTAGCCTGTCCAGCATGGGTAACCCTTCTTGGGGCTAAGCCCCCGCCGACGTAGCACACTGGGTCAGAACACGGGAGCCCTCCAACCACGACAAGGTGCCACCCCGGGGGGAGGAGCAGTCGAGGCCATGTGTCAGAGTGCATTGTACAAATGGTTTAGGCATTTCAAGGACGGCCAACAATCACTGGAGGATGACCAGCAGTAGCTTGTAATGAGAAGACCATTGCCCGTATTTGAGAGATCATCTGATAGAACTGTAGACGAACTATTGACGAAGTCACCGAAATCGTTGGTGTGTCACATGGCACGTGCCATCAAATTCTGCACAATGACCTTAACATGCATCGTGTGTGTGGCTACATTGTCCACAAAATCTCACAGAGGATCAGCGTGAAGAACGGTCCCTCATTAGCGGGGACATGATTGACAGAGTCAATAGTAATCTAGGTATTCTGAACAGGGTTATCATGAACAATGAACAATCCAAACATCAAGCCTCTTACTAGAAGTCACCATCACCCAGAAAGCAAACGTTTCATGCAGACTGCTTGAAGGGGAAGGTGATGCTGGAGGTGTTCTTCGATTATCCAGGCCGTCGTTCATCAGTTCACATCGGAAGGGAGTAACGTCAACCAGAACATGTACAGAAACATCCTTCGCCATCTGCTGTAAACACCTGCATCTTTGGGAATCTGGAAATTGGCTGCTCCACCATGACAATGCACCAGTTCATCAGTCTCTTTTGGTACAGGAGTATCTGACCAAGCATGCCATCACTGTGGTTCCACAACCTCTCTACTCTCCAGATCTCACCTCTGCTGACTACTACCTGTTCCCAAGAATGAAGGCCCTCTTGAAGGGATGCAGGTTTCAGTCAGCAGATGAGGTGAAAGAGGCTACGACAGCAGCACTTAAGGAGGTCACAGGAAAAGCCCTGCAAGAGTGCTTCCAGCAGTGGTACGGAGGCTGGCAGAAATGTGTGATAGCAGAAGGGAACTACTTTGAAGGCAATGTGCAGCAAAACCTGCCATGATGACAGGTCTGGCTGACAAGCCACAAACTTTTTGACTACTTTGTGTATATATATATATATATATATATATATAATATATATATATGCACTAGAATCACAAAATAACACGTGACCTTATTAATAAGCAAACAACCACAAGGAAAAGGAAACACAAAGTCCGAGCACTTTCGTGATATATTCACATTATCAAGGAGGAACAGAAAATAGATGGAGATTACAAAGTAAATGAGTTAAATAGACAAGCAAAAAATTCATAATTGGCACCTCAAATTAAAGGCCTTAAAGCCCTCTAAAGATTTTTTCAAATTGATAACATAATCTGTAGGCAGCTAAATAACTGAATATAAAAAAATATATACTGTATAGATGAAATTAGACAAAAAGAAAACCAATACAGAGAACAAAAATTATTATAATGGTTATTAACACTAATATTTAATTAAAACAGGCAATTAATTGGCAAGAATTTAATGAAAAACAAATAGATAACGTAGATAACAAATAGAAAACATAATCTGTAGGCTGCTTAATTACTATACAGATGAAATTAGACAAAACACCAGTACAGAAAACCAAAAAAATTATTATAATGGTTATTAACACTAATATTTAATTGAAATAGGAAAAATTAAGAGGCCCGAAATTAATGAAAACAAAGGGAAAGTTGCCATCGTCTTACAGATTATTACAAAATTTCAACAAACAATCTGGAAAAAAATTATCCCAACAGCAACCCACTTCAAAAATCCAATAAACCACCCAGCAACCAAAGATTATACACGAAAGAAATATTACAATTAAAATAGACACATAAGAATGTTAACAGTTCTTACAATAATATTTATTTATTTAACCAGGGCAAACCATTAAGAGGCAAAAAATGCAGTTAAGAAAACAGTAGGCCCATCGCCAACTTACTGACAATATACGAATCTAATTTGTACAACCCAGGGCTAATATTAAAGACCAAATCCGCATTATTCTTGATCACACTTGATTCCAATATATTTCTGCTAACAATAGATTTACTAAACCTTAATTTGGAAGCATTTTTCCAATCAATGGGATGATTAGAATCTCTTACGTGAATGAAAATGGCGTTAGATTCCTGGCCACTTCTTATACTGTATTGATGCTGTTTAATACGTAACTCAAGGGTCTTACCAGTTTGGCCAATATAAAATTTATTACATATTGTGCAAGGGATATTATATACACACCCATGTTCACTTAAAGGGGAGTTCTTAATCAATGAATTCTTAATGACATCTAAATTTTTGAACGCAATATTTACGTTAAAAGTCCTCAGCAGATAAGTCCTTAAAAATGGCAAAGAAAACCTTCTACGAAGTAAAGGATAAGATTCCTTATAACACAAAAAATGTTTTAGTGTTACCATTCAGAGAAAATTTCCTTGAGCTCCCGAATCTGCTGTGGAGTTTTTTGAAAGTAAGTTATTAAGGAAGATTCTGCCAAATTATGTTCCATGGTTTAGATATGTAGATGATGTTCTTTGTCTTTGGCCAGTGACTTTAAATCTCAATGAATTCCTACCCAAACTTAATAATTTAATTCCCTCTATCAATTTTACAGTTGAAATAGAAAAAGATTCTTCGATCCCTTTTTTAGATGTTTTAATATATAGGTCTGGAAAAAAGTTTAAGTACAATATTTACAGAAAACCCACTAATAATTGTTCCTATATACATTATTATTCTGATCACCACATTAATTTAAAACGATCCGTTCTTTCTACTTTGTTTCTAAGAGGCCTACGAATTTGTAGCCCTGAGTTTATTAACGATGAAATTAGTAAAATATACAAAATTGCTTTTGATTTAAAATACCCAAAGAACTGCATAGATAAGTCCTTAAAAATGGCAAAGAAAACCTTCTATGAAGTAAAGGATAAGATTCCTTATAACACAAAAAATGTTTTAGTGTTACCATTCAGAGAAAATTTCCTTGAGCTCCCGAATCTGCTGAGGACTTTTAACGTAAATATTGCGTTCAAAAATTTAGATGTCATTAAGAATTCATTGATTAAGAACTCCCCTTTAAGTGAACATGGTTGTGTATATAAAATCCCTTGCACAATATGTAATAAATTTTACATTGGCCAAACTGGTAAGACCCTTGAGTTATGTATTAAACAGCATCAATACAGTATAAGAAGTGGCCAGGAATCTAACGCCATTTTCATTCACGTAAGAGATTCTAATCATCCCATTGATTGGAAAAATGCTTCCAAATTAAGGTTTAGTAAATCTATTGTTAGCAGAAATATATTGGAATCAAGTGTGATCAAGAATAATGCGGATTTGGTCTTTAATATTAGCCCTGGGTTGTACAAATTAGATTCGTATATTGTCAGTAAGTTGGCGATGGGCCTACTGTTTTCTTAACTGCATTTTTTGCCTCCTAATGGTTTGCCCTGGTTAAATAAATAAATATTATTGTAAGAACTGTTAACATTCTTATGTGTCTATTTTAATTGTAATATTTCTTTCGTGTATAATCTTTGGTTGCTGGGTGGTTTATTGGATTTTTGAAGTGGGTTGCTGTTGGGATAACAATTTTTTTCCAGATTGTTTGTTGAAATTTTGTAATAATCTGTAAGACGATGGCAACTTTCCCTTTGTTTTCATTAATTTCGGGCCTCTTAATTTTTCCTATTTCAATTAAATATTAGTGTTAATAACCATTATAATAATTTTTTTGGTTTTCTGTACTGGTGTTTTGTCTAATTTCATCTGTATAGTAATTAAGCAGCCTACAGATTATGTTTTCTATTTGTTATCTACATTATCTATTTGTTTTTCATTAAATTCTTGCCAATTAATTGCCTGTTTTAATTAAATATTAGTGTTAATAACCATTATAATAATTTTTGTTCTCTGTATTGGTTTTCTTTTTGTCTAATTTCATCTATACAGTATATATTTTTTTATATTCAGTTATTTAGCTGCCTACAGATTATGTTATCAATTTAAAAAAATCTTTAGAGGGCTTTAAGGCCTTTAATTTGAGGTGCCAATTGTGAATTTTTTGCTTGTCTATTTAACTCATTTACTTTGTAATCTCCGTCTATTTTCTGTTCCTCCTTGATAATGTGAATATATCACGAAAGCGCTCGGACTTTGTGTTTCCTTTTCCTTGTGGTTGTTTGCTTATATATATATATATATATATATATAAAGTATCCTTTATTTCTCTCTTAAGTGAAAACTTTCTAATTGCAAATAAAATTTATAAGCATATTATTTGGAATTCATTATGCATGGTTAAAGGTTTGTGTTAGCATTAAGCGGTTAAGCCAGTATTGACACTGATGTTTTACCCTTGATTTTATATTAGAAATAAACCTGAATAAAGACTTTACTCCAAAACTTACTATTTGATAAAATTCTAGACACAAAGGCAGGAGATCCATGACCTTCCTGGGTTGGGCTTTTTGTGTTGTGTAACATTAGCTGCTGTTTCCAATCAGGTCCCAGTTGGTGGGTGCAGACTAATGTCAACCATTCTATCACAGACACCAAATAGAAATACTGGAAACCAAGAAATGGTTAAAAATACTGTAGAATTGAAGGCCTTGTCTGAATACTTGTGTAGAAACAGTGGTTTCAGAAGTGGTCTACTAAGTAAGTCAAAGAAGTTGATTTACTCAAAATTATTATGGCTGGATTCAAAATTTAAAAGGAAAAACTCACAGGGTGCAAATGCGTCCAAAGTAATCCTCTTCCAATGTTGTCAATAACTACATCAAGCTGAAAGTAAACAGCTATTTACATTCAAAATATCACACACTGGCAATTCAACTTCCACATTATTTAGTTTTATTCTAATCTGCAAAGTTTATTTTATCCTCAGATTTGCAGTGATACTTCTGATTATTCTATTTTTGATTAATGAACAGGCTTTCCCTCCTTTATTGCATCTCACTCTTTATAAAGATAGTAATAAATGTACAATAAAGTCAAGGTGAGTTATCCACTTTTACCATGAAAGTATTCTTAAAAAAAAAAATATATATATATATATATATATATATATACACAGGGTGTCTCAAAAGTCACGCACCATAGGCTTTATTCACTTACAAGGTTTATGAATCAAAATGGTTTATAAGTGATGTTTAATTACAATATATGTTTGATAATGTTTGAATAATAAAATTAACCCTTTCATGCCGTAGGGGCACAAATGAGACCAACTTCTATGAGATTTCAGGGGCATTCCAGGAGAGATCACCCAATGCATATCGCCACTCCAACTCTGATTTTGATTTTGATGAAAATTGACATATGGGGTTCTTCCGGGTGCTGATTTCACTAGTCAAAATAAAAAAGTTCTATGACCCATAGTTTTTGAGATATGAAGAGATCTATTAAATGATACCACATTCAAATGTGTAGAACAATAATGAAAATTTCCCCCCTTTTTTATTTTTGACCCCACCACCCCAGGCAGTAAAATCCAAAAAAAAAAAATTAATTTATTAAACTGCCATTAATTGTTAAAAGATACAAACAATAAAAAACGTGGGTATCAAGTTGCAAGATATTTTAAAAATTATTGAAAAAATATGTACATTGTGAAATTTTGACATTTTTACGCCTGCAGACTAAAATAGAGAACTACAAATGATATATTCACATGGATGAAAATAAATGGCAAAAATACAAATTGAACACACACATTACATCAAGTTGATTCATAATTACAGGAGTTTTTTCAACTCATTTTCTGGGAAAACATATTGAATACGCATTGTTCCTGGCTTTAAAGTGGGTGTGCTTAATAAACCTAAAATTTTCTCTTGATATGTGGCATGTATCTCTAATTTATGGAAAGTAATAGTAAACACTATATCCTGATGGGTGCGAAAAGCTAACCTCAGTCATCAAATTCCTCATTATAGGAATGTACAAATCCCAACCATTTCTGATCATTGTAAGTGCAAACTATGTACTCTCCTATTTTCGGATTAACTTCAACATTATCTTCACCCAGAAAAGCTTTGCTTATAATCCTCACCTCACCAACTTCATCAGAAGATAATTCAAATGTTTTTGTGTTATCTGCATTAATAAGTACAAACCTGTGGAATTTTTGTGTTCCTGTTAGCCACATACTTTTTTCCATATCTGTCACTTAAAAATTTTGTTCCATAGCTTCAATTTCTTCAGAATTTATTAAAAAAAAAATTTATGCTGTCACTTATATTGTTTGAACAAAATTCAAACGTGTCTTCTGGTGTTAATATTTGATTTGCGAATGTTCTCTGCATACCACTCTGGCTACAGATCTTTTCACTGTACCCCCAATCCCATCACAAGTGCTCTTACCATGGCTTGTGGCAAAGAAATGCCACTCACATTCCAGCTCAAAATCTTCATGTTTATAAATGTTAACAAAGTTGAAACAATTTTTATATTGTCCTGCACATCTGTCAGTAAAATAATGTAATTTTTTGATATGAAGGTGGGATTTTCTAATAATAGGTATGTTTAAAAAAAGTGTAAACCATTGTAGTGTTATGTTTTGTATTTGGAGATAAAAAACAATAACTTGAATGTTTTGTTTCATTACTTTCTAGTTCCTTATAATATAATACAAAGGGATGCACTGTGCATTGGGTATTTTCCCAATGAAAATCTTCGGCTGCATCCTGTACTACAAATGAGTAGTTTTTTGAAAAGTCACCAAGAACTACAGCTGTACGGCTATTTAAATTATTCTTCAAGTTCTTTAGAAATGCACTCTGATTCTTTGCTATAAAGTGATGATGTGTCAATTTGACAATTTTTGTGTTTAATGAATTTATAAAATCATCTACAGATTCTGTTTTTTCAACCATATTGCATCGATCTGTAGTAACCCATTGTTTATATTTTATTTCCTCACATTCAGGATCATTAACACTGAAAAGTGAGCAAAAAATTCTTAATACCTTGTTCTTTTGGACAGAGATTACATATTTGCATCATGCAATTCCTGTTGTTGACATCACACACTGCTTTCTCCATAAGAGTTGTGTATTCCAACCCTTTGACACCCAAAGCTGAGAATTGTATTTTGGCATTCTGGTGGTATGTACATACACACACAGAATGGGTACCAGCAGCTCCAGCTAAAACACAATGTCTGGGGCGAAGGCTGGCAAAACTAGAGAAGCCAATTTGGGGACTATCTGGATTATTTTTAGAGAGACTAAAAGCTTCTTTCAGATTCATTAACATCAGTCTTTTCTGCACAGATTCTTTATACCCACTTTCATTTCTGATACTCAGGCAGTCTTTTATACCTGGGCACAAATGACTAATTTCATCCAATTCAAAAAATTTCTGAACAGAATCTTCAGTACCTTTAGTTATTACTTTTCCTTTTGACATGGGTTCAATTTCAGGAATAATTCCAAGTCTGTTTTATATTTCTGCTTTTCTTAACTAAATATTCAGTTGTCTGAAATATATTTATAGTTTTTGATATGGTAAATGGAGATATGTCAATATTTTGAGTTTCCTCTCATAACTGTCAGTAGAATGGAAAGCTTCAACCAGTTCATTCATGAGATGAATCATTGACCTGAAACAAATTCATGAATGTACAGGGTGTACATAAAGTCAGGATCTATTTTTGTGAAGCACTTGGAAATTATATGGAATTCAATCATAAAATGATAAAGTGGTAACATTTATTAAATAATTAAGAGTAGGATTCGACGTGACACCCATCAGTATCCCTGCACAGCTCAAATCGTTCTGCAGCATTTCTAAACACATCCTGGAGCATTTGCGGGGTTATGTTATCTGCAGCAGTTCGTATACATGTACGTAAGTTTTCAAGACTCGTAATCTTCGTCTGATAGACGTGCAATTTGATAAAGCCCCATGCAAAGAAATCTAAAGGGGTTAAATCTGGTGATCTCGCTGGCCAAGGTCTGTTGCTTCCGTGTCCGATCCAGCGATTTGGAAATTGTCCATTTAGATAATCCTGAACAATTTTGGCATAGTGACAAGGAGCACCATCATGTTGATAGACGACGGTACTGACAATCATATCCCCAATCAGCTGAGGTTCAAGGAATTGCTGCAACATGTCCAGATAAATAAGCCCCGTAACTGTAGCTTCAGCAAAGAAAAAAGGACCATAAACCTTAGATTTTGTTAAACCCATCCAGACATTAACTTTAGGCGAGTCTCTCTCCCAATTTTGGACGAAATCATTCGGTCTTTCATCTGCCCAAATTCGACAGTTATGGCGATTTACACTTCCACACGTATGGAAAGTGGCTTCATCACTAAAGAGAATGTTGTCCATTAAATTATCACTCCAGATTTGTTCTACGAGATCAGCACACACAGCACTTCGAGGGAAATCTTCCTCATGTAAATCATGTAAAACCTGCAAATGATAGCTTTTCTTCTGCAAATTAACTTTCAGAATTTTGTGCACAGATGATGTCGGGAGGCCGAGTCTGTGTGATGCAGCACGAATGGACGTATGTGGCTCCTCAGTGATAATTCCGCGTACTGCATTCATGGTAAGATCTGACATACACGGTCGTCCTGATCTTGCTTCATCATTTACAGATCCTGTTCATTTAAATTTGTTCACCAATTTTCGTATTGTCTTGTCTATTGGCCCCGGCTTATGAAATCTCCTTCTAAACTTCTCTCTGATGTCATTGTATTTCCCTCGATTCGCCAAATCACTATTGCCACACGCTCTTCTGTATTCATTCTAAGGGCTTCTGAAAAGAAAAATAGAAAAAATAATTATTTCTCAAAAATAGATCCTGACTTTATGTACACCCTGTATAATAGCTATAACAAAACATTACATGTGCATATTAAATTTTTTGGATTATAATATTGATTTCAAGTGTAACAAAATGAGCATTCTTTTGAGATAGTCAAATTAAACCAAAAATTATTTTGTGACCAAATGAATTCCAAATGATTTAATGGGCCCATTGATCTCCAATCTTTAGGGAGTTGTGCTTCTAGTTTCTACTATCAAAGGTGAATACCTACATTTTGTTTTTATGCTTCATTTTATGCATATCATTTTAAAATTCATACCTTTGAGTTTCATGATCCAACTTTGTAGCTTTTGATGGGCTTGGGATCTCAATTTCTAAACTTGTTTCTAGCTTTTGCTTTAAAGAACGACATGCTTTTTCTATTGTTTGAATAGCTTTTGCTTCTTTTCTTGAGGAACCCAAACCATCTGAAATTTTTGAATTAATAAATATTTGACTCCATTTGATATATATGGACAATAATAATTAATATGTCAACATATTAATTTCATAAGTTTAATAAGTTTAATAAATTTAATATGTCAACATATTAATTTCATTAAATTTTTCAGCAACTGCTGAAAAACTCTTGAAAGTAAATGCATTATAAATAAATAATATAAATAAAAAAATTATAAATATAAAAGTACCTATCATTAAATACTTACGCTTCTTCACTGGAGTCACAGCAAGACTTTCTAGAACAGTGGTCGGGGAACAGGGGTAAATTACCCAAATGGGGTAAATTTAAAACTTTTGGGGGTAATGCATGCGGTATGAGAGAGACTTTGTGCTGATATTTTTTTCGTATATTTTTATTTTATTTTGTTACATAAATGTGGCGTTATTCTAAATTTTAGAATATTACGAATTTACGTCCTGATTACGTCCTCAAATATATTTTGGGGTAATACCCAAAAAAGCTCGCCGACCACTGTTCTAGAACTTGAGAAACCTCTTCTTCGGCATTACTTGATATACTTGGATCATATTCATCGCTTTCTGAAATAACATTCTCAGAAGACTGACTGTTATCAGACTCTTCACTTTGTGATGTTGATAGCAACTCTGGTCTCTGGGTCAATAATTTTCTACAGTTGCTACATAGTACAGTATTCCTTTGTAGTTTCCGTTTACATCGATCGTAAAGTGATTGGCTGATGGTTCTTATATCCTTGTGTATCTTTTTCTTATGTTATTGTAAAGGATCATCACAGTATCTAACCATTTTTCATTACTAAAAATACACAATTGTAAATCTCAAAAATAAGATATGATTTGACTCAAAATAAGCACATCTGTAAATATATCATTTGTAGTTCTTTATTTTAGTCTGTGTAAAAATGTCAAAATTTCAATGTACAATGTACAAATGTCAATGTACATATTTTTTCAATAATTTTTAAAATATCTTACAACTTGATACCCATATTTTTTATTGTTTGTATCTTTTAACAATTAATGGAAGTTTAATAAGTGAAAATTTTTTTTTGGATTTCACTGTCTTGGGGGGGTGGGGGTCAAAAATAAAAATAAAAAAGGGGGGGGAAAATTTTCATTATTGTTCTACACATTTGAATGAATATGGTATCATTTAAAAGATCTCTTCATGCTGATTCTAAAAATGTATAGTTTTATAGGTCTACAACAAGATGTTTGGGAGTTATTGCCCATTAAAATTAGGTGGTAAAGTGGGGCCCCATATCTCAAAAACTATGGGTCATAGAACTTTTTTATTTGAACCAGTGAAATCAGCACCCAGAAGAACCCCATATGTCAATTTTCATTAAAATACAGGTCGGAGTGGTGACAAATTTTTAAATTTTTGGGTGATTTGTCCTGGAATGCCCCTTCAGTCATTCTGGAGATATAACACAAGTTTCTTTTTTGGCATGAAAACTAAACGAAACTCAGGCATGAAAGGGTTAATAGTTTTTGATTAATTGTACATACTAATAATTTTATTATTCAAACATTATCGAACATATATTGTAATTAAACATTACTTATAAACCATTTTGACTAGCGAACCCCATAAGTCTGACTAAATCCTATGGTGCACAACTCTTGAGACACCCTATACATCGCGTGGGCAAAAAAAAAAGGGAGACCTCAAACTTTGGCTATAAAAACCAGTTATGGTCAGATTTCAATATTTTTTCACACCCAACAACTAAGTAAATTTCCTATACAATGAGTGGATTTCAAAGAAATCTAATGAAAATTATGAATTTTTGAACATTTCATTATGCCACTGGAAATTCTCCATTTGCACTACTACTGCAGTCAGGTCGGCAAAAAACAAAAAAGGGAGACCTTTTAAATCCTTCATATCTCAGCAAATACAGTACATAGAACCATGAAATTTTAGTATGTTAGTACTGTACTAGGTAATTTTATGGTTTGTATGCCATCTTTTAGCATTTTAACTGAGAAATTGGATTTATGGTGAATATTCCAGAAAAATCTTGTGATAATTAGAGATATTTTAATTAATGTAAGCCGACTGCAGGAGGTTTGGAAAAGCTTCAAGAAAATCAATGAAACAGATGCTAAAAGATGGCATACAAACCATAAAATTACCTCATACTAAAATTTCATGGTTCTATGTACCGTATTTGCTGAGATACGAAGGATTTAAAAGGTCTCCCTCCTTTTTTTTTTTTTTTTTTTTTTTTTCCCAAACCTGATAATGGAGAATTTCCAGTGGCATAAAGAAATGTTCAATAAGTCCATAATTTTCATTAGTTTTCTTTGAAATCTGCTCACCATATAAGAAATTTACTTAGTTGTCAGGTGTGAAAAAAATATTGAAATCTGACCATAACTTTGGATTTTACAGCCAAAGTTTGAGGTCTACCTTTTTTTCTGCCCACCATATATATATATATGTGTGTGTGTGTGTGTGTGTACACACACAGCAAAACCCAGCTTAGTGTGGATTCAATCAGTGCAGAATTCGCCATAGTGTGGATTATAATTTGTCACCATACTTTGCTTTATTATGGGCCCAGACTCACTAAGGTGCGGTTTTTTAAATATGTAAACAAACTTTCCCATTTACTTACATATGCATGCTCTGAAAATACTGTACTGTTAAACACAAGTGAGGCAGCAGACGCATTGGTACGTCAGTATTGTCAGTGACGGACTGCAGTGGGGATGTGTTATAAAGTTCTCAGTTACCTACTGTACTGTACTTAATACACCACTATTGTTACACCCTTATAATTATGAGTGAAAAAAGGAAAATTACTGAAGTTAATGAATCTAAGAAAAAGCGTAAATGGCTAACATTAGAACAGAAACAAGAGATTATAAAGTGTTATGGAAGTGGTGCATCATATGCTAAGATTGCTCGAGACAAGGGAATGAACAAATCATTGGTACAGAGAATTGTTAAGGATGTAGACCAGTATAAAGAATATGTGAAGGCTGCAGGATCCTCAACTTCAAAAACAATCACTAAAAATAGAAGCACAACAATGGTAAATATGGAATGTCTTTTCTCAATATGGATTGAGGATTGTAATAAAAAACGAATTCCCTTAAGCCAAATGGCAATCCAATTTAAAGCAGCAAGTCTCTTTAATGTACTTAAAGAAAATGAAGATGGAGAAATTGAAGGGGGAACTAATTCAACTGACAAAACATTTAATGCACATCGTGGATGGTTTGATTGTTTCGGAAAACGTTCAGGGATCCATAATGTCTGCATCATAAGATAGAGTGCAAGTACAGATAAGGAAGCTGCATTAAAAGCAGGGCTGTGGAGTCAGCACATAAACAACCGACTCCGACTCCTCAATTTTTTTTGTCTATCTGACTCTGAAGGTATATTAATTCTAAATCTGCTATGATGATAATTACACAAGAGGCATTTCATCACCACCACGTGAATCATCAGGCTACTTTTTAAACCCATAACCTGCAAAGTTTGAGTCTAATGGTTGTAGCGATGCCATTATAGCTTTTTTTTTTTTTTATTTATGAAAAAACAAAATTCATTGAGCATAAAACAAAAAAAAAATTAAATTTAAGACTGACAAAATAAAAATTTCATTAAATGCAATAAAAAATATAAAAGTATTCCTGCAAAATTTATTAAACTAAGGCGAAAGGTGAAAATCTAAAATTTACGAATAACTTGTTCTTAGGAACAGAATTGCTTCTGCCAGATCCTCTTTCATTGAAGACCTTAAATCTGATTTAATTATTTTCAGTGCAGAAAACAGTCTCTCCACACTGACCTCAGTGGGGCATGGATGTTACTATCATAGCTGTATCTCTTAAAATCTCTGGATATGCGGGGATGACTTCTTGTATTGTCAGTTCAGATGAGCGATCATATTTTTCCACTTCTTTTAGGCCATCAAAAAAACTTGCTTAAATTTCATTAGTTTAACATCAAAAGGTTGCCTATGCATGTTTAAGCGGCGACACTTTGCTTTTGAGCATTCAATTTTATCTAAATATTTTTGAAAGTCTAATTCTTCATCATTTGAAGAGGATGAGAGGGACTTACTACTCATATCTTCATCCTGTGGTTCAGGATTTTCAGGTAATAGCCCTTTTATGCGAATTACAACCTCGCAGAGGGCCTCTTTTGCTTTAGCAATTTGTTCTTTGGTCAACGAAATTGGGTTCATTGGATCTATGTAGACAGCAGCTAATAAGATCTCATTTTCCAGTAGCAGACCCTCTCTTTTCTTCATTGAGGATACAATTCCATCAGCAATTAATCCTCCAGTTTGGGATAGACGAAATAATAAATTTTTCCATTCCCATAGGAATGTACCAGGAGTTAAATCCTCTGCTTGCAACTTTTTGGTGACAGTATAAGGGTGAGCAAGCAGAGCTTCTAATTGTGTAACCTCCCTCCATTGAATTTCAGTTAGTGAAACATTGGGATTATCAATGTCTTCTAGGAAGGGTTTTAGATCAAGCAAACGCTTAATCATCATATATGTGCTCCCCCAGTGTGTCGCTTGGTCCAAAATAGCTCCCTTTCCTGCACGTCTCTGGATAATAGCATCAATTTTAGAGGTCCTGGCTGCAGTGGCTACTTGCCTCAACTTGCCTATCAGAGTAGCTGCATGGCGATCTTTCAATCCCTCTCTTATTGCTAGCTGCAATGTATGTACAACACAACACATATGTTGGATTAGAAAGAGCTTAGATGCTTCTTCAACAATATCATCTAAAATTTCATTGCTCTGTTTGTGCTGTTTGAGAATCAGTTTCAGGAATGTCAGCTTCATTAGCCACTTTTTCTTCATCAACTTTATTCAGCTTTTCTATCGTGCTTAGCATGTTTGAAGCATTATCTGTGACAATACATAGAATCTGCTCTTTCTTAATTACAAAGTCTTGTAAAACTTCCTCCACTAACTTCTGAAGATAGTCGCTGTCATGATGCACCTCAGTGTCCTTTACTCCCAATGTCCGAGTTACCATTTTATTGTTTTAATCAACAAATCTAGCATTGATGGCAAAATAGTTAACTCTATGATGTGTGGCTGCATCCATTTTAATAAACATGAAGTGTCCCTTAAGAGTTCTTCGAAGTTCTTCCTTTTTATTTGTGGCTTCTTCAACTATAATTTTTCTGATACTTTGTCTTTCCAGAGAAACTCCAAGTTTCTTGGCCATTTCTCCATTTAGGCCTAGAAAGGCTGGTTGTGAAAATAAAGATAAGGCTACACCATTTCTTACCACCAGTTCGATGATGTGCTTCTTGAACTTTTCTGTGGTCATTGTTATGGTAACTTTGTCTGTAGTAAAGAATCTTGTAAGTGGTGCTTGTCATTCAGTAGATTTCTGAACTTTTGTTAACTTTGAAGTAGTTGGAAGGTTTTTATTACTATCTTTCTCAATAACAACCTCTAAAATTTTGGGATGGAAACGCTGCAAATGTCTTTTCAAATTTGATGCTCTGGTTGGTGCATTTTTATCAGAGCCAGTAAAACCACCGATTTTTGCTTCACATAATTTTTCACCATCATCATCTTCTATCATACACTGACACACAAAATGTTTCCCATCTGTGGTTATTTTAAAATATTCAAAAACTGCAGACTTCGTTGGAAGTGTCTTTGCTATTGTGAAAGGGGTTTTAGACTTGAAAGTTAAAAACTTATGAAATTTAGAAAGAACTCGAAATTAAATAAGCATTAAAAATTAAAAATATTATCTGAAAAGAAAAATGAATTAATGGCATTAGTGTCTGAAATGGAAAACATTTTTTATTATTTAAGTGGTTTAACCACCATAAGCTGCTAGTGACATCACAAACAGACATATTTTATTAAAATTTATATTGAGGTTGGAGTCGAAGTCAGTACATTTTTACTGACTCCGACTCCAGCAGCACCAAAATTGCTTCCGACTCCGACTCCACAGCCCTGGTTAAAAGTTCCAGATGATTTTTAAAAAATTGTTGAAGAAGGTAGATACAAAGATGAACAAATTTTTAATGTGGATGAGACAGCCTTCGAAAACCTATTTAGCACTCATTCATGAGTGCATTGAATTGCATTCAGAGGATCTTGCTGACAATGATCTCATAAATTTAGAAGAACAACATGCATATGAAGAAGAGTTGTATGGTTCAAATAACACTCCAACACCTTCCAAAGAGTTCACAACAAACAAACTGGAGAAAGTGTTCTATTTGATAGAAGAAGCTAAAGAAAGAATTATGGAAGGTGATCCCAACTTAGAGCATAGCCTTAGAGTGCAACGAGACTTAGAAAATGCTATTAGATGCTCCAGAGAAATGTACTCTGAGAAAAAGAAAAAAGTTGTGCAAACATCATTGCTGAAATATTTTTCAAAGCAATAAAATTCTTCATAAAATTTTAAAAAACGTATGTAAAAGTTTTTCTTACTTCTTTTAAAACTTTGCTCATTCATTACCTAACCAAAATAAATTTGATTTTCTCAATGTTCAAAAGCTCAGTCTTGGTCTTGGCCATGGTGGTCTTGACTACATCACTCAGTCTGGCATCCTGCCTCATTTTTTTTTCCCTATGCATGAAGTAGGGGCCAAGGGTGAATGGCCACAAAAGTGCCCCCCCCCCCACACACACACACACACAAAGAGAAGAAGAGCCAAAATCAAGGTCGAGGATTTTGGAGATGCATGGACACTGTTTCAAAGATTGGAGATCTTAGACAGGGGGAAAGATGCATTGAGGAAGATTGTTCCTGAGTTGACTAGTTGAGTAGATGAAAGATTGAAAATACCAATTAACCCTTGCATTAGAGAGTTGGACAGAAAAGGAATGAGAAAGTGTAGAAAATCTGGTGCTGCATGGTCTCCTTGAAGGAGTCATGCAGTGAAAGAGTTTAGAAGAGCAATGTTCATTATAATAGTGATAGTAAAGAGAGAGTGAAGCAACATTGCAGCAAAGAGAGAGGGATTTAATACAGTCAGTAAGAGACTGGCAATTGAGGAGATAAAAAGCCTTCGATTCCAACTGGTCAAGTATGACTGTGTGGGTTGAGCCACCCCATACATGCGAAGTATACTCCATACAGGGGTGGACAAGATCCCTGTACAGAGACAGCAACTGAGTGGGGTGAAGAAACTTTGGAGACAGTACAGCACACCTAACCTCTTGGAAGCTATTTTGGAGAGAGAGTATAAGGCCTATGTGATCTTTCCAGGAAAGATCATGAGAAAAGGGAACATGAAGAATGTTAAGAGAAGAGAAAGGATTGAGTTGTGTGTTATTGAAGGTAAGGGGATAGTTGTATGGAAGAATGTGATGAGTAAACAGACGGAGGAACTGAGTTTTTGAAGCACTGAAAGCCACAAGGTTTTCTCTGCCCCAATCAGAGGTCAGGTGTATCACAGCTGTCCTATGTGAATCACAAAGTGACTGTTGAGAGGAATGCTTTGGGAAGTAGGTGGAGAAGTTGGAATCATCAGCATAGGAGTGAATAGGAGAGGAAGTGTGAATTAAAAGATCATTAATTAATAAATAAAAGGAAAAGTGTGGGTGACAGGACAGAACCCTGAGGAACACCACTGTTGACAGCATAAGGAGAAGAACAGTGACCATCTACAACTGCAGCTATAGATCGGCCAGAAAGGAAATTAGAGATGAAGGCACAAATAGAAGGATAGAAACTGAAGGAGGGTAGTTTTGAAGTTAAAGATTTGTGCCAGGCTCTATCAAAAGCTTTTGATATGTCTAGCACAATAGCAAAAGTTTCACTGAAATTCCAAAAGGAGAATGACCAAGAGTCAGACACATATGCAAAAAAATTGCCAGTAGTGTCCCTTGAGGAACCCATACTGACGATCTGAAAGAAGACTGTGAGAAGAGTGGTGTTTAAGAATCTTCCTATTAAGGATAGATTCAGAAACTTCAGAAAAGCTAGAAATGAAAGCAATTAGATGATAGTTGGAGGGTTGAGAGCAGTCACCCTTCTTTGGGACAGGCTGAATGAAAGCAAACTTCCAGCAGGAAGGAAAAGTACCAGATAAAAGACAAAGATGAAAGAGTTTGCCTAGGTAGGGTGTCAGCATTGAAGCACAGTTCTTAAGAACAACAGGAGGAACACTATCAGGACTGTATGTCTTCCTAGAGTTGAGCCCAGATAGGGCAGAAAGAACATCATTGGAAGAGACTCTAATTTCTGCCAAAATAAAGTCAGAGGGAGGAGGAGATGCAGGAACAGCAGTGGAATCGTTATTGTCTTACTGCAGCTTGGAAAAGACAGCATCTACCTGTTCTTCCATTCAAGTCTGTTTTTCTTTCTTTAAAATTTGGAATGTAGAACCAATTTAACAATTTTGCACTTTATTTCTATCAGCCTTTTCACCACAACATATCTTGTTTGTATTTATATGGGGATCATTCTACTAAAGTCAGGATTTTTGAACTAGCTGGGTGTAATTGCTTGGTGAAGCATATAGGTATCACTGTTATAGGCCATTAGAACAGTTAATTAGTGCCATAAATACCTCCAAATAAAACATCATGATGTTCAAAATATATTCTGTTACCTACTGAACTATTTCTATTGCAACTGAGAGATGGTACAATTATGTTAATGAAACAAATTGTAAATCTAAAATAAATTTAATTATTACATTTGGCGAGTATTTTATGTTTTGATGGGGTTGTTTAACCTCCTCAACATCTAAGGTTATACGAGGGAGGGGATCAACAGCTTTACACAGGATTCGAACCATGAGTTGCAACATAATCTAAACATGGAGGATGGTACCCCATTTCAACTACTGTCCAGATCAAATGTCATTTAACTTTGCTGATCAATGTGAAGTGATATTGTGACATTGGCAATAGTAATGATTTCATCGTGCATAAGGATGAGTCTTATTTTGTTGGCCTATAAAAAATGAGCCAATGTATGTCCTATTTTAAGAACTGAAGTTCTTTTCATTATTATTTTGCATAGTTTATATTCAGGTTGGGAAATTGTGATGTAAAATAGCTACCATATGTATTGAGTACTTATGTTGGCCTTTAATTAAAGGGAAGAAATTACACTGGAAAATATATACAGTATATCATTACAGTAAAGTTAAGGTGCATTCTGAAGCTGAACCTTAGCTTAAAAAATCTTATATATATATATATATCCCCGCAAGGGGGTTCTAAGCTCGTGCTCTTGAGTGCTCTTTGTGCTCGTTTGTACGTGCTTGTTCCTGGAGGTTTCACGTGCGCCCTCCCGGCCCTAGCACCCAAGGATGATGGGGCTCGACCCTGCAGTCCTTGGTCTTTTTCCACTTCGACTGTCCCCTCCACCCTTTCTTTTTCCTCTGTCTTTCCTCTCACTTTTTCTTTGTTTTTCCGCCGAGGTATGCCCTTTTAAATAGAGGCGAATCGGTTCTTCCCGAACTTAAAAATAAATAAATATATATATATATATATATATATATATATATATATATATATATACAGGGTGTTTATAAAGTCCATCTATTTCAGTGAAAACATAGCAAAAAGGGTAAAATTCAATAACAATACAATAGAAGGCATACATTTAATGAATATGGTACTTAATCATATGATTCCACATGAGCACCATCAGTATCTCTACAGAGTTTGAATCTGTCAGCAGCATTGTGGAACACATTTTGGAGCATGACAGGGGTTATTTATGTAACTGCTGTTACGATGCAAGCATGTAAATCTTGCAGATCTGTAACCCTCATTTGATAGATGTTTGATTTGAGAAAGCTCCATGCAAAGAAATCCAAGGGCATTAGGTCAGGAGATCGAGCTGCCCAGGGCCTGTTGCCTCCATGTCCGATCCACTGATTTGGAAATCATTCATTTAGGTACTCCCAAACAATGTTTGCGTAATGACAAGGTGCCCCATCTTGTTGAAAGACAACAGTGTTTAAAATGCCATCTGAATGAAGCTGGGACATTTACGTGCTTGTATCGTAACAGCAGTTAACAAAAATAACCCCCGTCATGCTCCAAAATGTCTTCTGCAATGCTACTGACAGATTCGAACTCTGTAGAGATACTGATGGTGCTCATGTAGAATCATATGTTTAAGTATTCATTAAATGTATGCCTTCTATTATAGTGTTATTGAATTTTACCCTTTTTGCTACGTTTTCATGGAAATAGATAGGAACTTTATATTTAATAGGGATGCACCGGATATCTGGTATATATCCAGTATCCAGCCCCTTTTTACTATACAGCCAGATAGCCGGATAATTAATTAAATATAAAATAGAAAATTCAAAGAGAACAAATTGAAAAGTAATGTTTATTTAACCAAAAATGACGCTTACAAATTTTTCCAAGAATAAAACAAATTCCAATTTTCAATTTCATTTAAACAGCATGGACTGCATGGTGGATGACGACACTGAAAGTAATTATATTTGTATATTTGAAAACACTTCCAAATACTAGATTTTAATTGAGACATTGTTCAATTTTTCAATTAAGTCACTAATATCATAATATATAATCTGTAAAAGTAGATAAACATGTAATTATGTATGTGCAACAGGTTAGTAATATAACGTGAAAATACGTGAAACTGGTGATCATTATTGTAACTATTATTTACTATTTATTAGTACTATTTATACTATTTATTATTACTATTATTTTACAAACCCCATCAAATTTAATCAGTACAAGCCTGTCAGGGAGCCTGTTCTTTCTATTTCACACAGCCTTTCTGCTATTTGAAATACCTTTTTAAGTTTTTTAAAGTTATTATTATTAAGTTTTTTAAGTTATTTTTATTTTAGATTGCAAATATATTACTGACGTGCTTCCTTGTTGGCTAGGGTGGATTTAAATTGATTCACAACAAAAAAATTAATTTTACTAGAATAAAATGAATGTCTAACGATGAAAATATAGTTTATAAACAAAATGTTCAAATTATAAGACGTTATGTTCGAAACGCAAATACTTCAACAAATTATTTTTTTCACTTTGAAAGAATCGTTTCATCATCAAAAATGTCATTTAAAATATGTTTGCAACTAATATTACGCACTTAACTTTTCATGATGGTAATTAGTGATGTAGGTCACATCCAAACATTTTCTCGCATCCGCATCCGCACTTTGGACTGCGGATGTGGACCATTCAGATAAAACGTCATTAATAAGCGGAAATTATCAAATTCTACTATAATAATAGAACTAGTTCATTGTGCGCAAAAGTGATGCAAGCGACAAGACGAGAGGCTGTTCTTGTATGAAGTTACTCTCTTGCAACCTACTTAGATCCACGTTACAAAGCTAAGTTATTTTCACCTAGTACATTAGAATGAGTTAAATCATCACTTGGCAAAGCAGTTGAAGAGCTTCAATCTCTTGAATCTGTCGCTTCACCACCCACCAAAAGAATAAAAGTTTCAGTGACAGAACCAACACCTTCAACAAGCAAATCTATCACAGAATCTCTCTCTCTGTTTCTTGAGTCAAGCAGCGATGACGAGACCTACGCGATGTCAAAAGATGTAGTAAAAATGATCGAGAGCTATCACCAAGAAAAATGCCTGGCTGCATGTGACAATCCTATTAGTTGGTGGAAAAATACGCAGAATATCTATCCATACTTGAGTAAACTTGCAAGGAAACATTTAGCACGTCCTCCAACAAGCGTACCAAGCGAGAGATTATTTAGCAGTGCTGGATTAATATATGATGAAAGAGAAACAGACTGGCAGCAGAAAAGGCAGAAAAATTAATGTTCCTTAAGCATAACCTTCCTATAATTAAGTTTGAATATTAAACGATGAACATCTTAGTTTACTTTATTTTCATTACTCATTTATAAATATGCCTAATAAAACTTTAAACTTAATATAAATAGTTATCAAGCTAATTAAAGATCTCTTTCTATAAGGGTGGAGTTGGGGAAAGAGGTCGGGTAACACAATTATGGTTTCTAATTGAGGCTGAAACTCAACAAAATATAACGAATTTATTTGCAGACGAATTCACTAATTGATTTCTATATTAGTTAGATGCTTGCTATTATTTTATATGTTCATGGAAAAGTACAGCAATTATTGTACAATTAATCAATTATACTACATTATAGCTACAGCTCTCTCTATATAATAACTTATTATATACGTTAAACACAACAAATCTCGAATATATCCTAAAAAATAACGAAAATGTAGACATCCGCATCCGCGGATGTTCAAATCAAACATCCGCATCCGCGGATGTGAAAAAAAATGACATCCGCTACATCACTAATGGTAATACAATCTACCAATCATAAATTTAATTTGAAGAAATCACTAAATTTGTGAAATTTAATTTATTTAATTAAATTAAGACTCTAAAAGTTACTTTCAATAAAATAATTATTTAATGGCTTTTTAAGTGTTTTAGTGAAGGGACTTAAAAAATTTCGCATGCCACAAATAGTGCCCTAGCATAATTGTACAGAGTACGCGTCCTACTTGTTGGGTAACTATTAATTATGCTAATTTGACAGATTGATGGAAGAAATTGATGCGCAGAACAGTTTTTTAATTTTTTTGGGGGGGGGGGGGGAATCAACTGCCACGATGGGGAAAACGAACCCTAGACCTTTGCAACCATAGTCAAACACTCTATCCACTGACCTACAAAGTATGGTTAAAAGGTTGTCACGTTAGCACTACCACATGGTAATTGAAAGCCTGTTATCATATGACAGCAGACGATCCCCCACCAATGTTAGTTACATATTATGGATACAAAGGCTTAGGCTATAATATATATAAAATATAAAGGCTTAGGTGGGGAGGGGGACTATCATATGACTGATATCCGGCCTAGGAGTTTGGCTGGATATCCAGTATCTGGCCAAAATCACTATCTGGTGCATCACTACTTTATAAACACCCTGTATAACCTTGGTTTTGCTTTTGTCTGAATTGTTCATTCTGACGAAGGTCAAACTTGTCACTCCACCTTAGACCTATAGTTTAACGTGAAATCTGAACCCCACCCCACCAGCAGCCCATCTTAACGACTAGGCTACCCAGCATACCCATTTATCTACCAAACAATTTTTTATTGCGTGGAAGGATGAACAGCTAGGTTTTGCTGCCATCACTGGGTCTTGATCCCAGGGCCAATAGATTTGTAGTCAGTGATGCTAACCACTACACCACTGCAGCATATATATATATATACACATTTTTTAAGCTAAGGTTCAGCTTCATAATGTACCTTAACTTTACTGTAATGATATACTGTATATATTTTCCAGTGTAATTTTTTCCCTTTAATTAAAGGCCAACAAAGTACTCAATACATATGGTAGCTATTTCACATCACAATTTCCCAACCTGAATATAAACTACACAAAATAATAATGAAAAGAACTTCAGTTCTTAAAATAGGACATACATTGGCTCATTTTTTATAGGCCAACTAAATAAGACTCATCCTTATGCACGATGAAATCATTACTATTGCCAATGTCACAATATCACTTCACATTGATCAGCAAAGTTAAATGACATTTGATCTGGACAGTAGTTGAATGGGGGACCATCCTCCATGTTCAGATTATGTTGCAACTCATGGTTTGAATCCTGTGTAAAGCTGTTGATCCCCTCCCTCGTATAACCTTAGATGTTGAGGAGGTTAAACAACCCCATCAAAACATAAAATATGTACAGTACTTGCCAAATGTTGTAATAATTAAATGTATTTTAGATTTACAATTTGTTTCATCATTAACATAATTGTACCATCTCTCAGTCGCAATAGAAATAGTTCAGTAGGTAACAGAATATATTTTGATCATCATGTTTTATTTGGAGGTATTTATGGCACTAATTAACTGTTCTAATGGCCTATAACAGTCATACATATATGCTTCACCAAGCAATTACACCCAGCTAGTTCAAAAATCCTGACTTTAGTAGAATGATCCCCATATAAATACAAACAAGATATTTTTTTTTTTTTTTTTTAGTTCAGGAAGAACCGATTCGCCTCTATTTAAAGGGCATATCTCAGCGGAAAAACAAAGAAAAAGTGAGAGGAAAGACAGAGGAAAAAGAAAGGGTGGAGGGGGCAGTCGAAGTGGAAAAAGACCAAGGATGACAAGGACTGCAGGGTCGAGCCCCATCATCCTTGGGTGCTAGGGCCGGGAGGGCGCACGTGAAACCTCCAGGAACAAGCACGTACAAACGAGCACAAAGAGCACTCAAGAGCACGAGCTTAGAACCCCCTTGCGGGGACAAACAAGATATGTTGTGGTGAAAAGGCTGATAGAAATAAAGTGCAAAATTGTTAAATTGGTTCTATGTTCCAAATTTTAAAGAAAGAAAAACAGACTTGAATGGAAGAACAGGTAGATGCTGTCTTTTCCAAGCTGCAGTAAGACAATAACAATTCCACTCCTGTTCCTCCATCTCCTCCTCCTCCCTCTGACTTTATTTTGGCAGAAATTAGAATCTCTTCCAATGATGTTCTTTCTGCCCTATCTGGGCTCAACTCTAGGAAGACATACAGTCTTGATAGTGTTCCTCCTGTTGTTCTTAAGAACTGTGCTTCAGTGCTGACACCCTCCCTAGGCAAACTCTTTCATCTTTGTCTCTTATCTGGTACTTTTCCTTCCTGCTGGAAGTTTGCTTTCATTCAGCCTGTCCCAAAGAAGGGTGACTGCTCTCAACCCTCCAACTATCATCTAATTGCTTTCATTTCTAGCTTTTCTGAAGTTTCTGAATCTATTCTTAATAGGAAGATTCTTAAACACCTCTCTTCTCACAGTCTTCTTTCAGATTGTCAGTATGGGTTCCTCAAGGGACACTCTACTGGCGATCTTCTTGCATATCTCTCTGACTCTTGGCATTCTCCTTTCGGAATTTCAGTGAAACTTTTGCTATTGTGCTAGACATATCAAAAGCTTTTGATAGAGCCTGGCACAAATCTAACTTCAAAACTACCCTCCTTCAGTTTCTATCCTTCTATTTGTGCCTTCACCTCTAATTTCCTTTCTGGCCAATCTATAGCTGCAGTTGTAGGTGGTCACTGTTCTTCTCCTTAAGCTGTCAACAGTGGTGTTCCTCAGGGTTCTGTCCTGTCACCCACACTTTTCCTTTTATTTATTAATTAATGATCTTTTAATTCACACTTCCTCTCCTATTCACTCCTATGCTGATGATTCCACTGCACTTCTCCACCCACTTCCCAAAGCATTCCTCTCAACAGTCACTCTGTGATTCACATAGGACAGCTGTGATACACCTGACCTCTGATCTATCTGCCATCTCTGATTGGGGCAGAGAAAACCTTGTGGCTTTCAGTGCTTCAAAAACTCAGTTCCTCCGTCTGTTTACTCATCACATTCTTCCATACAACTATCCCCTTACCTTCAATAACACACAACTCAATCCTTTCTCTTCTCTTAACATTCTTCATGTTCCCTTTTCTCATGATCTTTCCTGGAAAGATCACATAGGCCTTATACTCTCTCTCCAAAATAGCTTCTAAGAGGTTAGGTGTGCTGTACTGTCTCCAAAGTTTCTTCACCCCCACTCAGTTGCTGTCTCTGTACAGGGATCTTGTCCACCCCTGTATAGAGTATACTTCGCATGTATGGGGTGGCTCAACCCACACAGTCATACTTGACCAAGTGGAATCAAAGGCTTTTTATCTCCTCAATTGCCAGTCTCTTACTGACTGTATTAAATCCCTCTCTCTTTGCTGCAATGTTGCGTCACTCTCTCTTTACTATCACTATTATAATGAACATTGCTCTTCTAAACTCTTTCACTGCATGACTCCTTCAAGGAGACCATGCAGCACCAGATTTTCTACACTTTCTCATTCCTTTTCTGTCCAACTCTCTAATGCAAGGGTTAATTGGTATTTTCAATCTTTCATCTACTCAACTAGTCAACTCAGGAACAATCTTCCTCAATGCATCTTTCCCCCTGTCTAAGATCTCCAATCTTTGAAACAGTATCCATGCATCTCCAAAATCCTCGACCTTGATTTTGGCTATTCTTCTCTTTCTGTGGGGGGGGGGGGGGGGGGGGGGGCCACTTTTGCGGGCATTCACCCTTGGCCCCTACTTCATGCATAGGGAAAAAACAAAATGAGGCAGGACCAGAACTGAGACCATATGCAATTTCTGCATGTATTCAGTATTGTGTAGCTAATGCCTAATTCCTAAACTCTGTAT
The DNA here is from genome assembly GCA_023014485.1 of Bathynomus jamesi. NCBI lineage: Eukaryota > Metazoa > Arthropoda > Malacostraca > Isopoda > Cirolanidae > Bathynomus > Bathynomus jamesi. The sequence continues at coordinate 44,985 of JAJOZX010002354.1, read as the reverse complement.
TTCACATTCAGGAATAAAGATTCTAAAGAGGTTATCAAATGACAATTGCAAAATTTACTCATAATTTATTTACAAATTCATAGTTTGTGACATTTTTCAGCAGTTAACTGCCTACTTAAAACAAGGTAAGTATTCATTGCACTTGAGGAACATGAACATACTCAGCAGTGATGTAGTTGAGACCACCATGGCAAAAACTGAGACTGAGACCCGAGTCCAAGACCAGAAAAAAGGTCTTGAGACCAGTCTCAAATCCTACATCACTGGCCAGACTGATCCTGATTTAAACAATAACAAATTTTTATGTACACAGAACCAAACTGTAAATGGCATATGAAAGCATAATTATTAACAGTTTTAACATACATTACAAATTAATAAACCTCAACATAAATGTCATTTTTCACAATACATAATTCAATCTGATTTTGCAACTGTTTGAAAACATCCTCTAGTTGCTGTTGAGTGACTTCATGAATTGCATTTGTGATTCTGGTCCTAAATTCATTGAAAGAATATGGCTTTGATGGGTTAAAGAACAACTTTAACATAGTCCACTGTGGACAGGTCAGGTGAATGTGGCCAAGCATTTGGTCCACCTCACCTCTACCAACCCACTTGCATGGGAGGACTTCATTCAAGAACTGTCACATATGCATAGTGACAATAAGCACCATCTTACTGAAATAAGGTGTTATATGAAAGTTTCAATCGTCTTAGTTTCTCAGCCACTGTTTTGAATGTGCAACAATTCTTGAATGAAGTCTTTGGTTGAAAGAATTAAGTATAATAGGGTAACAACACTGATATTTGACAGTTATACTCATTACAACCTACAGCTACACCAAAAACTTTAAGTGATATAAATAAAAAATGAAACTCCATCTACTTACCATTCTACTAATTTGCTAAGTGAAGACTACGGTATTTTTGGCCCACCACCATGGCATTACTGGCATAAGTGAGCTATGTAGCCCTCCCACAAATTTAGTTGGGTACCCCTCGTCTATGACATAATAAACATGGCAAAGAATAAGCACTTGAATAGTGATGAGGTTATTTAATAAAAGGGTATTAAGTTCAATAAGATTACCTTACAATTTCTCATAGAGAGAGAAAACACAAAATGTAACATTATGGACAAAAACAGGCAAACATTTTGTAGTTCTATGCCTACAGGTATAGAACTGCAATGGAAACCATTACAGAATAGTATAGGTTCTATAAAGAATGATAGAAAAACTCACTATATGCCTACAGACCATCTAAATCAGGGGTCACCAACCTGGGCAGTAGCACCCACTAGTAGGCTCACATTAAAGGTAATTAAACATTTATTTCATTATTTATTTTATTAATTATGTTGATTTATTCTTTTTTATCTAAGGTGGGCAATAAGCTTCTTTAATTTTCAAAAAATTGTAAAAGTAGGTGGTGAATAAAAAAAAGGTTGGTGACCCTTGATCTAAATTATATTTAGTAGTTATATGGCTAATAACACTTCTATTAACTAACAACAACAGTTTAAGATTCCTAAATCCAAAAATTCTTACCCAAGCTCCAAACAAACTTGTTTGATTAAGTTTCCTTGCAGCAAATCCATCAAAAGCATCCAGAATAATTGAAATACAATACAGAGATAGAAACATTATTGGTGAGGAAATGTTGTAGAAAGCAGCAAACACTAACAATAGACGTATGTACCCTGTAAATAATATTTTGTTAAATTTTGGCAATGATTAATTTCAGCACCTTAAGTCTTAATTCTTTTTCCATGACCAATATTTACAAAATTTAAGCCTAATTAAATACAAGGGAGTGAATGAATTATTCAAGTAATGTATGTTAACCAAAGGTATTAACCCTATATAGTACAGTTACAGCCCACTTTTTTTCTCATTCTCTTGTATTCTTATAGAGTATTTTATGTATTTTTCCATTTTTTCCCATGCATTTAGTAATATTTTCATATTTTAGTGTTGGTAACCAAATTCTGAGAATATTAGTTATCAGAAAAAATTAATTTATTAATTAGTATTACAAATCAAATATGGCATTGTATCGTAACAATTAGGTAATGCCATGGGGCATTTATAAATTATCCTGTCACTTCTAACCTAATAAATAATAATGTTGTTGTTGTTTAACCTCCTTTGCAACATATAAGGTCACTGACAGAGGGGACCTACAGCTATAAAACTGTGGGATCTTAACCAGGGTTGTTAACTATTACGTATCATTACTAATAGTACCATAATACTAATAGTAATAATTTTTTGAGTACTAGTACTAATAATCCTTTTTGAAAAGTTCACAATAATAGTAATAATTTAAAATTTGAAACTATTTAGTAAATTATTAGTCTTTCATTAACCATAGGGAGTAAAATCCTCATACCCTTACCAAAATTGTATATTTGAAGAAAGTGGCAATATCTTCATAACATGAGCCAAGGCTGGCAATGCTGTGTTTGACACTTGGCAAGTGTGTTACTCATAGGGTTGCCAAACTTGGTGATATATCACCAATTGGGCAATTATAGAATGACTATACAACACTGTCTAAACTTGCACAATGCTATCTGTCAGTCCCAGCTTCTTCAGTCCCTGTTGAGAGACTATTCAACATATGTGGAAATATCTTCCAGCCAAATAGGAGTATGATGAAGAACAGAATGTTTAAAGGGCTGACATTCATCAATGTGAACCAGCATTTTATTTCTAAGTGAAGATGCTGTTCTGTCTTGGTGTAAATTTTTATGTAAATATGTAAATATATTTAGAACTAAATACCCTAGTTTTTATTTTTTCACTTTGAATAATAGGTTTACCATGAACACTACTACAAAAGAGAAAGTAACAGTACAGGCATCCCTCACTATATGGCAACTCATTATATGGAAATTTGCTGTAATGGAAATGATTAATAAGGGAATAAAATCAAGTATAATGGAAATTTGAGTCTAAAAAAAAAAAATGACTAACTCAGTCATTAAAATATCTAATCTATTCTAATTTTACACAGGCAGTGGTTTGTACTAGCAGTTTGTGCTTACCACAACTTCCCTCCCATCCTCCTTCCCACTGACTCACATGCCTCCATTGATAGTCAGACACCCTTGTTCTTACTTTTTTCTCACTTTATTATTATTGAGTTAAAAAAAATTTTCCATAGGAATATATATACAGGGCGTCCCAAAAAAATGTATACACACTTTAAATAATTATAAAGGCAGTGTTTATTAAAATACATTTCATTTTCAAAATGTAATAGAATCTACAGACATTATTTAATTGTTTTGTCAACGCCTGTTTTCAAACTGACGTCCGTTCTGGTCCAGGCACTGCTGATAACGCGAAGCAATGGAATCGCAAACATCACGAAACATTTCGTTTGGTATTTGTGTGCATTCTCGTTCAATGGCTGCTCTCAATTCAGCGACTGTTGCAGGTTTTATAGCGTAGACTTGTCTTTTAAGTATCCCCATAAAAAAAAGTCTAGTGGTGTGAGGTCTGGTGAACGCGGAGGGTATTCTACGAAGCCCCTTCGTCCAATCCACATCCACATCGTGCCAAGTACCACTCGCAATACTCCACTCTTCGGTCCGGATCATCTTCATTAATAGCATGGACTAATCTTGGAATGTAACTTTTCCATTGACAGCGCTTCAAAATGCGTTGGACAGACGATTCTGAAATTCCTACCTCACGACTCGCTTGCCGCACAGATTTTCTTGGACTTTGGTGATACGTTTCCAGTACTCTTCTTGCTTTGTGGGGCTTGTCGATGTCCGTGGTCTTCCGGAACGCTTCTTGTGGACATTCTGAACAGTTCCATCGGCTTCAAACTTATCTCTAATTCGAGTGATGGTAAGTCACGTTGGTGGATCTGTTTGAAACTCCCTCCTAAACTGTCTTTGCACTTCAACTGCGTTTTCACACTTCCAGTAGCATTTTAGAATGAATTTCCTTTGTTCAAAGCTTAGTCTGACTGCCATTATTAATTCTAATGGGTCTAACTTGGAAAGAAGGAAACATCAATTGAGCTATCAGCTGTTAAAGTGTGTATACATTTTTTTGGGATGCCCTGTATATATATATATATATATATATATATATATATATATATAAGTATAATGGGAGTCTATGGGGAAAATAGGAAGAATATATTGAAATCCACCAGAATATTTTCTTGCATTTTCATACAAAACAATACATTATAATATACTAAAAGTCTACCAAAGTCTGTGCATGAACAATATAAAACTTTCTATGTTGTACAGTATTTTTTTTCAAATATTTCATAAAAATGCTAAAAATTAAAATGGCCCTGGGCCATGACCCAGCTGGACCTTGCATTAAACAACCCCTGTGCAACAGAGAATAGAATATTATAAAGACAGAACAATAATAATTTAGAAATTTTGCATCTTGCCTGTAGTAATCTTTGCTCAAATGATTCTTACTGTGAACTCATAGTATTCCTGTTAAGAGAAGCAAGAAGACCCCTGATTAAATCTTACAACTATCATACCAAGATTATTCCTGGATGGAATGATTTTATTGCCCCTCTGAAAAAGGAATCAAAAGACACCTATGATTTATGATGCTTTCATGGTAGACCCACATAAGGAATAAGTGTAGAAATAGGGATCAGTAATCAGTATAAAGCAGCCATAAGGCAATGTAAACAGGAAGATGATTCTGTTCAAGCATCAAAAGCCTGTAAGGCTCACTTTAATAACAACAAATTTTGGAAATTTAAGAATGAAATGTGTCAATAATGCCCTCCCTCCATCAATCAATAGGGGTGTCAGGGGAGGATAAAATTGCAAGGCTGTGGGAAAACCACCACTAAAACATTCTTAATAGTGTGAGTAGGGCTAATCTTAAGATAGGCTGCAGCAAAATGCCTGTGGAAGTGGGAGGGACCAGGGAAAACACTTCCATATCAGTTCCTGAAGTAAAGAGGTTAATTAAAGAGTTAAAGACTGGTTCTGCATCAGGAGTAGATGACCTATTGAATGAGCACTTAAAATATGCCAAATAACATGGCATGTCTGTATATCTCACTGCTCTTCTCAGCCATGCTTGCTCATAGTTGCAGAGTTCATGAGGATATATATCTTGCCCCTTGTCAAAAATAAGTTTGGGGATAGTCTATCCACCAATAATTACAGGCCTATTGCCATCGCCTCCTGCTTCTTGAAACTACAAGAGGAACTCTTATATTATACTAATTAAATGATTACTTATGGACATCATCTCATCAGTTTGATTATAAAAGGTCCCACTCAACTGAGCTGTGTATCTATGTATGAAGGAAATTATATTTAAATACACTGACAGTAATTCAACTATTTACAGCTGTTTCCTAGATATAAGTAAGGCATATGATAGAGTGAACCACAATATTTTATTTAAAAAACAAGGACAGGAAAGTTCCCATGTACATATTAAATTTATTGAAATTTTGGTATTCCCACCTAATGGCACCTATCTTTTACTGTTAGGTGGGGCAATACTATTGAATGTTTTGGCTCCTCTTGCAGGGTGAGGCAAGGCTCCTTGCTCTCTCCTCTGATGTTTAATATGTATATTGATGGATTAATTGCTTCACTTAATAAGGCAACAGTTGGATGTTGTATAGGCCTAGATAACACAAGGATAAATAACTTGCTACTCACAATGTCTTGAGCTTCTCGGAGGTAACAAGTTGTGCTCAATACAGCCTAATGTAAAGAATTAAAAAATGAACCAACCCAATTATCCAAGCTATTCATCAGTCCTGCTGTATGTCTTCTAAGCTAGGGAATTCATATGAAAATGTGTGTCTGTAGCTCCACTTAACTTCGACATTACTGTACTATTTTTCATTAATTGTATTTCTATCCTAAGTATGTGAGTTGTCATTATATTCTATTGTCAGTTTGTATTATTAATACTTGTCATATGGACTATGGTCTGCCAATAAACTTTTTCATTTTCATTTCAATAGCAATAGCAGTTATAAGAAGTATTAGTAATAGTTTTTGAATTGAAACTAATAGTATTAGTAATAGGCCTAGTTGCCAAAAAGTTCATAGTAGTAATAGTAATAGTTTGAAAGTAATAGTTAACAACCCTGATCTGAACCACAGGTTGCTACATAATCTGGATGCGGAGGACAGTTTCCCATCCAACTACTACCCAGACCCAATGTCACTTAACTTCACTGATCAACAGGAAGTGGTGTTACAACACACAGCCCTCACAACACAGACCTAGAAGGTCAGTTAAAAAATTCCAGGGTTTAATATAGGCCTCAAAGCATAAAGTAATATTACAATCTGATCTGCCAAACATATCAAATTTTGCAAGATGAATTGTAAAATATACAGTGTTGGGGACAAAGGAGATAACTTTTATATACTCATTTTGTTTTGCCAAGCTAAGTGGAAATTGTAGGGATTTGCTTATTTTAATCACTCAGACCTCTATTTATAATTTTATGCATCATTTTTCTTGTTCCAGCCACTCAGCTTCTGGGGCATTGTACCACAGGTGGTCCAATGCTAAACACCAAGCCTCCTCAGATTTTAGTGATTTTTGGTATGGAAAAACTGTACACGCCTATAATGTGGTATCATATGGTACCTTTATTTCATAATTAAATACAAATATTAATTTATTGTATTACATAACTACAAGATTAATGAATAATGAAAATACAAAAGAAAGATGTCTGGAGATTTTCCATTTGCAAACTAAGCAATTAAGATTTAAGCAACTAAAGATTTATAGCTGAGAGCCATCTAGTTATGAGCATTGCTGTAGGCAAGGAAGATGTATTTAATATTCCTATGAGTTGTATTTAATATTCTTACAAGTTCTGAGTGAAACACTAATAAAAATAAAAATAATAAAACTGAAGGATTGGCCTATCCCTTCGTGTATTTAGGCATAGTGAATTGTCTGTATTAATTAGACTGAATAAACTCCTCATGTAACCCTATCACCTACCAGCCACACTCCTTATTTAAGGACTTCACAATATTTCAGCTCTATTTATTATAATATATAACTATTTTTAGAAAATTTTTATTGATAGCATAGTTTTGAATGTCTTAATTTTTAACACCTTCTTTGGTGAGGTTGGCAATCCTGAACATCACAATTCATAAACAAAGAAAATCTTACTGGTAAGCTTCATTTCATTTTTTCTCAAATTGTAATATTAATTTGATCATGAAAGTTTTACCCCATTTACTTTATATTCATAACACATGTTGTTTAGCGCATTAACTTTGATATGAAATCAATCTAAATTAAAAAATATAAATATGTCAGTTATTACAGTGATTAGAACTTTGGTCCTAAAAAAAGGACCATGGGCACGAGTATGGCTAAAGTTTCCCTTTTCTTTGATTGCTATAAGTCATAGAAAATTGATACTTTGGTGGCAAACTTTAGAGTTACAGCAAATCACAGTAAGAAAATTTAACTTTATTTGTATGAAACAATGTCTTTTAACAAAAAAAATAGCATAATTAAATAGTATCAGGTGCTACATAGCATTTGACCTTCATAGTAGCCAGGTAAGGTAACTTGGAACCAAAATAGAACAAAATTATCTGGTACAGTACTAATGAGATTAATTGCCGAGTTAGTTACTGATAAGTGATAACAACAGCTAATGATGCAATTTTTTTGTGTGTGAACTAACATGTCTTAACAAAAAAACATCATAAAAAATTGGTATCTGGTGATACATAACATTCGAGATTGAAGAAAGGTAATTTATACATAGAGAGTGACACACACAGTATATATAATATACAGCCCACAATATATATTCTCTCTTTTTAGAAGCTTGTACTCATGGATTTGTATCTTTCTGTGCAATCATTTTACTTTATTTGAGGTGCCATCAGCTATGCAGAGGAAAATCCAATCTCTGATGACATACATCATATTGACATTATCAGTAGATGCACTCACAGATGAGAAAGACATTGATGATGACATTTTGGAAGATGAAAATCGGGACCCAACATTTATTCCACCCGAGGTCCCCAGTACTGTAGAACTTCACCAGTATGATGAAGAGAACATTAATGATCATGAACAACCCATGAGAAAAAACAAAAAACTCAAGATGTGTCTTGGAAAAAAAAGTTACCTTCTTATTCAAAGTTTTCAACAACTGCAAATGGAGCTAATGAAAGAAAAGAGGTAATGAAAAACAACCTGAAAAGATAAAGCCCAGTAGAAATTTTTTAATTATTTTTTCTCAAGATTTACTCACTAATTTGTAATCAGTCTACTATCTATGCTTCTCAAAAAAATATTCCTGAATTTTTTCTCACAACTAACTGCCTTAGAAATTTTTTTGTCATTCTTTTGTTTTCTGGATACCATAGATTGCCAAGTGAGTGACATTACTCAAGTTTGGATGAAGATCTTGATACCTCAATCATCAGAAAAGTTATGCTGAGAAATAGATTTACAAGTATCAAAAGATATCTTCACTTTGTCAACAATGAGGAGGCACCAAATAATGAAGATGATAGATCATTCAAAATTAGACCACTGACCGATAGTCTATATAAAAAGTTCAAACAACTTGGAATATTTTCAGAGGAACTATCTATCAATGAACAAATAGTAAGGTACTATGGAAGAAGTTCTCTCAAGTAGTTCATCAGAGGAAAACCAATTCAGTTTGGCTTCAAGGAATGGGTGATGTGTTGTGGAACAAGTGGATACTGTTATCAGATGGATCTGTATCAAGGAAAATTGAAAAGGTCCATCCAGGAAGAGTTTTGTGACAGTCTAGGTGCAAAGGTCATTTTAGCTATGACTCAACACTTGCAAAATCCAGATCATGAAATATATATTGATAACTTTTTCATGAGTTACAAGATGTTAATATATATATATGAGGTGCTTGGGAATCAGAGTCACTGGAACTACACGCATAAATCAGACTGGCAAATGTCCTCTGACAGATGAGAAAGTCATGAAAAAGGGAGAACTTGGAGCATTTGACTATAGATTTGATGAAAAAGGGGAAATTTTATTTGTCAAATGGCATAACAACAGCATGGGTACAAACCACCAAAGGATCAACCTTCTTGGAATTGCCAAAAGATGGTCTAAGTGCTAATTGAAAAGAGATAAGTGTACCCCAGCCACAGCTCATTGCACAATATAATAAATTCATAGGAGTCATCGATCATCTTGATTGGTTGATTCAGAAATACTGTATTGGTATTAGGTCTAAGAAGTGGTATTTCAACTTGTTCATAAACTGTATTGATATTGCAGTAATAAATGCATGGGTTTTGCACATCATGGTCAGTGAAGAACTACCATCTTTGTTAGATTTTAAGCAGTCCATTACTAGGGCCTATTTACAGCTTCAGTCTGCTTCTGATCCAAAACACACTAGACACCCAAAGAAGTACTATTCAAAGGCTGTGCTTGAAGTAAGATTTTCACCACTCAGGCACACACTTGATAGAACTGAAGGAGGTTAACAGAGAAAGTGCACATTTTGCAAGAAGAAAGTTAGTAAGCAATGCATGAAATGTGATGTTGGTCTGCATATTGGTGAATGTTATGCCAAGTGGCATTCAAATGAATGCTGTAAGAAGTAAAATAAAAGTTCTTTCCAGTATTTCTTTTATTGATCAATGTTTTATATTTATTTTAATTGGAGATTCTTGGTAAAATGTCACTATAGCAAAAGTTTATAAATAATAAAAATTGAGGTCCAACTGACCATGGTCCTAAAAAAGGACCAAATCTCAAAGTTTAATTTTTGTAAGAGAAATGAAAAAATTAGCATCATTTCATTCAAAATGTTAATATTGAATGATTTAAAGACATTATTAAGAAAAAGTTTTAAAAATATGGACATTAATGGGTTAACCAAAAAAGAAAAACTACTTAACAAGGTCCTTTGAAGACCTCCACAAACACAACTTTTTAACAAAAAGACATAGGGTCTTTGTCATTGACTCTAGGCAATAAATCTGGCAGAAATTTTTACCTGACTGCCAAGTTCATACCAATCAACCCATAACCCTATATAGTTTTTTCATATGGTGACCCATTCATTTGGGGACCCAACCCCTCTAAAATTTACACTAACAAAGGCTAGGCTTAGCTATTTAGGCCTATCTATCTTACTGTACTTAATGTAACAATCAGCAAAGACCAAGTCTGATAATAACAGTAACAAGGCCTCATTCATTTAATAGGCTCAACTCCCTTTAGGTCCTATACAAAATATGCCAATTTCACCCTAGGCCTATTTAGTAGGCTCACTATACTTGACCTTAATTAATAGGACTAACATTTACACAGGCCAATTTGAAACATTTCAATTTAGACCTACTAGAAGGCAACCTTTCAAAGTAGGCCTTACTGTTTAAACTCTAGGCCTATCCTACCTAAAAACACTTTGTAAATTTTTAATTTAACCTGTGGTATAGGTCATAAAACTTATTACAGCAATTCAACTTACTCATAATATATCATAAAATTAAACTCAGAACTGTGGGGCCGCGCAGTTAATTTTCCGCATTTATATTATTTTTATATTAGTTACCGACAAACCAATTTTGCGCGTTACCAAATTGTATATATTTTATCATTGTGTAATTTTAAGAATCATATATAATCTTTATAAATAAGTATTGTACATAAATTTGTATATATATATTTAATTAATTCAGCTGTATATACAATAACAAAATCTTCTGTAAAATAACCCCAGCCAACCAAGAACTCAATAAACTCTGAAAACGACCGGCTTTTCCTTCAAGATGCTAACCTCCCAAACGACAGGGAGAGAAGAGGACACGAGAGGCCCCTAGAAGAGATACCCAACAAAGAGATATCCTGCCAATCGTATCCTTCATTCTTCCTGGCAAATACAATAGTAGCAAGAAGGAACAAGCTACAATTGGTGACCCCTGGAGTGACCCGAAGCAGCCAGCGGAAGCAGCATCCTTCAGTCGCCAGGCGGAACAAACTGAAGCCACGCCTCTTCGCCACCCACCCGTAGTAGCCGGTCGGAACCGAACCAGCAGCAGACCCGAATTACATTCCCGCAAGATGGAATCTGTTAAATCAGGAGTGCACCATGTCACCATCAAGCCACCCACGTTCTCTGAAGTGTCGGCCGCAGGATGGTTCTCCATCATGGAGGCACAATTCCACATTTCCAGAATAACATCCGAAGAAACCAAACTTTAAGCCGCTTCAATCAACCAAACCAAACTTTAAGCCGCTTCAATCAACCAAACCAAACTTTAAGCCGCTTCAATCAACCAAACCAAACTTTAAGCCGCTTCAATCAACCAAACCAAACTTTAAGCCGCTTCAATCAACCAAACCAAACTTTAAGCCGCTTCAATCAACCAAACCAAACTTTAAGCCGCTTCAATCAACCAAACCAAACTTTAAGCCGCTTCAATCAACCAAACCAAACTTTAAACCGGCTTATATAGTTTCAGGTCCCACACAGGTACCGGGCGCACAATCGGATGGCATCGGATCGGAGAAAAAGCACACAAGGAAAAAGGACGATAGAAGACGCACCTCGGAGGTAGCAAATACAGACCTCAGGACGAGCGCGCAGGACAACGCAACAACCGGAAACGAGGCCGACCGAGGATCAACGCGAGCTGGACGAAGGATCCGATTCAAATCAAGACCCGAATATTTCTACTTTTGATATACGTGCTCCGCTTCTCGGGGTGGGCAGTAGTGTGGGGCCGCGCAGTTAATTTTCCACATTTATATTATTTTTATATTAGTTACCGACAAACCAATTTTGCGTGTTACCAAATTGTATATATTTTATCATTGTGTAATTTTAAGAATCATATATAATCTTTATAAATAAGTATTGTACATAAATTTATATATATATATTTAATTAATTCAGCTGTATATACAATAACAAAATCTTCTGTAAAATAACCCCAGCCAACCAAGAACTCAATAAACTCTGAAAACGACCGGCTTTTCCTTCAAGATGCTAACCTCCCAAACGACAGGGAGAGAAGAGGACACGAGAGGCCCCTAGAAGAGATACCCAACAGAGAGATATCCTGCCTCTCGTATTCTTCATTCTTCCCAGCAAATACAAGTAGCACCAAGAAGGAACCAGCTACAGAACTTTCAACTAGCAATTATGGAAGACAAAAACACAGACCTTAGAGCTATGGCACCATCTCAAAACTACAAAAAATTAATGAGAAAAAAATCAACATGTAAAGGTGGTGTCACAAAAATGTACAATGATTACAAACAGAAAGAGCCTACAAGATATGAGCTTCAAACAACATTAAATTCTATTACTCATTATAAACAAGAAATTCTTACACTAGATAAGGAAAGAACTACAGAAGTTGATGACACAACTTACCCTAACAGATGAGTACAAAAAACAAGACACCAATGAAAGTTTCTGGAAACTATCCAAAATGCTTCAATAAGCTCTCCCAACAAGTCTGAGGGCACTGAACTAAAATCTAACCTGCCCACACTTGAAGTACCCACTTTTGAGGGTGACAGCCAAATTTCAATCCTTTATTGAAAAATTTCATAGCCTTATAGGTAATAAAAACTACATTACAGATGTTGATAAATTTAGTTATTTACTGAACTATCTGAAGGCCCTGCCTTAAGATTAGTGGAATCACTGCCAGCCATAGGTACTTCTTATTCTGTGGCAGTAGAATTACTTAACAGCAATTACATGAATAAGGATGAAATTGTACATGACTTGGCTCCTAAAGTAATGAACATGCAAACCCTAAATGACAACTATGATAATCTCTGACTTTTACTGCAAGTTTGAATGTCTCGTGGGACAACTTAAAAAAAATGATTTAAAACATTACAAAGTCAGCTTGGGTCATTCAGGTATGCTGTTTTCAAAAAAAACCTTCTCAGATCAAAGAGATACTTCATCAGATAACAACTGACATATACCCTAGCATTAACAAGCTTAGGGAAGATTTCCCAACTGTACTTGCTCTTTACAAATCCAGTTACACACCCCAAATTTAACACAACACAAGAAAAATCCAACAATTCAGAAAATGTTAAAAATATTCAACACTTAGCAGGTACAGTTGTGCTCATTATTCATAGGACACTCTTGAGAACAGATAATGACACCTGGCATATATTTGTTGTGTGTACTACAACTGGTTGTAACATTTTATGAATGAATCTGGTGTTTAGTGCTGATTGGTTGCTTGACTCATTGCCAAATATCATGAGAACATCATTATTTCCAGTCATCACTCTGGTTTATATATGATTAAGGAAACATACCTTGTTAACCTCATTGCTGTCTGTTCCATGCATCAGTCTCTATTCACACAAAGGTCAAGCTGGTGGCCCTGCCTCTAGGTCTGGCTTGGTGGAGGAGCGAGTTGCTTTCTTGCGCTCTCCACCATACATAGCCAGGTACACCCGGCTCATCTGGTACCATACATAGCCAGGTACACCCGGCTCATCTGGTACCATACATAGCCAGGTACACCCGGCTCATCTGGTACCATACATAGCCAGGTACACCCGGCTCATCTGGTACCATACATAGCCAGGTACACCCGGCTCATCTGGTACCATACATAGCCAGGTACACCCGGCTCATCTGGTACCATACATAGCCAGGTACACCCGGCTCATCTGGTACCATACATAGCCAGGTACACCCGGCTCATCTGGTACCATACATAGCCAGGTACACCCGGCTCATCTGGCACCATACATAGCCAGGTACACCCGGCTCATCTGGCACCATACATAGCCAGGTACACCCGGCTCATCTGGCACCATACATAGCCAGGTACACCCGGCTCATCTGGCACCATACATAGCCAGGTACACCCAGCTCATCTGGTACCATACATAGCCAGGTACACCCGGCTCATCTGGTACCATACATAGCCAGGTACACCCGGCTCATCTGGTACCATACATAGCCAGGTACACCTGGCTCATCTGGTACCATACATAACCAGGTACACCTGGCTCATCTGGTACCATACATAACCAGGTACACCTGGCTCATCTAGTACCATACATAGCCAGGTACACCCACCAACCAAGCTATTTTTCTTCAGTGTTGAGGAGGTCCCTTGTCAGGCCTTTAATTTGGGAACACTACACATTCTGCCTTTCCTATTTTCCAGTGTTGTTTGAATAGTAATTGGGTTTAGTTTTAGGTTTGGTACCAGTTTTTCTATCATTTTCCAAATGTAGATTATGGTGTACCTCTCTTCTTCTTTCCAGGGAGTACAGATTTAATTTGCATAGTCTTTCCCAGTAGTTGAGTTCTTTGCAGCCATCAATCTTGGCTGTGAAATGTGTCTGCATTTCTTCTAGTTTATTAGTTTCTTCCTTTTTATATGGGGATGTCAAAACTGAACAGTATTCAAGTTTTGGTATAATCAGTGTTTTTAGCAGGGGAATCATTACTGTCCTGTCCCTTCTTTTAAACATTCTTAGTACCTGTCCTGTGACTCTTCTTGCTTTATTTATCGCTATCTGATTGTGTTTTGAATTTCACATTGGTCATTATTACCCCCAGATTGATCACTTTCGTGCTTCTGAATTTCCTGTCTATCTGGAGCATAATATGCAGTCTGTAAGTTCCTCTTTTCTACCATATCTCAAGAGCTGAAATTTTTCAGTGTTAAATGTCATATTGTTGTCTTCTGACCATTTGTATATTTTGTTCATGTCCTTCTACTGTCTGCTAGCATGATAATGAACAGGAGTGGGGCCAGTACCGTCCCTTGTGGTACTGAGCTGTGTACTTCCGATTCTGATGATGATATACCTTGAATTTTGATGACCTGTAGACATTCTCTGACAAAGTTGTAGGTCCATTTTCCCACTTTGCCTGTTATTCCCATATATTTCATTTTATGTGCTATTATACCATGATCACATTTATCAAAAGCTTTAGCAAAATCTGTGTATATGACATCGTAGTTGTCATTGCCTTCCAATGCATCTAGGATATTGTTGTAGTGTTTTATTAGTTGTGATAGGCATGAGCTACCTGATCAGAATATGTGCTGATTTTTGTCAATTGTTTCCAGTGTCTCCAAGAAACCATAAATTTTCTCTCTAACTATTCTTTCAAATACTTTGGTGAGGTGGGACATCAATGAAACTGGTCTATAGTTCTTTGAGATCTGTCCCCTCCTTTATTATAGGCAGAGATGGCCAAGATCACCAACTTTGGTGATCTTGAAGATCAAGATCAGATCACCAGGAAAATGTGATCTTGAAGATCAAGATCAGATCACCAGAAAAATGTGATCTTGAAGATCCAGATCAAGATCGTGATCTTGAAGATCACTTTTCAAGATCACTTTTTAAGATCACTTTTTAAGATCACTTTTATATGAATTGAAAAAAGTTGTACTCTTGTAGAGTAAACAAAAACAAATTATTTTGTTAATCACTCCTGAAAAGTATCACTCCTAATACTCCCCTGAGGGCTGAGGCAATACAAGCATCGCATCCTACCCATGTCACCTGATCTAAACCACGGGGATTGGCGATTCCCCTTTCAGTTTTTCAGGTGGTAAACTTAAAACTTAGTATTATCATAACTTATCAGCAAAGAAAAACTATTAAATGACCTACATATAGTTTTTAGTTCTATTTTTCTCAATTCTCATTTCACCAGGTCCATAACCCATATCAATGAATGGTCAGCATATATAAGTAAACATTTTTTACATAGAATTTAATTTTACAGTTTTACTGCAGTACGCAATTACTGACAATATAAGGGTAAAAACCGCAAGTTAAGAGTGTTAATTTAATGTTCAACCGCTGTAAACATTTGCTTTCAGCAAAACCAATTGTTCAAAGTTACCATCCAAGAGACGACTTCGTTTGGGGCTATGAACCATGCCAGCAAACGAAAACAACCGTTCCACTGGTGCAGAGGAAGGTAGCGTGGTGTTATACCTCTTGAAGATCTTCTTTATAGCAGGATACCTATCTAAAGAGTCGAGTGCCTTACTGGTGTCCTGCAAATAATTGAGGACTTCCAAGTCTTCCTTGTTGTTAGGAGCAGAGAATGAGCCATCCATAGTTCTGAAGAAATCGTCTTCAGATGATGAGTCTGAGTTCACCGAACTATTACCACTGCTGTCAGAATTACAATTTCTTACAGCCATTTGCAGCTTGTCTTTTACTTGAGACTTGATTGCTTCATGATCGCCGAAATTAGGCCCTTGCAACAATGATATCCATCTAAGTTTGAAATACGGATGAGATACTGAGGCCAAAACGGCATCAGTTACCTCGGGGCTCAACGACAAAAATGACCAAATCTGGCATGAAGCCAGAGACGACTGCTGCCAGTAATGGCATGCAGTGTCTCAAGTGCAGGTCATTTGGTTGGATAGGCTCCAATCTTGCGAGGGCATCTTGAGTCACTAGGACTGTTGGAAGAAGACAACCGTAGTAGCATTCTTTCTCTGCCTGTAATTTGTTGAGGGCTGCTGCAATTGGTTTTAGAACAGACAAATATTCTGAAATAAATTCCAATTCATTGTCTTTGAGGATGGGTAGATTCAGTTATTCAAGAGCTACATTCACGTCGTTCTTATGTTTATATATTTGGCTTAATGAGTCGTACATTGAGTTCCATCGGGTGACGCATGGGTACCTAAATTGGATGCCAGTTATTTCCTGTATTTTTTCTGCTGACTTGGGTTTACCAGCAGCATTCCACAGCGCCGAACATTTTCCCATTGCAGAATGCTTTATCTTCTTTAGTCCAGGTGAATTCAGTCCTTTATCTGCATCAGTTGTTGCTACCAAGTTCAATGTGTGGGAGGCACATCGAATATGGGATGATAGTTTCACTGACTCCTCTCCATGCTCTCCTGAATGTTCAGGAAAGTTGCTGATGATAACCTCTTCATCTGAATCTTTTTCATCATCACCTTCATCTGCATCATCTTCATCAATGTCGTCAGTACGATTCTGAACACAAACACCAAACTCTTTAAAGCATTTCACCATGTTCGATGCATTGTCGGTGACTGTAGATACAACTTTTCTATAAGATAAACCATGCTCCGAGTTGATCCTGTCCAATATTCCAGCAATTTTATCAAAGCTATGTGTTCCACGAAATCTTCGGCATGCCAGTGCAGCTGATCCTCGCGACAAGTCATCATTGATCTGTAATGTAAGAATATAAAATCAATGTTTGTATGAACATTTTTTTAAGCTTAATTTAATAATATTGGTTAGACACGCACCAGCTAAACTGCACCACCAAACATTGAAGAGAAGAACTATGTGATATAAAGGAGGCAATTCAGCGATGAGTCGCCTACCATACCACCACATCAGTGACCCATCCCATAAGAGCAAAATGTGGAAGAGTCCATATTCACAGCCTGTGAATATGGACTCTTCCACATTTTGCTGTGAATCAGACACAATGACAGATGACAGAATCAGTGAATTAGTGTGAAATTACTGTGAATCACAGCAAAATGAAGACTCACCAAATTAATGAATGAGGAACACATGTGTTAACCCCCCCCCCCTTTATGGCCCTTAATCGGTTCAGAATCGACGGGGGTTCTAGTTAGGGAGGCAAGCAACGGATATTTCTTCTGTTACTTTTCTTCTATAATTTTCTAATTCTTTCTCTGATACTTTATAACTTATCGACTTTACTAAGTTCCTCTGACGATAGCCCAACTCGAGGGGGAAAATAAAAAGTTTCTCTTACTGTAAATTTACTTCTTAAAAATATACAGGTACTGCTCTGAATTTACAGGGGTAGAGGTTCGACCTCTTTCGACCATAGCTCAGGCCGGAATCTAAAAATATTAAGGAGGCAAGGGGCCTCCGCCCCTCCCCGCAGCGAAGCTGCTAACAAGGGGAGTCTCTTAGCAGTTACCAAAGCAGAGTCTCGTAATGAAGTGTCCTTCATTTTACAAATACATGTATAAAATATGCCTGAATGTTGGGGGATGGCAGTTGGAGGTTAAGTTTCCCCCCTTTTAAACACGATCAGGTATTTGAAAGATTCCAATAAAGATTTTTAAAAAAAAATAAATAAAAATAAAAACTAATCTTATTTTTTTTTGCCACATCTTCATTTCTGAGGCGATTTCATTTCATAGTCGTACACAGTACAATTGAAGTACATGACTCAGTACATTTTTGTTTGGGTTTATTACAATTATGATTTCGATTATGGATTACTTCCCATTCACTTATGATTGTCCCTTACAATTCTATTAAAGTACATTCTTACATTATATATAAAGTCATTACATTCAATTATAGTTTCATTGAAGTACATTACGTCGTTACCATTCTTACAGTGTTTTTATATATATATATATGGTTAGATTATATGGTTAGATTATATGGTTAGATTATATGGTTAGATTATATGGTTAGATTATATGGTTAGATTATATGGTTAGATTATATGGTCCGATTATATGGTCCGATTATATATGGTTATTATATATATGGTTATTAGTACAACACAAGTACATGAGACATGACAAGATAATTTATATACAACATAATATGTTATATTACATTATATGTTATAAATTTGGATCAGAGCGAAAGATGTTGTTTATCTTAGAAACGTTCGGTTCTGCTGATTCGCGAATTTGAGCATTTAACTACTGTAAGCCTAATGAATGCCTTGTGAGAGTTGAACGCACTTAAAAAAAAAATAATAAAAAAAATATATGTGGACATATTTTACATGTACATAATCCAATAGGTTGTGTGCGTAATATAGAGACGCATAAAATATGGACTGATAGGTTGATAGGTATCAGTAGACAATAGGTAGGAAACAACATAACTAATGATGTATAGAGAATGGTTTCTTTTTCTTTTTCTTATTATTATTATTAAGGAATTTACCATACATTCAATACGGAAGATGTCCAAATACTAAACACGTGATTCAGTGTTCAAGGTATGGAAAACGTGAAGAGAATTAAGTTACTTTATGACATCATAGTTATTGAATTTGCACGTATAATACAAATCATTATTAGGAAGATTTACAAGAACGAATTAGAGACAAGAGTGGGTATTAATGACTAAGAAGTACAACTGCGGGTTCCAATCCTGTTATATGCAATGTGTATGCATAATCTAGGGACGCGGGTAAGATGCAAGACAATCATAATTAATTAATAACTTCTATAACAAATGAAAATGGATACGACTAAACCATAGGTATGGTAGATCGTAGGGTTTTGACAAGATCAAAAATAGGAAGCCACAAGTAAAATTATTATCCAAACTCGCGTTAAGCGATTTTGGTTCTTATGTAAAAATGAATATTGATTACACTAGGCAACAAATTTCAACTTTTTTTTTGTTACAGACACGTGACTACTGATTCCTACTAAAGCGCTGATGCTGATTTCAGATCTGATATCAAAATTTCTCTATCACGTCCAGATTTTATGTAACCGAAAACCCCTATTTTTCATTTTTTTTTCTCACCCGCTTCTATTACGAAAGCCGTCTAAGCTACTTTTCCGTGCCACGTTTTATGTTAAGCATACTTAAATAATTAGTGAACAGGGATGTCTTTCCTCCTTTATTCTGGCTTAAGACAGACAGCGGAATTCCGCTGTCGGAGTTACCACCCCTGCGCCCAACCATCCACCCAAAGCGCGTTAGTATTTTGTTGTTACTACTGAAAGGCAAATTCCTGTTCTTAAGTGAAACTTTGGTGTGTCCTCTTCCTTTGTCGCTTGTAGGATGACGAGCTCTCCTTCTGCAGGAACCAACAATAATCTCCCATCATATTTGGGTTGAAATTACCTTGGTATCTGTTTTCCATAACTGAGATCTGTTGGTGGAAGCGCTCACCATGCTCGTCACTTACAGCCCCAAGGTTGGCCGGGAAGAAGTCAAGATGAGAATGTAAAAAATGAATTTTCAAAGACATTCTGCATCCCATTATTTCATAAGATTTAAGCAGTTTTCTACGAGTTTACGGTGGTTTTCAGCTTTGTGGTTTCCAAGAAAATTTTTGACAACTTCAACGAAAGATGTCCATGCTCCTAGTTCATTCTCATTTAGGTTAGATGGAAACGATGAGTCGTGGATGACACTGCGGATCTGTGGTCCAGTGAAAACTCCAGCTTCTAGCTTAGCATCTGTCAATATTCCTTTGAATTTATCCTTTAAATATTGGAAACCACTACCTTGATGATCCATACCCTTCACGAAATTTTCATAAGGCCAAGTTTAATGTGAAGTGGTGGAAGATGTACTTTCTGAGGGTCAATAAGTGCTGGGTGTTTCACATTGTATTTACCAACATGTTCAGTTCTAGATGGCCAATCATGTTTTTTGTAGTGGTTCTTGTCATCTCTGCTGTTCCATAGACAAAAAAGCACATATACTTTGTGTAGCCCAACTGTAACCCAAGAAGTAATGATACAACTTTAAGGTCGCCACAAATAGTCCATGTGTGGTCCTTATATTTGATGAGTCTTAGCAGCAGTTTCATCGATTCATAAGTCTCATTAAGGCCAGTGGCATGTGCTACAGGTATTGAAGGTTTTTCATTGCCGTTGTGCAGTAATACAGCTTTAAGGCTAGCTTTACTAGAGTCAATGAACAGTCTCCATTCTTTTGGATCATAGCGACAGCCAATCCCTTGCATCAGACCACTGATATCGTGGCAGAAACAAACGTTTTCTTCCTGTAAGTAAAATGATGAAAACTGCAAATGGCGATGGCGGAAATGGGAAACTTTGGTGTTTGGTTGGAGAAGATTAAATTCTTGAAGTCTTGAACCAAGCAACTCTGCCTTTTCTTTTGGTAATTCCAAATCGCGCACCAAGTCATTTAACTCCGCTTGACTTAACAAATGTGGGGAAATATTTGCATCTGGAACATATATGCCATCTTTCCCTGTTTCTATATCACTAGCAGAATCTTCAGATGAACTGCTGTCTGTTATCGTTGCTGGTGGAACTGGTGGTGGATTTGTTTCATCATGTGGTACTGGTTTCATTGCTGATTCGCAGTTTGGGTACGTGATCTTTGATTTGTTTTTCTTTGTGAAACCAGCAATCTTTGTCAAACAAAAATAACAATCATTGAAGTGATTTTTCGGCTCACGCCAAACCATGGGGACTGAGAACGGCATAGCTTTTCTTTTACCATTCATCCAAGCTATTAACATTGCATTGCACTGTGCACAGCAAATATGTGGTGCCCAGTCCCTCTGTTGGTCTCCTAACTTACAGTCAAAATAACACTTGTAGGCAAGTTTAATCTTTGTTATGATGTTTCTACGTTGTGGCTTAGGTGTATATTGTCCACAGACAAAGCAGAAGTTGTCTGGGTGATTTACACAAGCACATCTATTTGATGCCATTTTGAATTACCATACAATATCTGAAAAAACGTAGAAAGTAATTATTACGATGTGCAAAATAAAAAGAAATACACACCGTAGTACAAAACAAATGCTATAAAAACACACAAGTCACCACAACCTGTCACTTGCTCATCAGCAGAGAGCTTCAACAACCGTTCTGCTTGACTGTCACGTAGCGACTCGGGATAAATTTTATTTATCAAAATTGTTCGAATTTGTATATAGTTGGCAAAAAAAATTGCTTTAACCTTGAAAAGCAAGTTTCATATTACTGGCATTAAGCCGATTAAAACCAAAATCTGGACGTGGTAGAAAATTTTACTAAAAGTGATTTGCATTTTACACAAAATCTAGACGTGATAGAAAAAATCTAATTATAGATTTGAAATCAGCATACCGAAATTAGCTAGGAGCACCTATTTGGTCTTCTGTAACAAAATCTTTGTTGCCTAGTGTTATTCATTTCATTTTTACACATGTCAAATAATTGAAAAGATTATACTATAAGTCTATCAGACTATCAGTCTATCACCAATGGTCAATTTATCAATTATATAAAAATAATACACTAAATCAATAGCATACCCAATGCGCAGTGACTCCCATGAAACTGCGGTGATTAGTTGACCATATGTCGCATGTAACACACACATGGTCAACTGCTGCCAGTTTTGCTTGTATGTCTTCCTTCATTGTACTGGTTGTTGTTGCAAGAGATCTAGCCAGGGTGCGTCTAGATGGCACCTGAACAGCCGGGTTGACGTCTGAAAAAAATATTTAAAAATTAAAACAAATACAATAGATTAGCTATGGAAAAAATATCAAAATATTTAGCTAGGCTAGCAATAGTCTAATGTTCATACAAATAATATGATTAATTATTTTAATCAGATATTAGCTATGGAAAAAATAGCAAAATATTTGAGTTATACTAACATGAAAGAAGATCCTTAAATTCATGTAGTTCAACTAGGCTCAATGGTAGGAGCCCATTAGCCACAAGCGAGAGAATCTTCTTTTCAAGGATATCCTTGCATATTGGTGGTCCTGGTTTTTGCTTGGAAATGTGGAACATGCTTAGTGTTGACTGCTTGGCAATTTTGGCAGGGCCAGCATTGCTGCTGCTGGCATCTTCTTCTTTAGCTGGACGCTTGCGAGATTTCTTCTCCGATTCATATTCACCCAAAAGATCCGAATAGTTTCTGCACAAGAAAATAAATTATCATCATGCGGAGAGACTTCTTGAACACCCTGTATAATATTTATCAGAGTATCAAACTTCTAGTTGAAATTAATACTTAACAAGATTCTAAAATTTTGTTATCTTTAACTAAAATTATTTTCACCATGATCAGTGCATTTTTATCCTATGTTAAATTGAAAGCCGAATTTCGTCCTTCAGTAACTAAATAGGAGAAATTACAGACATGGATCAGACAGAGAGAAAGACAGATACACCTGGCATTTTATTATAGTTGGATATCGGCAGTTTTTAATGTAGTTACTAGTCCATAATCTATTAATATCTGAAGTGCACAATATATTCAAATGGACGTCTATGTAAATGTAGCATTAGTCTTGTATGGCACCAGTCACTTAAAATATGACTTGAACCATTATGTTAATGTTGCTACTTACTACTTAGTTACTAAGTAGTACTAACCCTGAGGTGCCTCAGAAGATTGCTTGTTGAGTCGAGGCCAGCAGACAGAATTGTAGTTTTCTTTGTACACTGCCTACAAATAACTTTGATACTGTTTCCAGTTTTTTCGACAATTTGAAAATATTTTCCGTTCAATAGCACAGATTGATCCTTATTACCAACATTGTTATCTAAATATATTGAATACTGTTCTGGTGACAACCTAGAATATTTGGTTCCCTTGGGAGCCTGTTGAAGTTGTAAAATTGCACTCATTATTAAAAAATTCAATCTGTAAATAAAATATGTTTAGAATTAATTTATTATGAATACGGACCTATAGGCTATATTTTATGCCTATATATAATAATATATTAATAGAACACTTTTAACATAATTGCACAGTAAATTACACTTTTTACGAGCCTAAATTCCACAGCAACTACACCTTCCATGAGCCCACACATGACGCAAGTCACCCAACTAACAGAAAACATAAACAGTCGGTGTTGAACAAAGTTGCCACCAGATGTCGCTTGGACAAAAAACAAATGACATTCGCATAGTGGTATATTTAAGAATCTGAAATTAAAAGTGATCTTGAAGTCTAAAGTGATCTTCAAGATCAAGATCGTGCCCATCTCTGTTAATATAGGGACAATGTTTGCTCTTTTCAAGCTGCTTGGTATTTGCCCAGTGTCTAGGGATCTTCTCCATATCCAGTATAAAGTTGTAGCTATTTCATTTTTACAGTTTTTAATCAATAATGCATTCCAATTGTCCAGACCTGCAGCTGAATATGGTTTCATTTGCCCTATAGCTCTCACTACATCTTCTGGGGTAAAATCAAAGTCTGTTATACACTCTCCTTGAGGAGGATCAATCCATTTTCGCACATGGTGGCCATTTTGATTAGCTAAGTGAATTTAGAGATGCATCCATGGAGTACTAGAAACCAAACTTTGCCCATTGTAGCAATTGGCCAATCATTGTATGAGAAAAGGTGTTAAAAAAAATAGATCGCTAAAGCGAGTGAGCATTGAGTGAATAATTGTATATTATATTAGCAATTTTCTTCCTGTCTACAGGTATGAAGGACTAATGCAACAACTAACAACTGAAGGATGCCTTCAGGGAGACATCTCGCTACAAAAGGAAACTCCAGATATTAACTTTCTCACCATACACAATATTAAGAACAGTTTCAGTCTTCCAAGCATATCTGAAGAGGTAGTGTGTTATATTAAACACTGTACCACATGTGGTGAAAAGCCCCTTTTGCAGCCTCTATTCTAGAACAGTGTCAAAAGTAAATGAGCAAGCTAATCAATAGATTACTTGCCAAGTTTGATAAAGGGGCTTAGAGCAGTTAAGCAAGGCAAATTTTATCAATACTGACTTTAGGATAGATACTGGTGAGGTCTAATACCTATTATTCCTAATAGGTCTTATATCAAATTCAAGAAAAGATAAGAGGACACTAAGTATGGTCTTAAAATTTACCACTCAAGACCTAAAATTAAAATACTGTACACTTTAAAGGTAAACAATCAAGTGCTGTGCATGAGAGCCCATTATTGCTTGAAGCACTACAAGTGTGTATCCCTTTCCTGAGGTTTGGCCTGTCTGAAGAGTTCTCGTGAATCCATTCAGTACCATAAATGTGCATGAAATTCAAATTAACCCCTTTAGTACCAGTACTGCATGTGTGGATTGAATGTATATCCTAGACAGCATTTTTATGTCCATTCTTAATCATCATATAACATATGTAGTTAGTCTGTGGTGATCATTTGCACATTAGACATAGTTACGTCTTAAATGGTTAATTACATAAAACAAGAAAGAAAAATCCAGTTAATATAGCACAACGAAAATCTTGACAGTTACAAGACCCTCAAAAGTATAGGACTTTGGTTGTTTTCTAAATTGACAACTCTAGTGTTTGTTATATAATTTATCTAGATATTTATTATCAAAACAAACTCCCATCATCATTTCACTTAAGACCAAACTGTCTGAACATTACAACATCCATAAAAAATTGTAAACAGTTTATGTAAAGTTCTATTTTAATTCCAGAAAAGGAAGTTCAAGTTTGTTCAGTTAAATCAAGTTTTAAATAAAATAGAAAAAACAGCTTTCTAGTTTAATTTTGAAAATCATTAAATCAGTTACAGATAGCTACAACAAGATTGAAATATATTCCATTTGATAAAAATTAGTTTTCCATGCAGTTAGTCCCATATTAAAAAGGAGCATAATAACCCATTAGGACCCCACATCAGCAAGACTAAAATCTCCAGGCAGAACTAAGTTCTAGATTCGTCTTCGAGGGCCCTATCTCTAGAGATAAGAATGATTTAAAGTTTGTACAAGGTTTTGTTGACATTTATCATGGGGAATAAGGTCTGATAATGAAAAAAACAAAAAACAGTATTCCACCAATGGTTCCAAGAAAATTAAGCTAGTCATTTGACATTCTTCAGTGATAAACCATAAGTCCATTTGTCAGGATACATTCATGCACAAAACAACAAATATTGGAGCTCTGAAAATTTCCTCTAGAAGACTAAAAAATATTGGCATTTGGTTTGTAGTATCCAGAATCAATGACCTTTTGGATAATGTCTTCAATAAAACCATTAAATCTAAATTATATGTTTGTAATAATCTTACTCTTTTATTGAACAACTGTGTTTAATTAAACAATGGTTTCTTTCAATAAAATGGGATTACAGCCCACATAACTCCTAAAACTGACTTTTTGATAATTTTGTAACAAAATCATTTGTGGACTTTAGCTATGGTATCTCAGTCTCCAGACCTATCCCCTGCAGACTACTATCTATGGGAATACCTGAAGATCTTTGCTATCATCATCAAATAATCTGCATGCTAATGAAGGATTAAAAAACACACACACACAACACTATGTACACAACAAAGCAGATTTTTTCAAAATGTGTAGTTAAATGTATCTGAAAACATGCTTTACCATTAATTGGAATCCTTTCCAACACTTGCTGTAAAACTACTGTAACTCATTATGTTCATTTGTACTTTAAAATAAAATTAACATTTCAAAGTAAATATAAAAAATTAGTATATTTTTCTTTCACAACTTGAAACTGTCCAGTCACCCTGCTTTACAGCAAACACGCTATAAAAAATTTAACTTACCAATAATATTTGGAACAAAAAGAAGTACTTTGTAATCCGAAGTCTTTGTTGAGTTTTTAGGTTTTGGTATATCATCATTATGCATTATCATTAATGTTATTAGTTCCAACTGGCCAAAAAGTACTGAAAGGTCTGCAACCACTGTATCAGCAATCTACTCACATTTGATAGCTCTAGATCCTGATTAAGGAAAAGCAAATTAATTTTTGGGACTTATTAATTATTTATTATCTTATTAACCCTTTTGCTGCGAGTAACACAGGTTACACTCGGGATGAACACATGACAATTTTTGTCTCTACATGCGGCAATTTTCATCTTTATAACCTTTGGTTACCTTTGGTTAGCTTCCGCCCGAACTGTTCATTCTGACGAAGGTCAAGCTTTTCACTCCACCTTAGACCTACAGTTTAACGTGGAATCCGAACCATGCCCCATCAGCAGCCCAGCGTCTTAACCACTAGGCCACCTAGGGTACCCATTTATCTACCAACCACTTTCTTTATTGTGTGGAAGGATGAACAGCTGGGTTTTGCTGCGCGCCGGCTGCCATCGGGTCTCGAACCCGGGGCCGATGGATTCGTAGTCAGCGACGCTAACCACTACACCACAGTATATATATATACTGTATATATAATTTTAATTATTTTAATTTAATTTAATTTTAAATTAATGTATATAATTTTAATTAGAAAATTAAATTGACTTACCTTAAAATTAAGATAATCCTAAAATATAAAAATAAAGTAGTAGTTTAGAAGTTTAGTTCAGTATGAAAAATTTCAAAACATTCGATGCATAATCCAGGTTTTGCATTAATAGCGACCTTTGTGACACTATTCCATGAAGGTAGCATACACATCTTTTTGTAGGATTGTGACTCTTTTTGGATGTTATTTTTTCTATGAAATGCTTCCCAACTAGCCTAGGAACAGTCACCTTATCCAGGACTGGCTTTGAAGTAGCTGTCAGTTCTTTTACTATTGCCAAACAGAATTCAAGAAAAGTGACTTTCTTCTTTATAAAGTTGTATATTCCAAGTGCATCTCGTATTCATACTTGAATGAAATGTACGGCTAGGTTTTTGTACCATTTTGTTGATTTCCTGGCCATAGTGTAGTAATGCAGAACTTGATCCATTTGATCAACAAATCCCATTTTTTATTGTAGTCCTTGATACAAGCTGGAATGTTTTCTTTGTGTAATGCCTCCTGTGGATTTTCTATTCACATTCTTATCAGTATTTGAATGCATGTTAGAGAGCATGTATACATTTCAGGGCTGTGGAGTCGGAGTCGTGGAGTCGGAGTCGGAGTCAATTTTGGTGGTGCTGGAGTCGGAGTCGGAGTCGGTAAAAATGTACCGACTCCGACTCCGACCTCAATATAAATTTTAATAAAATATGTTTTTGTGTGTGATATCACTGGCAGCTATGGTGGTTAAACCACTTAAATAATAAACACAATGTTTTCCATTTCAGACACTAATGCCATTAATTCATTTTTTCTTTTCAGATAATATTTTTTATTTTTAATGCTTATTTAATTTCGAGTTCTTTCTAAATTTCATAAGTTTTTAACTTTCAAGTCTAAAACCCCTTTCACAATGGCAAAGACACTTCCAACAAAGTCTGCAGTTTTTTAATATTTTACAATAACCACAGATGGGAAACATTTCGTGTGTCAGTGTATGATAGATGATGATGATGAAAAATTATGTGAAGCAAAAATCAGTGGTTTTACTGGCTCTGATAAAAATGCACCAACCAGAGCATCAAATTTGAAAAGACATTTGCAGTGTTTCCATCCCAAAATTTTAGAAGTTGTCATTGAGAAAGATAGTAATAAAAACCTTCCAACTACTTCAAAGTTAACAAAAGATCAGAAATCTACTGAACGACAAGCACCACTTACAAGATTCTTTACTACAGACAAAGTTACCGTAACAATGACCACAGATGATGATGCTTCACGTGGTGGTGATGAAATGCCTCTTGTGTAATTATCATCATAGCAGATTTAGAATTAATATACCTTCGGAGTCGGATAGACAAAAAATTGAGGAGTCGGAGTCGGTTTTTTATGTGCCGACTCCACAGCCCTGATACATACATTTCTTTTATCTTAGTACAAAAGACACAGCAAGTCATCAGTCTCAAATGCATACTTTTTTTCTTTTTCAACTTTTGTGGTGCGCACCTCTTTAGGTAGCCCTTGGCGATTATTTCTGATCGTTCCTGTTGCATATGTCTTGTTTACCAGTATTTGTAAAGCTTTGGTGTAGTATAGTAATTGTCTGTATATGAAATCTCAAGTTTTAGCGCAATCAGAGTAACGGTTCAAAAGTTATGGGCCCCCAATTTTGGGGGTGGGGGCTGGTCCCTTAATGTTTAAAAGTCCATAACTTGGTCCCTAATTGAGCTAGGAAAAGAATTTAAAAACCAATTGAAAGCTCAAATCCTAAAGAATAATTGAGTAAGTAATAAAATGCATTTAATCAAAGTTAAAAAGTTATATCAGTTTGAATATTTTAGGGGGTGGAGCCCACCCCCTATGATACAGATATTCAAGATTTTTTTTTGTCATTTTTTTTTACCTCAATTACTCTTCTATATGACTTAGTCAATGACTGTGTATTTTTACCTTTAAGTTGTGTATTTTTTTGCACTTATTATAAGGTACTTGCTAGTGAAAAGATGACATTAGCCCAAGTTCAGGAACTGGACTATACTAACTATATATATTGCACACATACACACCCACATTATTAAAATAGAGATAATTTGTACTGCCTGTTTGTAAGGTCAAGTGGTATCACACTTGTGTAGTCATGCTACAACTTGTCACAGCAAAATGAGATTGTCTGACTCTGAGGGCTCTTTCCATTAGCATGAGCCTTGGTTATTAAGGGTTCAGTTTGCCTTTTGTGACCACATGATAAACACTGCTCATATATGGTATCTGCTTGCCAAATTATTTTAGTGCCTTGCCTATATTGGCTGTGCTTGTGTTTGCCTGTTATCATTAAAAATCATTAACATTTAATATTCTTTCTACTTATTACAGGAACTGAAGCTAATATATAAATTTTAAGCATATCTTACCATTTAAATTATCATAAACAGTGTTGTGACCCCTTTAAGGGACACAAGAAAAGAATCTTAAAGGGTTTAAGAAATTTACCATTAAATGTAACAGAAAAAAATTCTGCACTCCTTAATTGGAAAGTTTGTACAAACTGTTCTGCAAGATTAAATGAACTTGAAGAACCTGATAAATTATTTAACCCACTGATACCTAGTTACACATTTTCTATTACTCGCAGATCCGAGATGGAGATAGAGGGGATACTTTTATATTTTTTCAGATATAATTTTATAATTTTGGTAATTTTAGTGGATAAATATTACATATATATTCAGTTGAGGATTTTGCTCAAAAAATTGTCTTGCCTTATTTACACACTAGCCAATATAATTCGTCAGTGTCAAAACAAAATTTCCTAAGTCACTTTTTGACATTTTTTAGTTTTTGTTGCTAATGCCATGTAAAAAAAAATCATGCATCTTTTGGTACAAATTTCGTCCTTGTAAGATGAACTATAAGGGTGATATTTGCAAAAATTCATATTTTCCTAAGTCATAAGTAATTTAATTTAGAACCCTTTTTTTCATTTTTCTCAAAACCACAAAAAATGACAGGAAAATATGGTATGACTGACAATTATGCAACTATATCATCACCAATAAATAACTTGAAACAATTACTTTTTCATGATCAAACCCAATATTTGGATTTATACTGGAATAAGAGCACTGTAATGGAGGCTTCTCTGATGGCCTTTTGTCTTCAAACAAATTTGGAACACGAGTCCAGTTTTTCTCTAATTGAATAGGCTCATTTTCCCATTCACTCTCAACACTGGTGTCACTAAAATCACTAAGCCAATCACTATCCTCTTCCTCAGTAGGAATGTAATCAGAATCAGTGTCACTAACATCTATTTCACTCATTATGAATGTTTATAAGTATAAAAAGCAATTATGACAAACAGGTCAACCACGCCATAAATACTGCTCAAGGGCATAAATAACATGATGTTTATAATGCTAGCCTCCACCCACAAATTATACTCATTTGTGATTGGTTGAAAGATTTGAGTCAATAAACTATTCCTACAACTCAGAAATCCCTCAGTAATATTCTCCTAAGAATATTAAAGTGGTAGAAAAATTAAATGCATATGGATAATGCATGTTACCCATGGGATATTGGCGTGTGTGTCTCATGGATAACGCACATTTTCCATCAGGGCCAGCAGGTTAATGATATTTTTGAAACTGAGTCATCTACAAGTACCTCTTCATTTCAAAGCAGTCCAGGAAGTATACATTTGCAAACTGACAATCCTGGTGAGATCAGTGATATTGAAATCTGTAGAGAACAAACCAAGAACATTCTTGAAGAAATGGAGATTTTGCCAATAAAATTCTGTAAGTAGGTAGTGTATGAATTATAATTTGGGGACTTATTTTTGAAAAGTATAGTTATCAGAAAATGTATTATATGATTCTTAAAAATCATCTAAACTCTTTATCTTTGTGTATACATTGTTTCATAGGTTATCAAAATAATGCAGTTTTATCAAACTTGTAAACATAACATTCTTTAACAATTTAAGGAATTGCAAAAAAATAGTTATGTACAATAAATGAATTCTGATTAGTTATTAAATTATGAAAATTTGTTGCTGTAACTTACAGTAATTCTAAATTTTGGATGATGCCTAATTTCAGATGGTATGAACACTGACAGGATATCTAAAAAAAGTATCACACAAATACGACAAGTGTGTATCTACTTTGAAAAAGAATTTAGAACAGTCTTTCTCAGCATCTGTGGATGAGGGAGCATCTACATCCAAGAGATTATGCATAGAAAAAGAATTAGAAAGGTAAGGATTGCTCAAATTCAACTAAATTAGCAACTCATGGTCACAATTAAAGACTCCTGATATATATAATTTTAGATGTTTTAAATTTCAATAGCCTAACTTTTCTTTAATATCATTCTTACATACAGAACACAATCATACCATTTTAACAATGTCTAAGAAATATCCATGGAAGGTAGATATTCTTATATTTTTTCTATTTAGGTCCTGATCTTAGAGTACATTAAATTAATAATTTCAATTTAAGAAAATTCTGATATCCCCTACCTTTTATTTATCTAATAGGTACAAAACTATGATGAGGGAGCTCACTGAAGCATTCAACTCTACAACTTCCTACCAAAGAAAGTTGCAGATTCTTACTCTATCCTCATACATGATCTCAAAAACTCAAGAATTCTCTCAGGCTAGTAGATATCTTGTTGATAAAGCCAGGAGCATGAAGCAACAGTATGGAATACTGCCAAATGTTCCTAAATACAAGTAAAGGGAAAAAGAAAAGCGATGAAACTATTTCTAATATGACAGCTTTTTACGAGGACCCAGAATTTAGTTGGGTGTATCCAGGGAAAAAGGACTGTGTTAGTGTCAGAGACAAAGATGGAAACAAAATTTACGAACAAAAGCATTTCTTACTCAGTAATTTGAAAGAACTGTATCTTAGGTATAAAGAAACCAACTCAAATATAAGTTTTTTCAACATTTGCAGCTCTTAGACCTAAATGATGTGTTATTGCTGGAGATACAGGTACACACACAAATTAATAGTTTCAGCAGTTGGTGACAAGGACTTGACTTATCATTCATTGATTCAAAAAAGTGTATGTATGCTACACCAGTGTAGAGAATGTCCTGGTGTTGCTGGTGTAGATAACTATTTGAACTCATTAAATGTACTGACTTCCAGGGATTCAATTGAATATGACCAGTGGACCAGCACTGACAGGGCAACTTTGTCAAATGTAACTGTTACAGTGGAGGAATTCATTGAAAAACTTTCAGAATCAATTTATTCTCTTACTTGTCATCATCATATAGCCAAGAGTCAAAGCCTCTACATTAGGGCGGCTCGTTTTTACACTTTCTTCGATATTTGATTGGGGGAAGTGCGGAAAAGTTGCGATTTGGAAAGAAAATAAAGTGTAAAATTTTTTTTGATCTACGTCAATACCTTCCGGTGGCAGCGAGTCCTTAAAAATCGAAAAATAGGTCTAAAAACACACAAAAATACGATATTTGAAAAAAATATTCATAATTATATTTGTGAGTATTTTTGAACGGGGTAGATTGGAAAATGGTTTTAAAGACTTACAAAATAAATAATAAAAATTTCAGCACAATCTGTTAATAACTTCCGGTGGCGTCTTAGCCGTTAAAATATCCAAAATATTGATTTAAAGCAAGTTTTAACAAGATGTTATACAAATGTTAATTCCGGTATATTTCTGTGCAAACAACCCTGAGAACACTATTATAGGCTTGAATAAATTAATAGCAGTCATTGAACAATGAACATTATATAAAATGCACACTGTGCATTGCACACTGCTACATCCCCCATTCCCTACCCTATATAAGCTGGGAAAGGAAGCGACGTTGTCAGTTGTTGTGTGTCACGTGTGGTGAGAGGTTGTGTTATAACTTGTTCATCAACCGTGGTATATCACCATTTACCCGCAGTTAGTTGGTAAATAGATTTATAATGTCTGAAAAGAAACCTTCAAAATGTTGGTTTACGTCGTCGTCGTCGTTGGCCTAGGCAAGCTACGGCTTGGGACCGTAGCGCATCTATCCGGTATAGGTTAACCTGGATGATGTAGCCATAAGCACTGCCGCTAGTTAAGTGCCAACCAGTGATTATCTCACTAGCCGTATTGAGTCCGTTAGGCGAAACTACGACAGTACCAAAGGTGGAAAATATAACCTTTGGTTTTCTATTATTTATTT
Organism: Bathynomus jamesi; assembly: GCA_023014485.1. Taxonomy (NCBI): domain Eukaryota; kingdom Metazoa; phylum Arthropoda; class Malacostraca; order Isopoda; family Cirolanidae; genus Bathynomus; species Bathynomus jamesi. The sequence continues at coordinate 11,810 of JAJOZX010002354.1, read as the reverse complement.
GTAAAATGGACATGGCATTAGATTAAAATAAATATTTGAATATAAATAATTAACTGACAATTGTGATATATAATTAATTATGTTTACATACAATAAAATAATATAGTATACATAAAATTAGTATTAATGTGGTTCACAATTGAATTATAATGGGGTAACTAATTTAAAATGAATTTATACTATTCCGAAATTCAAGACTGTAAAATTAACATTTATCTTGAAACTAAAATAAGAGTATTCACTACACACTCCCCCACCAGAGAGGAAGTTCAAAGAGTTCCGAACGACACAGATTTCCGCTGAACCTTTTTGGTAGCTACTTGTACCTCACTTAAGGTTGATTCCAAAAACGCAGGCTTAAGACGATCGATAGAAACCTTGTCGACCTTGGAACCGCGCTGATGAGAAATGATTTGCGCGTACGTCGGAGAACTTCATAGGGCCCGTCATATGGACATTGGAGAGGCCGTTTTGGGAGAGGTACACGAACGAAAACGTGGGTGCAAGACTGGAGGGCTGGGGAAACAAAGATGTTCTGTTGGCTAGTCAATCGAGGGGGAACAGGCTGAAGGGACTGCATGTGAGAGGAAAGTGTTTGAGCGAATTCCGTAGGATCGCATGACTTATCCCCTGCAGTGAAGTAGCCACCTGGTAGCCGCAGTGTTGTTCCATAGACTAGTTCAGCCGCTGTAGTCTTCAGATCATTCTTAAATGCAGAGCGAATACCAAGCAACACGAGTGGAAGCTTATCCATCCAATGGGAGTCTTCGTGACACATAAGGGATGACTTCAGCTGGCGATGGAAGCGTTCGACGAGGCCGTTAGCTTGCGGATGATACGCACAGGTATGCGCATGTACTGTACCCAACAAGCTGGTAAACTTCTTCCAAAGCGAAGACTCAAATTGGCGACCTTGGTCAGTGATGACTTTTGTCGGCAATCCAAATCTTGATACCATCCATGAAGAAAGGCTTGCAACAGTTTCCGCTTGGATATCAGGAAGTGGGATGGCTTCAGGCCATCTGGAAAAGCGGTCGAGACAGGTGAGCAGATAACGTTGGCCTTGAATCACTGGAAGAGGGCCACAATGTCTACATGAATTACTTCAAATCGCTGGGATGGGGGCGGAAATGCGTCAAAGGGGGACCTGGTGTGCCTTTGGACTTTGGCACGCTGGCAGCAAGGCACGTTTTGGTCCAATGTTTGACATCCTCCGCATCGAGGGCCAAACAAAGCGAGAGGTAACCAGGTGTTGCGAAGCACGGATACCAGGATGGGAGGGCTTATGAAGATCCGTGAAGACTGCTTTTCTGTGACATGGAGGGACATAAGGGCGAATAGCAGCTGTTGATACGTCGCAATAGAGGGGCACAGACAATCTGGCATACTCATTTTCTTGAGGGAAAGTGAGTGAGTGGAGTCTTCTCTGAGCAGGTCTTGTAGTTCCGTATCCTTATCTTGATCCTGTGCAATAGCATTCCACAGTGTAGAGCTGAGGGTAACAGAAGTAATCTCTATTCTTGAAAGTGCATCCGCTGGAGTGTTCAAGACACCTTTGATGTGGCGATATCTGTGGTAAATTGCGAGATATAATCGAGTTGCCTGATGACTCTGGGAGAGTGGTTACAGCTGTTTTTATTGAAGACAGTGACCAAAGGTTTGTGGTCGGTAAAAACACAAAACTCTCGGCCTTCAAGGAAATGTTGAAAATGCTTCACGTTTAAGTAAATAGCAAGAAGTTCACGTCCGAAAGCACTATAATGCGTTTGGGCTGGCTGCAGCTTTTCGAGTAAAACGCGATGGGTGCTTGTTGACCGTTAATGGTTTGTTCCAACACTCCACCGATCGCAACATCTGAGGCATCGACCGTCAGAGTTAGGGGGGCATCACTGATAGGAAATGACAGAGACAATGCACTATTGATAGCATTTTTGGCATGTCGAACGCCTGTAAACTATCGCTACACCATACCAATTTTGTTACCTTGCGTTTGTGTGTGATCATAGCGTGTAGAGGAGCAAGAACACTGGCACAGTTTTTAATGAACTTGTGGTAATAATTTACCAAACCTAGAAACCGACGTAACTCACGCTGATTATTTGGCATTGGGTAATTTTTATCACTTCACACTTGTCCTGAAGGGGGGTAATTCCGTGCTGCGAAATCGTGTGACCAAGAAATTCCAAGGTTGGCTGTGCAAACACACACTTAGATGCATTAATAGTAACACCGTATTGTTCTAAGCGTTGAAAAAGGAGTGAAAGATGTTCCTTATGTTCCTCTTCCGTTGAGCTGGCCACAAGCAAATCATCGATGTAGGCATAAACAAAGTCTAAGCCTCTGGTGACCTCATCTATAAACCTCTGAAAGGTTTGCGCAGCATTCCGTAGCCCGAACGGCATCTTCAAAAATTCGAATAACCCAAATGGTGTACAAACTGCAGTCTTGGGAATATCCGAAGGCTCTACGGGAATGTGGTGGAAAGCCTTAACGAGATCTATTTTACTGAAGATAGATTTGCCGTGGAGAAGAGAAGTAAAGTCTTGGACATTTGGTACCGGATATCGGTCCGGGATGGTTGTCGAATTCAAAAATCGGTAATCCCCACATGGTCTCCAGTCTCCTGACTTCTTCTGGACCAGGTGTAGGGGAGAGGACCAACTGCTTTTGGAAGGTCTTATTATACCAAGATCTAGCATAAGCTGGAATTCCGATTTGGCAGCTTTCAGTTTGTCCGGGGCAAGACGTCTGGGTTTGCAAACACAGGGGGACTTTTGTTGTAATGTGATGGGTAATGGTGTGCTTAATGGTATCACCCATCTGCATTGGTTGAAGAATTCCTGGATATCGCTGGAAAAGGCACTGGTACATGGAATTAGGGGGAACGAGGGAAAGTGCAGAGTTCGAGGCGTCCGGAAGGGCAACCTGTTTGGCAAGAACAGAAGCAGTGTGGCCTGGTCGCATAAGCGTCGCTTGTCAAGATCCACCAGGAGTTTGAAATGCTGGAGGAAGTCAGCGCCGATTATGGGATGCCGCACTTGAGCACAGATGAAAATCCACTTGAAGGATCGGTGAAGGCCCAAGTTTAGTTCACGCGACTGAGTACCGTACGTGGGTATGCGTGAACCGTTAGCAGCGTATAGAGGCAGAGAGTCCGAGTGCTTATGACCAGATTTTTGAGGGAATACACTGACTGACGCTCCGGTATCGACCAAGAAATTGATACCAGAGTTCCTGTCCTTTATGAATAACAGGTTGGCAGTGCGAGTACTAGACGCCATTAGGACTCGCTGCTGGGGTTTTCCGACGAAAAATTGCAAGGGGAGATGCACTTCCTAGCCTTCTTTCCAAATTTCGAGTGGTAGAAGCAGATCTTCCCGGAACTCGAACGATGCCTCTTCGTAAATCTTGACCGAGAATGGCTTCTTTGCCGTTGATTTGTAGCAGAGAACAAACGTGGTTGAGTTGTTGACTTAACTCTTTCACTTTCAACTCCAGTTCCGATTGTGTGTTCACGTTGTTGACCGGAGCTGTGTCAATCTCCACTACTTTGTCGGCAGTTTCTGCTAGTTTATCAACTGGAGTAGCAGGATCCATAGTGGCCAAGACACGCTGAGCTGATGGAGGAAGTTTCTGCAAGAACAACTGTCTAAAGATGTCCTTATCGAAGGTTTGTGCGCGTTCGCCTAGAGCGCACTGCATAGCCCTCAGCATTTGAGTGGGCTTACGGTCTCCAAGTTCTTCTTTGAGATTAACTGATGTAGTTTCTCACGCTCGGAGACAGTGGTGCGGCGCAGGATGGCAGACTTCAGATCGTTGTACGGGTCCTCACTCGTGGAAGGAGATACGATGACGTCACGGACTTCAGAGATGATGCTCGCTGGTAGAGAGGACAAAACATGATCGTATTTCGTCCTGCTAGCGGTGATCCTTCCCAAGTTGAATTGTGATTCCACTTGGTGGAACCAAATAAATGGATCACCCGGCCAGAAGACGGGGAGCTTTACGCTCAAGTGGGAGATGGCACCAGCGTCGTCAGGCATCTTCTCCTATGCTTGCTAACGTACAAGCAAGACGACAAGTTCCCAACGAAGGAGTGGAGGTTGAGACGAGCGCAGGCACAGAGCGCACGGGCTGGTGTCAGGTGTGGGGTAGAGGGCACGAGCGACATTACAGTCTGGTCCTAGTCGCTGGGTGAAGGGTGGTGGGTGGGCAACGAACGACGTTACAGTCTGGTCCTAGTCGTTCGGGTGAAGGGGGTGATGGGCACGAACGACATTACAGTCTAGTCCTAGTCGTTCGGGTGAAGGGGTAATCCAGCTCCGGGGTCATCAATTGTTGGTTTACGTCGTCGTCGTCGTTGGCCTAGGCAAGCTACGGCTTGGGACCGTAGCGCATCTATCCGGTATAGGTTAACCTGGATGATGTAGCCATAAGCACTGCCGCTAGTTAAGTGCCAACCAGTGATTATCTCACTAGCCGTATTGAGTCCGTTAGGCGAAACTACGACAGTACCAAAGGTGGAAAATATAACCTTTGGTTTTCTATTATTTATTTGTAAAATGGACATGGCATTAGATTAAAATAAATATTTGAATATAAATAATTAACTGACAATTGTGATATATAATTAATTATGTTTACATACAATAAAATAATATAGTATACATAAAATTAGTATTAATGTGGTTCACAATTGAATTATAATGGGGTAACTAATTTAAAATGAATTTATACTATTCCGAAATTCAAGACTGTAAAATTAACATTTATCTTGAAACTAAAATAAGAGTATTCACTACAAAAAGTAACCAGAACGTTAGCAAAATGCCATAGCATCGGTCAACCAGCAGATTTTGTTAATAATGTTCTACCTACTTATGAAGATGTGCTAAGAGCTTATCTCTGGCACCGGAACAACAGAAAAATGACAGGCCAAGATCCTCCATTCCAGATTATTGCCAATGACATCATTTCCAAACTTCAAGAGATATGGCTCACAGCTTCAATCCCAACTTTATCAAGGAAAAGAATACATGATATGCTCAAAAACTATCATAATAAGTACAAGACCTTACTTAAAACAGGTAAACTAAAAAGGAATTCTGAAAGTTACAAAAGTAAATTGAAGTCATTTCAGGAACATTCGGAACAACTATTTGATATTGCTTCTTGTAAATGTGGTAATTGGAATTCTTGTTTTTGCTGTAAAGAAAAAAAAGTGCCCCCAAATGAAAGAACATTTTTAGAAGATCAGCGTACAATGTACGCTGATCTTCTAAAAATGTTCTTTCATTTGTTTCTAACTACTACTATTTCCAACAAAAACAACAGATACTATTTCCCAACTAATAATGATGATGTTTGTTGGGTAGAAGTCAAAAACATCCTTCACGAAATGTCAACTCCTAATATTCAATCTGGCACCAGAGTTGTGTATATCTTTGAAATACATGATACTGAGAATTAGGCTAGATACCAAAAATGTTTCAGATTTAATGTATTGTATAGCAATTATTTTTATTCAAGTAATGTCTTAATTTGTTCAATAAAACATAATTATACTAGGAGTATTTTTTTTGCCTTTGAAGATTGACAAAGTTGAGACACAGTTATTATTATTATTATTACTGTATTATTATTATTAAGTTTTAGGAAAACACTAATAAGTTTATCTTATCGCTATACTTAATCCACTTGTGAGTCAAGGAAAACATCTTACAAGAGAGCTTGATAAGTAAAATAGGCATAATGGTTAAGTTCAAAGTCCAGCAAATAGAATGTTTTTAACCTCCACCACCATCTAATTAAGGGGAAAAATACATAATGTCATTGACTAAGTCATATAGAAGAGTAATTGAGGTACAAAATGACAAAAAAAAAAAATCTTTAATATCTGTATCATAGGGGGTGGGGCCCCCCCAAAAGTATTCAAACTGATAACTTTTTAACTAATTGATTAAATGCATTTTATTACTTAGAGTCAATTTATTCTTTAGGATTTGAGCTTTCAAATGGCTTTTAAATTTTTTTCCTAGCTAAATTAGGGACTGAGTTATAGACTTTTAAAAATTAAGGGGACAGCCCCCACCACCAAAATTGGGGGGGCCCATAACTTTTGAAGCATTACTCTGATTGCTCTGAAACTCAAAATTTTGTGTTTTTCAGCATAAACAACCCTGTATAGCAATTTTAAGCAAAATCTAAGTGGGTATAGTTTCAGGCAATGCCTGATTTGTCCTGGAATGACCCAGGCACCATAGTTACATAAGTTACTTTTGCTTCATTTCCAGTGCAAAATTAATATTTAACAGTGAACAAGTAAATGGGTCATTCCACGTCAAGTGGACCAATTTTGGAAAAGTGCCCCACCTCACCATGTCAGATTTTGTTCTAACTTTGCTTACAGATTCCTTTAATCCTTAAAGGAAGTTCTGCAAAGTATTAGTTCCATATCACTTGTGGTTCTGTCACTAGGGCTACTTTGTCCATCACATTGAGTGCCAAATTATTTGTGCCATTTTTAGCTAGTCAGCATTCCACAGTAACAAATCCTTCTGCTCTGAAAGTTTGCTCCTAGGGTCAAAATTTACTGTAGATTTCAAAACTCACATTACTAGAGCTCTAGGAAGTATAGATTTTCCATAAAATATCCCCAAAGTAGGCTTCAAATTACATTTTGATTCCTGGGAAGCCACTTTTAGAAAATTATAGCTCTGGATCTACTTGACTCTGTGAACTTTTGTTAGAAACCAAGTACTGCCCATATGCTACAAAATGTTTCAATCCAGATCTTCCTACCTGTTCTAGTTGCTGAGTTATAAGGCATCAAAAATGGCCAAAATTAATTTGTGACAAAAATGTCCCATATTTAAAGCTCAAAATGATCATGTGGGATGGCTCGCACCATACTCTAACAAAAACCAATGAAAAGAGCATGTCCTGAAATACTATGGCCTAGTTTTTTATTTTGGTGTCTTGCTTTTTTGTAGGTCTAGTAGAGCTTTGAAATTTTGTTCTGTGTGATGTTTCTAGCATTATAATTGTTATTTCATTGGCACAATGTTTTATTTTTCTTTTGTTCTTATTACCAATTATATAGTGCAGGACTAGGTGCTGTGCTAGGCTATACATAATATTTTTATTTATGTTCAACAACATGTAATACATGACTATTATTGTTTTCAGATCAAAACTGAAAATGGCCGAATCATCAGATACTAGTAGTGTTCATGTGGGAGAACCCATGGAAACAAAGAAAACTGGAAGTTTGTACTATTGGAAATAAAGAGGGAACAGAGTGTCACCTGAAAACATATTCCAGAAAATGTGGTTTGAAACTGTTCAGAGAGCTGACAGTTCAAGAAAGACAACTACTTTTTCTTTGAACAGGAATAGAAGTAGTCCAATTTAAGGAAGATGCATGCATATGCTTGCACCATAAACAGCTTCTTTTGACCAGATATGAGAGTCTGTCTGCAGAAGCACTGTTGCAACCCATTTGAATATCATAAATCAACATTACCCAAAAAATCACTTCGGGCAATTGACATTGCAACAGCTCAACTGTTGAAGGAAGAGACTGGCAAAGACATCAAGTCTGGACAGAAACTTTGTCCTGATTGCAGGAAACAGAGGGCTGAAATACAAAGAATCAGTTCATCATCATCAAGTGAATCATTTGATCCACCAGAAGCACAAAAGCAGAAACTAGACACCAGCTGTTCAGCACTTGACATTTCCCCTGTAAAGCCACAAAAAGTGAGCAAGAGAGATTTACCAAGATATGTCAAAAGAAAAACAAGACAAGCACAAGAAGCTATTGGTCAGAAAATGGCAGCTCTTACAGGGAATGATGTGGGTGAAACAGAAGCTAGCACAAGTCAGCAGAGGTGCAGAAATTGTGAAGATTATGAAATACTGTTGGAAGAATTGAAAAGCCAAATGGAATTATCAGACAAAGAAGGGAAACTGCAAATTCTAACTCTGGAGCCTAACAGCTGGTCTATATAACAAACAGCAGAAGAATTTGGAGTTTCTCTTTGAATGGTTAAAACAGCCAGGAAGTTGAAAGCAGTCAGGTATTCTTGCAATACCAGGAAAAAAGAAAGGAAAAACACTGCCTGAGGAAGTAGTAGTAAAAGTTCAAAACTTTTATGAAGATTATGAATTCAGCTGGATGTGCCCAGGGAAGAAAGATTGGGTGTCTGTCAGGATTGATGGAAAAAAGCTTCAAAAACAAAAAAGACTGCTGCTCAGCAATTTGAAAGAAATGTACATTGCTTACAAAGATCGAAATGGCCCTGAAATTGGTTTCTCTAAGTTCTGTGAACTTTGACCAAAGTGGTGTGTGACAGTTGGTGTAGCAGGGGTACACAGAACCAGAGAGAGAAGTACAGGAAATAAGATTTAATCATGGGCATACAGTAGCTGGAACTCAAGAAAATCAATAATTTTGTTCCAGTAAATGATAAACAGATTCAAGTTAGCTGAGTTTCAAGATCTACATGTTATTTTGTGGCCAATATTAGCATATACAGTGACATCAATTGATCGACGACAGTTGAAACTGCAACCAGGCCAATATGTGGCATGCATTTGATGATGATTTGTGGTGGCTTGGAAACATTTGTGAAGTCTGTGAGGAAGAAAACGATGCATTAATTACATTTATGCACCCTCATGGGCAAGCACAACAGTTTCAGTGGCCATCTAGAAAAGACACTTGTTGGATTCCAGAGCAGCATATCTTGACAACTATTCCTGCTCCTACACCGAGTGCCATGGGAAGAGGGTACATGCTGCCAGGGAATACCTTGTCTACTATAGAAAATTTGTTTGAAAGCTTTGAAAAGGAGTTGCACAGTTCTGGATCCAGTTAGAAAGTCAAGGAAAGATGAGTTGGTGGGTGGGTGGGACCTGTGGCTGGACCTGCATGGCTATCAGGCGTGGCCCCTTGGTGATGGGGTTGCCAATTTCTTGAAAAACTGAAACAGACTCCTTTGTATTAATAAATTATCTTTATCTTTAATAGTTATCAATTAGAGAAATTGGCAGTGGCTTAGCCACCATGGACCAACACAGGAGTGCAAATAAATTAACAAATATAATGCTAGAAACATCACATGGAACAAAATTTCAAAGCTCTACTAGACCTACAAAAAAGCAAGACACCAAAATAAAAAACTAGTCCCTAGTATTTCAGGATGCTCTTTTCATTGGTTTTTGTTAGAGTATGGTGCGAGCTGTCCCACATGATAATTTTGAGCTTTAAAGACGAGGCATTTTTGTCACATCAATTAATTTTGGCCATTTTTGATGCCTTATATCTCAGCAACTAGAACAGGTAGGAAGATCTGGATTGAAACATTTTGTAGCATATGGGCAGTACTTTCTTGGTTTCTAACAAAAGCTCACAGAGTCAAGTAGATCCAGAACTATAATTTTCTAAAAGTGGCTTCCCAGGAATCAAAATGTAATTTGAAGCCTACTTTGGGGATATTTTATGGAAAATCTATACTTCCTAGAGCTCTAGTAATGAGAGTTTTGAAATCTACAGTAAATTTTGACCCTAGGAGCAAACTTTCAGAGCAGAAGGATTTGTTACTGTGGAATGCTGACTAGCTAAAAATGGCACAAATAATTCAGCACTCAATGTGATGGACAAAGTAGCCCATGCTCTTGGAGCCCTAGTGACAGACCCACAAGAGATATAGAACTAAAACATTGCAGAACTTCCTTTAAGGCTTAAAGGAATCTGTGAGCAAAGTTAGAACAAAATCTGACATGGTGAGGTGGGGACCACAGGTCCACTTGACATGGAAGGACCCAAACCCCAACTTTGGTTCCCCCCCCCCATCTCTGTCAATTTAAAGTAGGAGCTACACCAGAGATGGGCAAACCAACCAGCTTGTTTCGAAACAATTTATGGCAAGTGATGCTTTACTTTTACATTGTATTTGCTATTTTTATTAGTAATAATAAATAATTAATACAGTGATCCCCCAACCTGCACAAATTCAGAGATAGGATGAGGACATTTCACTACCCTTTTTCTGATCTGCACAAGCTAAGATTCAAAGATATATCAGCACAAATTTTTTAAAACTGTGGTAAATATTAAAAAATGACTTAGTAACACTTTTTTGCATATATGCAGTATGATATGTATGATACTTATGTGTAAGATACAATACAATACTTGTGTATGATACATATGATACTTTAGCATTTGCAGCTGGCAGCAACATGCCCAGTAGCATGTCCCTTATATGATTGGGTAGTTTATATTGAGTTGTCTTTCTTGCACTCCTCTGGATTATTACATTATTTTTATAGTGATGTTTTCAAAATTTGTTTCTTTTACAAATTTTTACTATTTATACTTGTCAGGGTTTTCACTAGAATTTTGAAAGTAGGAGTCCAGGACTCCCTTCCTAGAAAAAGTAGGAGTCCCTCTTTTAAAGAGGTATTTTCATTCAGTCTTTGAAGTTGTGCAATGCACAACAGTTATAATGTACTGTATTATACAGATGCAGAGTTGGCAATTACAAAAAAACACACAATAAAGCGCACCCCCAAAAATAACAAAACACACCACCTCTGAGTAGATTTTATTGGGTTTTTAAATTTTTACCTTCTTTCAGGATATTTTTCATTGTATGTATATTATAAGTGTACTTTAGGTAAGTACTCCTATATATCTACCTACTTTTGTCAATAATCACTGCAAGAGTTATGTACTTTTCTTAAAATGCATATTAAATATACTGTGTACATTGAGAGAGTATTTAGTTACCATATTTTTTGGTGTATAAGACGCACCCCTATTTTCAAGGCCTTCTTTCAGGAAAAAAATTACAACCAACTGCATAGTTATCAGAAAATGTCTGTAATTTTCTACCAGCGAGGCTGACTTTTGTTAAAGCCCTCCATCAAAAGTATGGTGATACATTTTCTTTCACCCATACTCATTATAAGAAAATAGTATTAAGTATATGGGAGACTACACTATATGTTATAAAACATAAAAGTAAATCATTATGCAATACATACTGTTTTTCTTGTTATCAGTGGATTGGGAAGAGTAGAAACTTAGTGGAAAATTGGCCAAACCAATACACAGTCAGGAGGAACTAAGAGATGATAAATTTTTGTAAAAATCCATCAGTTCTTCTAGCCCATATAAAGGTAATATTATGACCTTCAGTGTATAGGACACAGGGTGATTTTGAGACCCCTTTTTTGGGGAAAAAAAGTGCATCTTATACACCGAAAAATACAGTACTTAGTAGACTAGTAGAAAATGTAAAAAAAAATTATCTAATAGGTTAAACTTAAATTATTTCATGGTGATTAAAAATGAAGTTTAGCAAGTTGAATGTTGGTTTGAGATCCACTGGTAGGCCTATTGGTACTGAAGTTAGCTAGTTCCTTTATGTAGGCTTGGCTGTTTACTTTGACATACCTATTATACATAAGCATATAATCTACCAAACAAACCTTTCCAGTTTCATATTAACAGGAAGTAAAAAAAAAATAGATTAAACATTCAAAATGGATGCATACGTACTTGTACCAAAGAAACATTCAAAGAACATTCAAAACACATGCATATGTACTTGTACCAAAGAAAAATGATATTGCAAATAAGCACCTGACAAAAGAACACAGATACAGAAGGACACTTATGAGAAAGAGAACAAAGCTACCTAAACAAGTTTGACAAAGCAATTAAGTGATACACGACGTAGTAACATCCAGAAACAGATATGATGTTAGAACTTAAAATGAAGGAGTCAACCATAAGA